>SMDT01000376.1:0-177496 GCA_005392925.1 Aquilaria sinensis | reverse complement strand
TGAATCATCTTCTTTAACTTTGAAGGCCATCAACTTGTTCTTGTTGTTGAGCCTTTCTTCCTCTTGCTCCTTCATCTCATATGTCAATAATTTCCCAAATAGCTCATCAATGTGCATGGTCTTGATGCTTCCACCTTCATTAATAGCTTCAACTATACTTTTCCATGAAGAAGGCAAGCTCCACAAGATTTTTCTCACCAACTCTTCATTTGTATATTCCTTTCCAAGCAACTTGAGTGGTGTAAGAATTTCATTGAACCTTTTGAACATATCTTGAATGCTCTCTCTTGGCTCCATGGTGAAAAGTTCATATGCTCTAACTAGCATATGCATCTTGGTGTCCTTGACTTGTGAAGTTCCTTCATATGTCACCAACAACTTGTTCCATATTTCCCTAGCATCATTACAAGAAGAGACTAAATTGAACACATCGGGGGTTAGTGCACAATATATAATATTCATAGCTCTAGCATTCATAGTGCACATAGCATCATCCTCCGATTTAAATTCTTTTGAATCTTTTGGTACTTGTTTACCATCAACTACTTTTAAAGGAATATTAGGACCATCTTTGATAATTCTCCATAAAGCATAATCAATAGCTTTAATATGAATCTCCATCCTAGTTTTCCACCAATTAAAATTTGTAGAATCAAACAATGGTGGCCTAGATGTGCTTTGCCCCTCAAGATGCATAAAACTAGTGGTTGCCATGGATCTTTTGATTTTGAAACCGCAAGGTTTTGAAAGCAAAAATCACTAAGCTCTGATACCAATTGTTGGCCCAAGTGCAACCAAGAGGGGGGGTGAATTGGTTGTTTTAAAAACTTTAGCAAAATCAAAATTTACAACTAAATTCACTCAACCAAAGATCAAGAACAAACCAAGTAATGTTAAGCACAAATAAAAGCAAGTAAATAAAAGAGGATAAAGGAAAGAGTGCACCGGGATTTATAGAGGTTCAACTCCACCAACCGGAGTCTACGTCCTCTCCTCAAGCTTGCCCACTTGAGATTTCCTCCTCTACGTCCTCTCCTCAAGCTTGCCCACTTGAGATTTCCTCCACTATCTCTTGATCAAGATTACAATGGTGTTTTCTTCAAGGTTCACACCCAACCAATCTCTAGTTTTCTCCAAGGCTCACTAGAAACCACTCTCTAGTTTTCTTCAAGGCTCACTAGAAACCACTCTACACTCAAGAGATTCTAAGACTTTGAATGTTTACAACCTCACAAGCTCACACAATAGCACTCAAGCTAGATATACAAGTGAAAGCACAAAACTTGGCTCTTTTCTCAAATCATGAACACTTTGATGAGCATTTGATGATGAATCTTTGATCTTATTGCCAAGTTATCTCCCAAAGTGTTTCTCCATGTTTTTATACTCATTTGGGGGCCAAAGAGATGTTGGAATCCTGCTGGGGAAGTCTGGAAAAGGTCCACAAATTCTGGTGACCGTTGCTCTCAAATTTTTTGTGCAAAAGAGGAAAAGTTTCCAGACTTCGCGTTAAGTTTCGAGTTTAACGTTTGACTTAAACTCGATTTCGTCCTCCAACGGTCAAAAACACGCTAGAGACAGGTCATAAAATTTTCTGTCAGAGTGTCCAGGTGGCGTCTTCTGATTCGTCCGCGTTTCATTTGAAATTTTGACTCAAATCGCGCCAGTCGAAATATTTTGAACCCAAAACTTTCAGACTTCGAATTAACAGGTTAAAAAATTTTAACTCGTTAACTGATACTCTTAGAAAAATAGACAGCAAACTTCTAGGGTTCGAATTAACTCCAGTTTAACGTATTAAAGTATAAACTTGGGAGCAAGTTAAACTTAGGTGAAACAAATACTCTGTTAAACTGTGACTTTAATTGTTAAACTTGAAAACATTTCACTTGTCATTTGAAAATCAAACTTGATTCAAACATTAACCAAACTTGATGACCTACCAAATTTCTCTTTAAAAACAAGTTTCCTTCATCAAACTTAAAACATATTTTTTGAAATAACACTTGAAATACTTGGAATTTAAGCACAACTTTAACAAAAAAAGACTATTTTGACCCAATAAAATGAGATTAAACACAATAACACAATACACTTGTCATCATCAAAATTAAATATTTGAGCTTGGAACAAATCCAACAATCTCCCCCTTTTTGATGATGACAAAACAACATTTCAAAAGAACACATATAACATCCAAACAACAATCATTAACCTTTCAAAAAATATATATAACATTCAAACAATAGCATAAACAATGATTCTCCCCCTTCATTAAATATTCTTCAATTTTATCTCTCCCCCTTTTTGTCATAATCAAAAAGATATATATATCAACAAAATAAATCATGAAAATTTTTAAACAAAGTTATCACAACATGCAATAAGCTCCCCTTTAATCAAGGCATATAAACTTTAAGGAATTTTTACAAGAAAGCATGCTTCCCCTTAGTCCAAGCATATAAAAAAAAAATTCCCCCTTTCTAGATCAAGCAAAATAGCAAAATATCAACTAATAGGCTTGTAACATATTTTTTTCATACAAAATCATATCATCAAAATATTGAAACAAATCTACAATGATCATGGTAACATAAAACACATCACATATCTTTCAAGACTTATGAATAACTCATATATACTTATCAAGCAACCTACCACAACCAAATAACTCAATGCACCAATAATTACCATTAACCAATAAGAAATCAACAATGTTACCACATTAGAGCTTTAATCTCAAGCATTTGTCATTGTGCTTCAAATCCTAATTCCCTTGTGCTTAGAGCTTCATGTAGAATCATTCTTTGCTTGCTCCATACTCTAACACCCTACATGAGATTTCAAGTTTTGATTTTTGGTACCCAAATTTCTTTGGATCCTTGAGGGTTAGCTCCAATAATTTTAGTTCCTTTAAGAACCCATACCAATTTATAGCCAATAGGAACTTTTTCTCTTCTAGCTATGCATTCATAAGAATAATATCCTTTTCTACCACAAGCGTAACATGTTACAAAAGAACTAGATGAGGATGTAGATGCATCAACAAATCTATTTCCAAATTTTCTTTCCTTCATCAAGGGATTAAAACCTATTCCCGCTTTGTCATAAACTCCTTTTTGAGCACCAAGTAACAAATCAAGGTTTTCTTTACCTTTAACAAATTTAGACAAAGATTGGGTAAGATCAAGTTTATCTTTTTTAATTCATCTATTTCTTCTCTCAAGGATAAACTAATATCTAAGTTCTCCTTCTTTAAGTTATCTATGTCTTTTGTTAAAGAAGCATTTACAACCTTCAATACATCAACCGTTTTTACAAGTCTTTTTGAATTTTTGAAAAGCTCATGAAATGTATCTAATAATTCTTCATATGAACAACTAGATGAGCATGATGAGGATGATGATGTGTTACTAGAATAAGTACTTGTTACCTCATTTTCTTCTTTTGCCATGAGACACAAGTTGGGGTAGCTTTGATTAGAAGAGACTTCATCTTCTTCAATCATCAAGCAAAGATTGGCTTGATCACTTGTGTCATTTGATGATGATGAGCTTTCACTATAGGATGAGCAACTATCACTCCAAGCTGCCATAGCTCTAAGTTTCTTCTTTCCTCTTTTGTGATTTTTGTGTTTCTTTAGCTTGTTCAATGGACAATCAAATTGTAGATGTCCAAGCTCCTTACACTTGTAGCAAGTGATCTCATTCTTTTTGCCTCTAGAACCCTTATTCTTCGACCTCTTGAGAATTTTCTTGAACTTTTTGGTCAAGATTGCTACATCATCCGAATCATCTTCATTTGAAGAAGATGAAGATGAATCATCTTCTTTAACTTTAAAGGCCATTAACTTGTTCTTGTTGTTGAGCCTTTCTTCCTCTTGCTCCTTCATCTCATATGTCAATAATTTCCCAAATAGCTCATCAATGTGCATGGTCTTGATGCTTCCACCTTCATTAATAGCTTCAACTATACTTTTCCATGAAGAAGGCAAGCTCCACAAGATTTTTCTCACCAATTCTTCATTTGTATATTCCTTTCCAAGCAACTTGAGTGGTGTAAGAATTTCATTGAACCTTTTGAACATATCTTGAATGCTCTCTCTTGGCTCCATGGTGAAAAGTTCATATGCTCTAACTAGCATATGCATCTTGGTGTCCTTGACTTGTGAAGTTCCTTCATATGTCACCAACAACTTGTTCCATATTTCCCTAGCATCATTACAAGAAGAGACTAAATTGAACACATCGGGGGTTAGTGCACAATATATAATATTCATAGCTCTAGCATTCATAGTGCACATAGCATCATCCTCCGATTTAAATTCTTTTGAATCTTTTGGTACTTGTTTACCATCAACTACTTTTAAAGGAATATTAGGACCATCTTTTATAATTCTCCATAAAGCATAATCAATAACTTTAATATGAATCTCCATCCTAGTTTTCCACCAATTAAAATTTGTAGGATCAAACAATGGTGACCTAGATGTGCTTTGCCCCTCAAGACGTATAAAACTAGTGGTTGACGTGAATCTTTTGATTTTGAAACCGCAAGGTTTTGAAAGCAAAAATCACTAAGCTCTAATACCAATTGTTGGCCCAAGTGCAACCAAGAGGGGGGTGAATTGGTTGTATTAAAAAGTTTAGCAAAATCAAATTTTACAACTAAATTTACTTAACCAAAAATCAAGAACAAACTAAGTAAGTATATGGAAAATATAAAGCAAAATATAAAGAGAGACAAGGAAAGAGTGCACCAGGATTTATAGAGGTTCAACTCCACCAACCGAAGTCTATGTCCTCTTCTCAAGCTTGCCCACTTGAGATTTCCTCCACTATCTCTTGATCAAGATTACAATGGTGTTTTCTTCAAGGTTCACACCCAACCAATCTCTAGTTTTCTCCAATGCTCACTAGAAACCACTCTCTAGTTTTCTTCAAGGCTCACTAGAAACCACCCTACACTCAAGAAATTCTAAGACTTTGAATGTTTACAAACTCACAAGCTCACACAATAGCATTCAAGCTAGATATACAAGTGAAAGCACAAAACTTGGCTCTTTTCTCAAATTATGTAGACTTTGATGAGCATTTGATGATGAATCTTTGATCTTATTGCCAAGTTAGTTCCCAAAGTGTTTCTCCATGTTTTTATACTCATTTTGGGGGCAAAGAGATGTTGGAATCCTGCTAGGGAAGTTTGGAAAAGGTCCACAAATTCTTGTGACCGTTGTTCTATTTTTTTGTGCAAAAGAGGAAAAGTTCCAGACTTCGCGTTAAGTTTCGAGTTAACGGGTTAAACTCGATTTCGTCCTCCAACAGTAAAAAACTGTTAGAGACAGGTCATAAAAAGTTCTTCCATAGTGTCCAGGTGGCGTACTCTAATTCGTCCGCGTCACATTTCAAATCTTGACTCAAATCGCGCCAGTTGAAAGATTTTGGGGAAAACTTTCAGCCTTGTGAATAACAGGTTAAACTCGAAGTTTAACACGTTACCTGATACTCAGAAAATAGACAGCACTTCCAGACTTCGAATTAAACTAGTTTAACGTTTTAAAGTATAAACTTGGGAGCAAGTTAAACTTAGGTGAAAAACATACTTGTTAAGCTGTGACTTTAACTTAAACTTAAACATTAAAATACTTGTCATTTGGAAATCAAAACTTGATTCAAACATTACAAGTTAATAACTTACTAATTTCTTTTCAAAACAATTTTTCCTCAATAAAAACACTTAACACACTTGGAAATTAAGCATAATTTCAATTAACCTTATTTTGACCAAACAAGTGAGATTAAAAATATTGACACAAATTATTTGTCATCATCAAAATTAAAGTTTTCTTTAGAACAAAGCCAACATACCCAAACTGAATATTACTCTTATTTGTAAACTTTCTTGACTCAAAACCAAAATTCCATGATGTGGGATGAATATGTTGAGTTAGGAAAAAAGTATCTACGTTGAGCTACTTAGGAACTCAATGTGGTATTAGAAAATGTATTGTTATTATTAAAGTATTATTGTTTTCTCTTATATCAATAAATTAGTTTTTTTAGTATTATTTATTTTGCTCTATATATAACATTTGTTTTATATTTTCTATCATATTTATTTTATTTTTATTTGATAAATTATGATGAGAAAAATTAGAATACATATAAAATGTGTAAAAATAAATTATTGAACAAATTATGTTATCTTAAAATAATATCTTTAATATTTATTTATTTTTTATAAAAATAGTAACAATATGTGATGCAATATGACATGTGATATATCTTAAAAATTCGGGGTGCCACCAATTCTCCGTCTAAAACTGCCACTGCCCATCACCACCGTTCGAAGCATTGTCACTCCGCCACGACCTCCATCGCCATCTCAGGGTTGCACGATATGTCTAGCCACAACCCTGCTCCGTTGACCCGCGCCTAGATCGACTTCGTCTACCTCCTTGTCACCCGCCACAGGATTCCCCAGGACGAGGCATAGGGGCCAAATTGGAGCCCAAACCAAATGCCTTGGGGATTGGCAGCGAAGATCTGGAACCAGTTGTTGTCCAATCTTCGATCTCGTGAACCAATTGAGAATTCTTCTTCAATCGATCAGCTTTAGCACTGATTGATTGATCTCTCCATTCAAGCTGATCACTCCTCGAAACATTAAACTTTAGATTAAAGAAGAATTCTGATTACTTTGTCTCCTACATGTGTATTTGATTCACTAATTGATTGTGTTGTTTTGTGATTCATTGATACTTACATCAGAGAAGAGATGGACGACGATGATGAGACAGTGAGATTGGGAGCCTTGAACTTGAAGGCCTTTCGATGGTTTGATTTGGATCTGAATGTCATGGTGGTGTCGTTGTCGGTGACTCACCAAAAAGAAGTTGCCGCCAAGGAGCTCATCAAGAATCATTACAAGGATTTGCAAGATCGTCTGTGGAGGCATGTGTGAACTGTGATTTCTTGATTCCTGCTAGTTTGAATTTGGGTTTATCCTTTCGCTGTTTGGGTTCAAGTTGAACGAAAGAAATCCTTGTGATTGGCTTTGTTTAGGGTGGTTTTCTAGGTAACCCCCTTCATCTCTGAATCTAGGATGGTGAAGGCCGGGCATGGTAAGGGTGAGAAGGAAAGGGAGATAGTGGTTGAAGAGATATATTTGCTAGGTTGACGTGATTTGAGTTGAAATAAGAAAATGTGTATCAATGTTGTCATTTTTTTCTGTAATTTCATCACATTTAATTGTAAAATTAACGGAATGATCATAATTAGGATAAAAATAGGATGGTTAAAGACTTTAAGAAAATGAAAGGAAGGTTAGGGACCTGTTTACGACAACGGTAAAAGGTTAGAGACTGTAATTGAATTTTACCCTTTTCCAAAATCAATCTTATTTCTCTAAGGCCAAAAATAATAAATTTGGCGCTCATGTTTTGGTTCGGGACCAAAATTTACAACTAAAACTATAGTATGGTACCAAGTATGTGCCATTTGACCATTTAACATATAACGAAAAGCAGGAAAATTATTAAGTATTGAAATTTCAGGATAATTTTGTACTTTCAAAGCTATAGTTATGGAACTTGTTCAATTTTTTAAAAAAATTATTTTGTTTTTGGAAACAAAGGACAAATTTTTTGAAAAAAAGGAAAACAAACAAAAGTATGAAAACCCTTTTTTGAATGTTTTTTAAAACATATTTTAAAAGTGTGAGACACATTGAGTCATCACATTTAAATTTTATTAAAGATCATATTTTATAATTTTAGAATTATGAAAAATAAAACTTAGATAAAATTTTCGGAAACAAAAAAACACAGAAAAAAAAAGAAAGATTATCGAATTGCAATTAATTTTTGCTTTTTCAAACATATATAAATATAAAAATATTTTCGCTCACAAGAAAAGAAGAACAAAGTAATATTATGTGAAGTCCCTAAGATTTACCCGGTAAATTTCCCTTCGATTCCGACTGATATTTTTTCGCTTCGTCGACGCCGAAACCCGTCAGGTAGCGGCTACCGGCGGCTGAGGTAGTCTTTTGTTTGCTTCGAGCCACTAGTCAACGGTTCTTCCCCTGCCCTACGGTTTACGTTTACTCTTCTTGTTTCTTTGTCTCTGCTTCATGTTTCTCCTTCCCTGCTCTGCTTTCTCGCTTTCTGGGCTCTATCCGAGTATTGTTGATTTCATGTGTAGCCGAAGTTCTCTAATTAAATATTTGCAGCGTATGTCTCCCGCCAATTACTCAAACCCGGGGCTCCCAAAAGAACATGACGGTTGGCCTAATGTCTCTTCATCAATAGCTTGCAGGTTCCTCTAAGAAGCAGAATGCAATTATAGGATAATGGTGTGCCTGCTTCATAGGAAGGAAGAGCTATATAGCATGGTTAAGTAGTTCTGCAGGCCTCTCTGCTTTAAATTCTTTAGCTTCCTTAATTACAAATATCAGTGGCAGCTAACAGAAACAGTAAGGCAACAACATTCACTGAATCAGATGAGATCGAATGGTGATGATATTTTAACTCTTTAGATTTCATAATTACAGAGTAATGGGAGTTTGATTGGAGATTCTCGCTCTCCTGTAGAGGGAATATACAGTAAATTTAATACGATGGTTTAAGAACAAAGGGGCTATATTTCCTACAAAAATTACAGTTTATTTTCACTGCCTAGATTATCCTGACTCACTATTTTTTCTTATCAAGTAATTGTATTGACCCAACTTATTATTCTTGTAACGTATCAAGTATCAACCCGATGGAGAAATCCTTGTGGAAACAGGGTCCTGCAAAATTGCAGTATTCTAGTAAACAACGTGTATCTGGACCAAGTTAGATCCAGGACTGGATTGGATAATTGCATTTGAAGGAGTTCACACCAGTTATATGAGCAAATATGTCCGCCGAATCCACCATATCCTCCTCTTCTTTCACGCATACCTGTACCAGCACACATGCAGGCGGATGTAATTATTAAAACATCCAATTCTTACAGGAAAACATGAGCAAGGTCAAGCTCCTCCTCTATTCTCTTTCCAAGACTCTACGAGGACAGCTTGGTGGGGGTGGGGGGAATGCAAAGAATAAGAGAGCAAAGCTTACCTCTTCTTCGTCATCGTCTTCATGGTTGCTTGAAGCTGTCCTAGTGGTCTCTCCATAATCATCGTTCTTCGCAAATCTTCCTCTTACTCTTGGTCTGCTATCTGCTAGTGTCTTTCTGCACGCATACTGCAATTTAATGGAGGAATTAAGTTCATGGTATAGAATGTCTCAGATTGCATTTGTTTATTAAGAGGGACAAAGCGTCATATTTACAGAATGCAACGGAGAAAGAACCTTGATTTTCTTGCTGAAGTTTCTTTCATTCCTCTTCTTCATATACCTACTGATCTTCTCCTTTCTTTGCTCAACGGAGAGTTTCCCGACTTTGTTGAAAGCTGGATCTTCCAAACTTGTGATCTCTGATGTTAAAGGTGTAGAACCAGGAACTCCAGTAACTAGCTGTTGGCTCTCACCGCTGAGAGCCTTCCACAAACAAATAATTGCAGAAACAAGTTAAATAGATGCCTTTTTCTGACTGAAAGGGAAAATTTGCAAAAGAGTTCTCTGTTTACCTGTAAGTCAGCAGGATTGAAAATACGCTGGAGAGGAGTTGGACAGAAAATTCTACCATTATCACCCTGAAATTCCAGTTCTTGTGGGTGCATTTCGGTTCCACTGAGGAGTCCCAGAGAAAATAGTCCAGGACCGTCAGCAGATAATGCCGCTGTCATTGTCGAAGCAGGCATGAATGTTGCGGCTATGGAGGGAGGGAGCAAGGAACAGGAAGGAGAAGAAGGGTTTAAAGGCATATAAGAAGGAACGGAAGGCAGGCAATCTTCTTCAAACACAGAAGGCAATGGAGGTCCCATGAGAGGGGGAACATGGTCAGAGGCAGAGTATTCTGTTATTACATCTATCACAGCATCAGTCAATGGTATTTGTTGTTGCTGATTTAAGGACAGGTCAAATTGGTCGGGCTGCTGATTTTGCTGGCCTGTCAAGAACGGAGGAAGAACAGTTGAAAATTGAGGGGATGAAGAGAAATCAATGGAAGCAGAAATGTCGTTATCGATTTCATCTGGGGAGTCGAAGATTAGGGACAAGCTGCTGCTGCTATTGAGGGTGGTGCCAGTTGTGGTGGTGGTGCTGGTGGTAGTAGTAATAGTGTTAGTAGGGGTGGCAGAGTTTGTGTTGCCGGTGCTTTCTTGGTAGTTATTGTTATTGAGGTTGTCTACCACTCGGGAGATGTTGAGGTTGGCGGTGGCATAAGATGAGTTCTCCTCGTAACAGCCATTAGAAGGGGAATTGACCTCTGAAGTTTGCAGGGTTTCTGAGAAGAGTTCAGGGTCACAGAAATCAAAGATTGGACCTCTAGTTGGGCTTGATAGGTCATCCTGCAAGCCAAAAGCACTCTTAGTTAAGGCCATGACTCAAACTATGTGACCACAAGGCGCGACGATGAAAAGAAACTGAGTCACACATCTATCAGTTAAACTTGATTGCATTTAGTATTGCAATGAAAACGAAACATGGCACAACACGACACGACACCGGAAATCTAGAATGCCCTCTTCCTAAGATGCCTGAAACTGGGAATCCCTTAAAAATCAAACCCTAGCTAGCTCATGGTGATGTTTGTGGTTTCTGGGTCGGCACCTTCCTTAAGTGTGGGATAAAACAAAAGAGAGCTCCAAAGTTGGATGGTCTAATTGTGCAAGGGAAACCAAGTGTTTTTTCCATGCACCATGTGAAAAGTGGGAGGAGAATTACCCATTGTTGGCAAGAAAATCAGCATATTTAACAAAGCAAACAGGTTAGTGCCCTTCTCTTTTGGGGCCCGGGGGTCAAAATTAAATAAAGCAACGTAACTGTCAAATTCCTCTAGTACCCAAATGGTGCTGTTAGGCACTTGGATAAACAATCAAGAACCTAAAGATAAAAAGCATCGCAATTTAGAAAGCTAGCAAGAAGCACGAAAAGCCACTTATTCTATACTGATCAAAAGAATGACGAAAGCTGAAACAAGTACTACTTCTCCCAAGTCCCTTTTTTTTTTCTTTCGTAAAGAAAAATATGCAGGATAGCCTGTAAGAACGCTGTTTAGGAAATGATGCCCCTAAGAAAATGACTGTTTGAAAGAGACATGGTTCGTGGCGAGCACAAAAATTTCCATACCCAGCCATCAAAGAAGATGTGTGAAGTTGACAATAGACATGTATCAATTCGTTCCCATTTTATTGCCCTTCTTATTCACTCCTTCAACTTGTTCTAACAGAGGCATGAAAACGATTGAAACACTCCAAGAGGAACATTTCCTATTTTCATCTTTCAATCAATCCAAACTCATCACAAGAAAAAAAAAACAAGAAGAAAAATTTCATAATAGTTCATGCAATATGTATATATATATATATATAACAGAAAGACTGCCTAATAATAATAAAGAGATGACGGTGCAATATTACGAACATGCATGCAAAAGAGCAGGAAAAATAGAACCATATATGTCCATATAGGCAAGTTACGGAATCTGGAAATTACAATGGGAAGCTGCAGCTCCAGGGGATGAATCACGTCTTGCAACATCCTTCCTATATATTTCTATACAGAAAACTCAGAGCTTTCTAAGAGATTTAAATGTTAGAGGCTTTTGTAATACAGATTATTGGAAAAAGAACAGGAAAGAAAAAAGAAGAAAAAACTGAAAACGGTTTTGTTCACTGATCAAGAACACCCTTTTGTGAGCTGGAAATGTAGGACTAGTTTCAACAAGAGGGAGACACCCATTGAAGGGAGGAGAGAAGAAGAGACAAGACAGAAATTAACGAGAGGTTTTGTTTTTTTTCTTTTCTGGGTTGTTTTGGTTTGGTTTGTAGAGAGAGAAAGGTGCTTGTCTGATAAGAAAAAACGTTTGCAATTTACCTAGGAAAATGGAAGGCATAGCTGTGTCAAAAGCTAAGTTATATATAGTTGGTTTCGGGCGTCCTATTACCGGCTGCCACCGCGGCGCTCTTTTGCGTCAACCCGAAGGTTGCGCATGGCCGAGAGTTTATTTTCTGCCACCGTGGACTATGTCAGGTCCTGCCACATCAGCAATCAGTGACACGTGGCTCCTTGTTCCGGGGCTATTATCCAATAGACGAAAAAAAGGTCCGAGGGTCCGACTGAAATAGAGTTGACCAAGCCCCGGCCAAAATTTCCGCCGTATTTCTGAAAGTTATTGCAAATGATATCTACAGTCCTTATTTTTCTTGAATTCTTTCTTTTCGTATCTAAATCTTTTTATTTGTTCAACATGAGTACCTGAGTTCTCGTTCGCCGCATTGAAATTGGAATAGTCGACAATGATTTGGTCAGGTACGTGAAGGGATTGTTGCCTACTTGCTTTTGCCCTTGCCTTTATCCTTATCAGATTAGAATATAGCACAGCATAGTTTGAGATTATTATCAAATGATTTGGGCATTGTTGCAAAAGATAACAATGAAGTTAATGTTACTTGATTCCAAATCCAATCATCCGACAGTCAACGAGCTTTGCACAGAAGATTTTGACCGACTGAACAAAATCAGGGACTTAATTTTCTTTCACTTTCATTTTATTTTCTACCGAAAACGAATACGAATATCACCATTAATAACAAATCTATTCCAAGCGAGAAATATATATATCCAATGTGTTATCACGGGATATGTAACTGAAACTAAGACAAATTCTGCTTCCGTCCAAAAATATTTAATCTCTTTTTATCAGAAGTTTTGTAGCTCAAAATGAAGGTGGTCACGAAGCATATATTTGTTGCAGATAATCTTTTCTTCTTAGTGCCGTTGAGTTTTTCTTTTTTTTTTTCTTTTTTTTTTTTATAAAACAAATTGTGTGTGTCCGAGAGTACTTCCCTGGAAATAAAAAACCACTTCAAATCCTTCATTCCTGATTTGAGATGGTATAAAATACCCATGTTTTGTGAACAAAAATAGTAGTATTAAATTATGCCTAGGCATGTGACGATTGTTGAACCAGACTTCTAAATGCTAATGATTTCTCTACCTGAAAAGTCCAAGTCTGTAAATAGTATTTCAATTAATGTTGTTTTTTGAGAGAAAAGAAAAATGCTCTTCTTCACAAATTTATAGCTTCATCAAATTTATGCATTAGTTCGAATGAAACGGAAGCTCTCCTACTTGCTTCCTGTGTGTGACTACAGTGTGAGTGTATATATGTATGTGTATAATGATCCTTCCCATATTATGTTTTCTCTAATGGATACTATACGAGATTCAATATTTTTTAGGTAAAAAACATATTCAATTCTAACATTTTGATCACTTTTCTATATAAATTTTAAAATTTCCTAAGTTCTTATTTAAATTCAAAAAATTTCAAAACATGTAAACAGTTAGTCTTAAATTATTAGATAACTCATAAAATTTTAATACTTAAATAAAAAAATGGCTAAAGTTTTATGACTGAATGTGTTCTTTTTTCTTTTCTTTAAAAACATTAATCTTTTCGCATGCAGATGCCTTGACTCCAACTTGCATTTGCGTAGCTAGCTAGCTAGCTCAATATCCTCCGTTGAGTTTGAGCTTGCAATTATCTTGCTCCCTTGTGAATTTAAACCCGTATCCTTACAAATTGAATCAAGTTAAAGATGCCTGAACAAACTTTTTGTAAATCAAAGAAAATTTTAAAATTACGATTCTGGCTCCAGTGGACGAAGAGAATCCAAACTGGTAAAGAGAGCTAGGAAGGGAAACTAGAAAGGGCGCTTTCGGGAAGCTGTAATGCCCTTTACCACATTTCACACACCAACAACTTCTCAGCAGATTTGCCTTTGCCTGCCACAAACCGCGTCTCTCCCACTACCACTGTTCAATTTTCTGTTTAGTTTGGGTTAAAAGTAAAAATAAACACATGACTCGTGCACATGGGTACAGCTAGAAAATCATTTTAATAGAGGCAATTAAAATTATTTTTATGTATTTTATAATAAGTGATATCATTATCAAAAAATCTATTGGGTCATGATGAATATTTTTTAAAAAATGGGAAAGTTACAAAAACCCCCCTGTGGTTTGTTCAAACCTACAGTTTGCCCCTCTATTTTGAGAAACCTACACTTTGCCCCCTATGTTTTTTATACTGCCTGATAACAACTTCTGAAACTGTATTTAAACTCTACGATAATCATCTTCCAGTAATTTCAATCTGTCTAGTATTTTTTTTATAGCTAATAGATATTTTAAACTATCAGTTTTTCCTTTTTGTAAATGTACTTTTCCACCTGTAATTATATATCAGTATTTTTTAAAGGTCGGTTTACTGTGAAAAAAATATCAAAAATCTTGAAATTACTAGAGCATTATTATCATATAGTTTAAATACAGTTTTAGAAGTTTTTATCGGGCAACATAAAAAATATAGGGCGTAAAGTGTAGGTTTCTTAAAATAAATATAGGGGGTAAAGTGTAGGTTTCTCAAAATAGAGGGGCAAACTGTAGGTTTGATCAAACCACAGGGGGTTTTTTGTAACTTTCCCTTAAAAAATTGTATACAATTTATATAATTTTTTTTAAAATTTAGTAATGACATTTAGCACCACTCATTTATATATCTCTGGCATTCAACAAAATTGCACTTACCCCTCGGAGTTAGATCATCTCATGCCGGCCTCTTGAGCTTTGTACGAATTCCATTTACGAGAGCTTCCATTTTCCCTTTTCAATATGCGGCATGAAAGTGGTTAGCATTTCTCTTCCTCTGCTGGAACAAGCACCCTAAAAGCGAAACCTTTGCCTGCTTGGAATATATGGTTGATTATATTTGCTTCCCCCATCCACCGCCAATCATCTCATGGTGCTTCACTACGTTAGGAGGAGCCTTAGCTAGCTAGTTATATTCTTCATTATTTATTTATATTATTATATTCCCATATTTCCGCTTTAATTAATCTGTATTTTTATTATTTAATTTATTATCTATCTGATCCATTCATCCAACTTTTATATAGCTGATGTCCACCGATCGGAGGTAAGAAAATTAAAGAAGGGAAAAAGCAAAAATGACCTTATTTATTTATTTCTTTTATCCTTGGCCTCTTTTCTCGTTTCCCCGCTAGTTGATGGTAGAAAATCGTTTTAGCTGGCTGTCTCGAAACGATGTTTATGGATTTGGGGCCGGATAACATAACAGGAGATTTTATTTCCAATATTCCTAGCGGAGCTCTGCCATCCAGCCGGCATGGTCATATTAAATTCAAACTGTGCTCATTTATTAGTATTTATTTACTTATGTCAGCGAGATAGGAAGGATCGAGTACGGAATCCCTTTTCCTTATTTTAATTTTTCATGTAACTTTGTTGCTCCTTTTAGTATTCAAGCCCAACGACGAGGCTCAAGATTCATGACTTGGCCACTCGGTCACCTTTCCTTTGCCTCCGCTTTGCGTGGTCAAGCTTCAAAGTTCAAACTGGAATTGAGTCCACCTTTATGCTCTCAGTTCAACGATACATATACATATAATCAAAATGACAAATAATTGGCTATCAGAGACTGAGAATCCAGAAAGAGGAGGAAAATAACAGGAAAATTTTTTTGGACTCAAATAGAAAAGTTTAGGCTGTTGTTTAGTTCTAGAAAATTTTTCAATTTTTCTGAAAAATTTTCTAAAAATTAAAAAATGAAAAAAAAATATTTAGTTAAATTATTTTCTTTTTCACTTTTATTAGAAAACAGTTTTCTAATTTATGAAGATATGAAAAATATTATTTTTATTGTTTTCCCAGTTTTCTAACCCCTCTCTCTCGCGTTCTCTATCTCTCCTGACTTGAGATTTTCAGATCTCTTGATCTCCACTTTTGTCCTCACCACATCTCGCTTTTCCACCATCAACCAAGCTATGTCTTGCTTTCCACCACCATCCGACCAATCTCCCTGTCAGTACCGTCTGACCAGCACCATCAAACTCTTCCGACGCAGCGCTGGTTGACTTTTATCTTATTGACTTTGATCGCTAAATCCTCTCCTCCCTCCTTCGATTACAAGCGACAAGTTACCCTTGGGGAATGAAGTGATACTGGGGAAGCAATAACAGCGGTATCATAGCTCTATTATTTTACACTTGGGAAATATTATATTATAGTCCACAAACTTTCCTTTCCTTCAGTTTTCAAATAAAGCATCGATCTTTTCCAATGTATTGTATATTTATATAATCATATTTACTTACTTTAACACAACTAAACTTGTTTTCTAAAACACACTTTGGAAAATTATACATAGAAAATGAAAACAGATAACAGAAAATAAAAAGGAAAAATATTTTCTATATCTAAACGCCTCCTTAATAACTTTTAGAGCTGGCCATGTATTTTTTCCCCTACCAAAGACTTTTTCCGTCACATCTCTGAGTAACGGCAGTACGTAGCTGCAACAAATGTCATAGTTGTGGGACGAATTGTATAATAATTTGTAGTTTCAAGATAGTTTAGCAATATGAGTATTAAATCAAGGATGATGAATCTTCTTTACTCTAATTTAAACTGTATAGTAGTCATTTCCTATTATAATGTATTTTTTATAGTTAATAAAAAATTTAAATTATCAATTTTTTTTATAAATGTAAAATAATTTTTTAATAGGGTAAAATGTAAGGTTGGGGCAAAATGTGTATTTATGAAATAAGAGGAGATTGAGTGTAATATACCTAAGCCTGGCGTGCAGGCAAATACTAACCGACCCTATAACATATACCCGCTACACACTTGGAAATTTAACCGAGTCAAAGATTTGTATAGATCTTTAGGTATTGCCAGAAGGCATAAATGCTTCTGGTATTTGTATCAAAACGCCAAAACCAATGCAAAACAACATCCTAATAGATATTTTAGAACATGTTCGAAATATGAAAAAACTAAAATTTGTTCAGGTATTGGCATATCTTGTAAGTTCCAACAGTGACTGGAGTGATGCAGATTTTGGTCGTAGAGGTAGTGCGGTTGTTCTGTAGAATCTATCAGTCTCCAAAAATCAGCTTTAGGTCAAGGTTGTTTGTTCTCCAACCAAATAATCTTATGTACATCGATCATGTTTAAGTTTATTGGATCTTCTCTTAGTGGAAAGGTTTCGAAAGCTCAAAGGCAGAGAGGACAGGAGTTACAAGCATCTGCTCCTTGACCACGCTGCAGGCTCACAATATTTCCTGCAAGTTAAAAATTGCTGTAACTGAAATCAGACAAGAAGTTAAAGGCTTTATGATACAAATTGTAATGTCTGAAGAATCAAAAATATCTTCTTCTTTTTTTTTTGCTGGGAGGAATATCTTTTTTCATCATACCTTTATCCATTAATTCATGGGATTGGAATATATATATATTAATTCTGCTTTGGAGAAACATAGGAATAAAAAATTGTGGGTTTCTCAAAGTGTCTCGCCTTTTAGCACAGGTCCTGTAACAATGTTGGCTCTTTCATATTAATTTTATTTGTTCCTTGTCCCTGTGATTCTGTCCCTACAATGTTGTTCTCATCTGGGTAAAGCCATAGAGGTCCATCTAGGCACATGGGTCTCTCTGCGTTAGGGCTCAGTGCTCTCATATTTGTGGGACGTAAAGATGCCCTCTTCCACAATTCCAAAGCTCTCATCTTTTGGCAAGACAACGCATGATTGTCGTGGGGGAAGGAAGACTCCTGTCCTGTCTGGTCTCAAGTTTCATTCTTGACTCGTAGATTTTATAAAACAACAATTAACAAACAAGGAACAAACAACTTTTCTAGGTATAGTGTCGTCAATATGACATAAGTTCAGCTTTATGTAGACCACAGCTCATCCTTAATATTCATCTTAGGCATATTTAACGTATACCTGTTTTACTACTAGTCATGAGTGTTTGTTTTTTTTCCCTTTTGTTATAGACTCAATCAATCGGAGACGAGTTGGCGCAGTAGAAAGTCTAAACAAATTGAAGCGTAGTCAGTCGGCTCTATTTAATGTTAGCATCAACATTTGGTGTTAGAGGTTAGAAAAACTATTTAATTGCAGCTCTTAACCTAAAAATTTTTTTAAAAAATATTAAAATAGTTGATAATTTATTTCAATATCTAACATTAATTTTGAACGTTATATTCAAATAAAGTCTCAATGGTGCAGGCCTTGCCCTACTAGTCTTATTCATTTGTTTGGACTTCACCCCGGGTGAAAGCGAAATCCGAGCTCCCAAACAACAGAGGCCCAACCTGATGTATATGGGCTGAATTCAGCCTCGCGCGGCCCAGCCTATTTTTGAAAATATCCCTAATCGATTGACCGTCCTCTTTATACACTCACTAGAGCTGTACTCCGCCCTCTTTTGCTGCTCCGATCGATATTCTCGGCGAAAACGAGCAGAGGTCGGCGGAGTTGTTAAACCCTAGCTCCTCTTCCACCATGAACTGCGCCAGTAACTGTCTTTTTCCATTTTTTCCTGCTTGTTGGTCTAGTTCCGCTCATTGCTTTCACTTTTTTTTGCCGTCTTCCCTTTCCGGTTTCTAATCCTTTCTGTTTTTCGCTCCCCGTGCAGTCTCAGGCGAGGTTCCGGAGGATCCGGTTGTGTCTAAGAAGTCTGGCTTGCTCTTCGAGAAGCGTTTAATCGAGAGGCACATATCGGTTGGGCCCCTTCCCTTGTTCATTTCGTGTTTATCTTTTCTTTCCTTGCAATTCTAGGGCACTCGTCGCCTGCTGATAAAAAAAAAAAAAGAAAGAAAGAAAGAAATCTCCGCTTTTCATATTCGTGCATTGCTTCTTTGTCGATGAATGATTCTTTGATTCAGGTTCGGGATTCTTATCGTTAGATTCATGTTAGAATGCGGTGGGAATGGAATTAAGATGATTTTATTTATCAGTTGAGCGCTTCTGGAGAAAAGTCCTTGGCTTGAACCAAGCTAGGCATTGCACTTTTTTTGGTTTTTTGGGAAAGGAGGACATTCCGTCTGCCATTCCATTTCACACAAAAATAGCCGGAGTTACAAACTCAGAACCAGGGGCCTACATCATATAAAATGGCAAAACTTGGTTCAGAAAAACAGAGTAAAATAGAAATCCCAGCTGCTGTGCTGCACAGCAAAGTCAGGAGACACAACTCTAGATTCAAAATAAAGCAGTAATAGAAACACTATTTCTAACTTCATCTGATCTGCAAATCTGCAAAAAGTGGCACTTACATCCTTCTCTATCCTTTGAGAAATCCTGCAGTTCCTCTTCATCCAAATAGCATGTATAATTGCAGTAATCATACTTTTCCTCAATTTAGGTTCAAGAATTTTACACTTAGCCAGTTTACTAAGCCAACAACAAAGTTGATCCCAAGAACTAGGAAATTATAAAGCTTCAGGCAAGACAAAACTTTTTTCAAGCATTGATTAGGGAAAGAACATAAGAAGAGTAGATGATCCCTACTTCCATTGTCTTGTAAACAAAGAGGGCATAATGCATCCTGCACCATCATAAAGTGAGGCAATCTGTCTCTTGTAGGAAGTCTTTTCATAGCAACAACCATGGGATCAATGAACGTTTTGGAATGTGCAATGGACCCGAAAATCAATTTTTTTCAAATAACATTGTAATAATTTTCGATAATGCAGGGAAGCCACAGACATGGAGAACTTATCTGCTTCTCCCCAGTGAAACTTGACAAACAGATCTTTAAATAAGGACCTGCAAGTCGACATATGCTTTGAAACTATAGAAGTAACAGCAGTTGGCAACACAGACCAAATATCCCTGCATTTCACATAATAAACATGGATCTACTTCCCCTGTAAACTCTCCTTATCCCTAATCAATCTCCAAAGGTTTATTGCTTCAAAAGGAAGATTCCAAGCAACAAGGCAATATACCCCCAAGCCTCCCTGTATTTTTTGGCAGCAAACCCTTTTCCAAGCAACTGGAGCTTTTTTAGAAGCAGAGCCTGACCACAAAAGGCTTTACATTTTTTTTGGTCTATCTCAGATGGAACACATTTTGGAATGGGAAATATAGCAGAACAATAGTTCTGGATATTGAAAATAACAGACTTAATTCACTGCAAACGCCCAACATAAGACAAGAATTTAGTTGTTCATGAACCAAGCAAACCAGTAATCCTCCCTTGAAGTGGTTTTGGCGTGTTTAGGTTGAATTCCAGAATCCATCAAACGGACCCCCAGATGCTTGATATAAGAGAAGCCTTCCTCCTGCCAAGCAAGTTTAGAATACTTTTTTCCACAGGTTTATCAACACCAGCTATAAAAACCTGTACTTTTCTGGTCATTAATACTCAACCCCAAGGCTTGTGAAAAAGCAGATGAGCACTGCATAATGTCTTCAGCAGATTTTACAGAGGCAGCAGCAAATATCATAACATCATCATCAATAACAAATGAGATGAGCCAATTCAGTTGCATTTTGGATGAAACGCAACTACTTTTTCATCAACAAGTTTGGACAAATCACGAGAAAGTGAGTCCATAACCAAAACAAATTGACTTGGTGAAAGTGGTTCTCCTTGTCTATGGCGTCTCTCCCCTTTAAAATACCCATGAAGAGCCCCATTAAGTACTATAGAATAATAATGGGACTCCACACATCACTGCACTTTCATTTTGTTATATTTGTAATCCTGGAGTTATTGTACCACTCTCTCTTCCAGCTTCTGTGTTAGCCTATTTTTTTAGTCTACCTAAATAATTCCAGACTTAATTTTCCCTACTTCAGAAACAGTATTGGCTTTCCATGTATCTATTGAATGTAATGTATGCTGCATTTTGATGCCAAATTGGATTTATTTTCTCAGGATTATGGAAAATGCCCAGTGACTGGGGAACCACTTACCATGGATGACCTCGTTCCAATAACAACGGGAAAGGTTTGCTTACCTTGGTCACTCTCTCTCTCTCTCTCTCTCTCTCTCTCTCTCTCTCAAATGTGGGTTTTGCTACTAAGAATTTTTTTTTTTACATGATTCTTAGTTTTTTTAATCCCACATTATTCAGATTGTAAAGCCCAGATCACTTGCAGCAGCTAGCATTCCGGGGATGCTTGGGATGTTCCAAAATGTATGTTTCCCTCTGCATAAAGCTTGTAGTGTGGTTTGTCATATGTGAGAAATTGCATTGGTCAGAGTACTGCATGATTCTTTTAATTGTTGGTTGAGAGATTTTAGTACTTGATTTATGAGTGGATTGCTTGAAATCATTTGTATACTTCCAAAATTGTGACCCTATCCCTATGCCTATGGCTCATATGGTGATGAAGTCAATAAAAATGGGATGCTACGAGATTATCTTACCTAGTCCAATGGGTTCACGGCACAATTTTCTTAGGTTTGGTCTTAGATGTGATATCTTATATCCCTGTCTCGTTTTTTTATCTCCAACATTACCCCATGACAAATGTAGGGGTTGGCTCTGCTTTGGCGCTTGTAATAGTATAACTTATTTGTTTTACATATGAAGGCATCCGAGTAAAATTGCCTTTGTAGAATAGCTATAAGACTCGGTGTTTGATTAGTAACCTTGCAATCATAACTTAAACATAAATCTGATGGTTCAACTGGAAGCATCAGAGCAGATATGCCTAAGGCTCTTAAGTTCTGTTTGTTCTTTCTAAAGAAGGATTTGTATCTTGCCCAGTAAAAATAAGTCACGTTTTTGTTTATTTTTTCTTCTTTTCTTCTGTCACCATCTTGTACCATCCTAAACCTGACACCATAAAGCATCTGGAAACATTGTTTTTTTCCCAAAAATACTTTTTTGTCATGCTGCAGAAGTGTATGTTTTAGAAGAATAAATAAATAAATGCACTGCATTTGTTTGTTTGTTGGGGGCCTGTGTTTGTCTTTTTAATGCAGACTAATATTTCCAAGTCGAAAAATTGTTTTAACCGTTAGATTCCTGCTTGGTGAATTATGTTGATTTGTTTCAGGAATGGGATGCATTAATGCTATCCAATTTTGCATTGGAGCAGCAACTACATGCTGCAAGACAAGAGCTTAGCCATGCACTCTATCAGGTAGCTGAAGTCATGCTTATGGTATCTAGATTTTTTGTTCATTTTTATCTTCAATGGTATCTTTATGCGGAGATAAATTTGGTCAGTTTCTTTCTATTGTAATCTGGTAACTAACTTAGGAGGCTGGTTGGGCATGATTTGGTCTGGTGAGTTTCATTTGCTTCCAAATGTGTCCAAGTTGGTTTTGTTTTTTTAATTGTCAATTTTTGGAAACCAATCTGTATCGTTTTCATTCCCGTTGTAGTTTCTGCATTATAGCCTACTCATCTAATGAATTTTATAAAAGGGATCTGATTTGCAGCCTTTCTTTTTTCTCTCTCCCTTTTTTTTTTTTGGCAGCATGATGCTGCTTGTCGTGTTATTGCAAGGCTTAAAAAAGAAAGAGATGAAGCAAGGTCCCTGCTTTCTCAGGCTGAGAGGCAGCTACCAATACCTACAGCTGCAGTTACAGCCAATGCTGCTCCTCTTGCCAATGGAAAAAGAGGTTGTCAATATCCATGGAGATGCTGGTGGTATAATTTTGACCTTGTTTACTGCCTACATTATGTTGAATCTTTGTTGCTACAGCTGCAGAAGAAGAGGAGTTGGGTTCTGATGCAAAGAGAATGCGACCTGGCATTTCTGCCAGCATTATTGCTGAGCTTACAGACTGTAATACAGCCCTGTCACAGCAGCGTAAAAAACGCCAGGTGCTGTTCATTTGCTTGAATAATTTGGAAGTTTAACGCTTCTGAATTTTGGACACACTGTTATCCCCAGTTATGACACATATCTGATCTTCTAATTTCACTGTCTTGAACATTTTTTGGTACCTATAGATACCTCCAAGTTTAGCTCCTATTGAGGATTTGGAGAGGTTCACCCAGATCTCTAGTCATCCACTTCACAAGACAAGTAAACCAGGGATCACGTCCATTGACATCAACCTTTCAAAGGTTTGTCCTCTTTTGTTTTTTGTATATTAGACTCTTCCAGGCAGGTGTCATTAGCATATTTTATCAGGTTAAGTTTCCCTCTGGCACAATTGTACTTGTATGGCATCTAGAGATGATGTGTTGTTATCTTGTTGAAGAAGTAAGAACATTCAAAGAGACTTTTAGATGCTATACTGTGTCCAGATATTGCCTTGTCAAACCATTTAAATGCTAATTGTTTTTGTGGGAAAATAGAATAAAACTGGCATGGTCAAAATATCAAGATGCTGTTGTGGTAAGTCCTTATTTATTCTTTTTGACTAATGTTGCTTGTATAATGGTTTTCTTTTTGGCTAGGACATCATTGCTACTGGAGGCCATGATTCTAATGCTGTGATTTTCGATCGAACCTCGGGACAGATCTTGTCAACTCTCACTGGTCACTCAAAGAAGGTTCATGTTCTTCATTCTCTACTTGCAAGTGAGTACTATCAAATTCTCTAATGTATTCTCATTAACAGTTTGGTTTTCCTTCTTTAATAGGTTACAAATGTAAAATTTGTCACCCAAAACAATCTGTTCGTAAGTGCATCAGCAGACAAGGTAAACATTTGTTTATTGTAATTTAGTATTCCATTTTCTGCAATATTTTTGTATTGATATTGATGCTTAGGATCATGATTTATGTTATCTAGCACTTTATGCATTTACCATCTTTAGTTTAAGTTCCGCAAACTAGGTGCTCTCTATCATGCCCTTTGGAGTTAGATTTCATTGTGGTGTGTAAGAGTAACTATGTGACCATAACCAGGGATCATCCTGTCATGCATTTCCTGTGTGTGATTATGTAGCTGCTCTTCAGTTCTTGAGTTAGAGCAGTTGCCTTCAGGAGTATCTTTTAGCTTGAGCTGCATTCTGATTGTCTTTGCATATGCTTCAGACTGTTCGTGTCTGGCAAGGGTCTGAAGATGGAAACTACGATTGTAGGCATATACTGAAGGATCATACTGCTGAGGTAACACAATACCATGGGCATCTTCTGTAGTTGGCTACTGTAGTTGTCACATCTCACATGTCTGGCTTCCCGGTGTGCACATGAAAATATTCCATAATTTTCGTTTGCAAACACACAAGAAGTCACTCAAATTTGCCGTATTAGAGATTAAGGACCAGGAAATGTATAAACTCAATTTTGTATGGTTACAAATATTGGTATTGTGTGTTCTGAATTGTTTAGACCATTAAGGAGTATCGAAGGAAGGTATAAATTGCGTAGAAACCTTGCTTGAATATCAAGCTGGCTTTCTTTATTTATTTTTATATTTATCTGTTCTTCATCTCTAACTCATACTCATTCCAGTGCCCTTCATAGCTCAAGCTGCTCTGTCTCTGCAGGTCTGGTAATTAAAGATAATTTGTTTTTTTCCCCCTCAGGTCCAAGCTGTTACTGTCCATGCTACCAATAATTACTTTGTCTCTGCTTCCCTTGATAGCACATGGTGCTTCTATGATCTTTCCGCTGGCTTATGCTTGGCACAGGTACCAATCTTGGTTACCTATCATTCTGTAATAAACACATGCAAGGCAAAATGGTAACTCATGAAGTATTAGCATTTCTTAGTTCTCTGCTGTTGTTGGCATATAATTTCTGAATTACTTTGTTGTCCATTAGACTGGATACAGTTCTGATAAGTAAGAATGATAATCTCATGGGCATCTGATAACTGAGTTTCTTTTGTTGCCCTTCTTTTTTTTATCTTTACGTTTTTTAAATTTAATTATAAAGAGTGATAATCTCATGGGCATCTGATAACTGAGTTTCTTTTGTTGGCCTTGTTTTTTTCTTTATGCTTTTGAAATTCAATTATATTGCAGTTCAACTAGTGAAATCAAATTAAGCTAGTCTTTTACAAACCCTGGAATGCATTTTCATTTTCTGCTAGTGCCCAGTGAATCTCTGTTTTTTCTTATCTACAGGTTCCTGATCCTTCAAATTCACAAGGGTACACTGCTGCAGCATTTCATCCAGATGGTCTTATCCTTGGAACAGGAATGTCAGAAGCTCTTGTCAGGATTTGGGATGTGAAAAGTCAGGTAATTGGTTTTCTGTGAAGAAAACTGTTCAATGCATGTGAAGTCATTGGTTTGTGTGGTGACTTTTTCATTTCATTTGCTCCTTTACATCACAGGGAAATGTTGCCAACTTTGAGGGGCACACTGGGCCAGTAACTGCTATATCCTTCTCTGAAAATGGTTACTTCCTGGCGGTAAATACTTAATACTTGTGGCTGATTGATTTATGTGATGAGGTTGTATGTGCAAGTCTTGATTTACTTTGAACTGGCAGACTGCAGCTCGAGATGGTGTCAAGTTGTGGGATTTGCGGAAGTTGAGGAACTTTCGGTCATTTGAGCTATATGATCCTGACACGCCCACTAACTCAGGTATGATGAGCTATTGCTTCTTTCTTTTCATTTTCATCTGTCAGAATGTGGGTAAAAAGTATGGTGTGTGCGTGTGTGTGTAACAAGGCTTGTAAATGGTTGGTTGTTGCAGTGGATTTCGACTACAGTGGATGCTACCTTGCAATTGCAGGCTCAGACATAAGGTTAGGCCTGAGGACCCATGAGGATATATGGTTTTCTTGATTGTTGTTCGTGTAATGTGAATAATTTTCTGTCTGTTTCAGAGTTTACCAAGTGGGGACAGTCAAAACAGAGTGGAATAGTATTAGAACTTTACCAGACCTATCTGGAACAGGTTCATTCTTGTCACTCCTCATGTTGCGTCACCATTCCAGGTGTATCAACTGAGATTTGGATTTTAGATTAAAGCCTATTGTGTATTGCAGGTAGGGCAACCTGTGTCAAGTTCGGTGCAGATGCAAAGTACTTGGCTGTTGGCTCGATGGATAGGAATCTCCGCATTTTTGGCTTGCCAGCAGATGACGGAGCAACAGAGTGAGGCACAGATGTAGATCAACTGTCCGAGGACTCAATTGTGAGAATTGATGCTCAGAGCATATCCAGTCATCTCTCCTGCTTCATAAGGGCGGGGGCAGAAATGGAATTACAATTCTTGTAGCAAAAAATGTTGTATGAGATGGTGAGATGAAATGTCTGTATGTGAGTTTGCTGGACAAATGAGGATGTGCTGTCTTTTTTTATGGTGTTTTTGGTTTTAGGGATCAGAACCTTCACATTTGAGGAATTAGGAATGCTTTGTAAAGCATCTAAATGTACTCTAAAGTAGCGGAAGATAGAGTGGAGAGTTCTGTGGAGTTTTATGGTAAATGAACACGCCATTGGGGAAGTTGGAGCATGAAAATGTATTTTACGAATCTTTGCAGCCGTAAGGATGTTTTTTTCATTAGTTGGAGACTTAGGGGACCAGAAACCGTCTCCATTGTTTCCTCGGCATGACTCAAAAGACAACCCATTGAGACCTTGGCCGATGTAATTTTTTATTGGTCATTTAGTTGCCTTTACACATCTTAAAGGAAACCGAGCGGATACTTCGAGCTCAGGCAAGTTCAGCAAATCCACCAGCCAATTACACGCACTGTGACCCAATGGAAATGGGGTGGCACTTCAAGTAGGCAACTAAATCACAAGAGAAACACTTTGTCTGCCTAAGAAAACAGAAAACTTGGGGGATAAACTGGAAAGGGCAACTAACTCAGTAAATCTAAGTAGATCAGAAAAGCATTCTTTGCCGCCTACGGGCTACGGACTTGTAAATACAACAAATCGCCACAAACTACATCTGTGGAAGAGTAAAGGATGAGTTGCAAACAATCCTGCATCAGTTATCCTTTCTGGGTGGGTGAGCTGTACAGCGATGCATGAGTAAAACCCCACAGCTGCACACATCAAACAATTCCGACGAGTAAGTAAAAGGTACTTTTCACTGGTTTATGGCCATGCAGGGGCCAGTTTAGCCCGTATACAAGACTAGTGAGGCACATCAACATATTCTCTTCCTCTCAACATTCAGCTTGCATGTATATTGGCATTTTTCTCATGAGTGTTTACCATAAACAAGATGGATCATAGACAGACCATTACACCTGCAATAATGAAAAGAATATATAAGTTTACCTCAACGTTCTTCAACTCAAACTCAGGGTTGTGGGCCAAACATAAATTGCCAAATGTCTCACAGGGTCCACTACTTCCATTTAACCTGTGAAAGCCAAGATGTAATAAGAATACAAGATGTTGGAATGAATATACATAGTCAGTTTATGGACCGCAACTTACAAATCTCCATCAAAGCTTAAAGCAAAATTGCTGCCACCACCAAGTGCTAGCAAGTCAGTCAAACACATGTAATAATAACGATTTGCACCTGTTGACATACAATGATCAGGGCCTAAAACCGAATGGAATATCACCAACTCAGACTACGAAAAACACAATTTCTCAAAAGAAATTAATGTCTTTCTCAACAAACATTCACAACCAGTCATACAGATTGCATCTGCAATCTATCGAGGACACAAACACAGGTACCTGGTTTTAAGTCAATCAAAAACAATCTGAAACAAGCTGGCATCACTACTCGAATCATATGCATCAATTCAACAAGATTATAGTACCCTTAGACACTTCTAGGGCTCTTTTCTCACTCATCTACATGTTTAATCTTAGAACAAGTCTAAGATATCATTTCACCCTTGCACATTAAAGAATCTACTTTGGTATTTATCAAACCATCTTCACTGTCCTTCCCATAGCTTTTCCCCGACCCAGACTACTCTGACCTTGTCTCATATCATATATCTCATTTCAGAAATGTATGGAACATACTTGCAAAGTCAACCTACAGAAACCCACAACACTCCATCACATATGCAGAAATTTGGCTCTCTTATGCCAAAAACCAAAAAGTTCAGTGGAGCATGCATGTCAAATGGAAGCAAGCTTCAAATTGGCATTTTCGTATTAACAGCAGGGACAGAGCTTTCACGAGTTTTCTGGGGGTATAAAATAAAGTATACATCTAACGGATTACAAATGAATTTTTCAATTTGAACGTTTCCATAGGTAAAACCAAAATATCACACAAGCTTCATTTCAAGCTTAAAAATTTGCTTAATCAAACATGTAATGAAAGTTGATAGATGCTATTCGTACTTGACAAATAATTCTCAAATTTCTAACATACTTGCATGAGCCATGGCCACTTAGTACATTAATCTCCAATTAAAAGCTCTCATTCAAGCAGCGAGCAAACATTGGTTCATATCTAAAAATACCCAAACAAAAACCATGCAAGCATATCTTGAAGAACTACTAACCAGTTGCTCTGAAAAGCCTGGGTTCACCATATAAAGTCGTGAACACAAATGTTTGATTTGAGCCCTGTCAATAAAAGGACAAAAAAAAAAGCTAAGAAACATACATCAGGTCTGACGTACTACAAATTCCAGAAAATCTCTACAGAAAATGTTGTGACATAAAAAGGAAGAATAATTTACAAAAGAGCAAGTTTGTGAAAACTTAAAAGCATGTCTACGTACTTGATATTTTCTTTTTGGTGTAGGTTTCAAGGGGCATTCCAGCATAGCACCAAACACAGCACCTTTCATGTCTCCAGCTATCTAAATATTTTACAACATAGTCCAAGTTAAATTCACTTACTGTAAACTGGCCACCACAAAAAAAACCCAATGGATATTCTCTTATGATCACCATCAAATTCAAACCGAAAGTAACATCATCGTACCAATAAACAAGGACCAGAAAGCTCAGCACTCTTGCGAATAAGTGTACGAAGTGATATCCCATGTTTCAATGTACTGCCCTTCATTTAAAACAATGGATGTTGGAAAAATATTTTGATTATTATTATTATTCATTGAAAAAAGAAAAACAAAGAAAATGTGGTGTCACTTCATCAGACAAATTTTACAGGAAACCCTACCTGTACAGCAAAACCCAACAGCAGCCTCTTACAATGTTGGGAAGAGAAGACCGCAAAAATTCAAATAAATCATTGGTGATGAATGTGGAATCATCTGTGAGACAACGCGAAGTCTGTTCCAGACTCTGGTCTCTTGCTTTTTCATAATCATTGGACTCATAGTCAATGCTCCTAACAGGACAGTTTTGGACATCATCATTAACTCTACCTTCCTGGCCATCTGCATGTATCCACCTACTTCTCCGATCTTCTTCACGGTAACTTTTTACGTCTTTATTTTCATTGGTTGAGGCATTTTCTTTATAGATATCCAGAGGTTCTTCTGGCGGCAAAATTCCTTTATTTCTCCATCTAACAGGAAGAGACTGAAGTGGCTTGAGGCCATTAGATCTACCGGAGCTTGCTGAGGGGTTAATATAGGAAAGAAAGGACGAGTACAAACTCCCACTTTTGGAATTTAACCTGGCCTACAAATTCAAAATTTCATATCCTGTAAATATCATCATCACACATACTGAAAATTTGATAACAGAAAGCAACTTATTTAATTTCTCTTTCGTACAATTCAACCTGTATAAAGATGCAACAAAACAAGAAGATAAAAAGTTCCACTATCTTCTAACTCATGCTATCCATTTTCTTGGCAATATCACAAACTGGAATGAGAAAAATTCAGCTGTAAAAAGCAAATGCAGTACTTGCTTAACCTAAAGTCATACTCCTTATAAGTGCATGGACTATGACAATGGAATCAAACAGAAAGAACTAGCAGCTAAACTCACACTGCACAAGAGAAATCAATTCGGAAGGGAAAGTAAAACAGAACCGGAAGCAGCACAACACATTATCAGCTCTACAATTGAATAAATTTGAAATTAGTTACTAAGTAAGCGAATAAAGAATCCAACTTGAAAATAGAGCACGATCAAAATACAGATCTACTTTCTGGGGAAAAAAAGATAACGAACAAAGATCAAGCCCAGAAGCAAAAACCCACCAGAAGAGAAGAATGGAGTATTAGAATGGATGATAAAAACAGATTGGTTATAAACGCTTCATCCCTACCGGTGGAATCATTATACTACCTGGGAAGGAGAAGAGGAGTCGTCGGCAAAGAGACGGGAAAGCTTGTCACCGAGTTTATCTTTCAAAGCCTGCATTTTGGTCACAACCCATGAGAAAGGAAGGATTTTGCTGAGCTATATCGCTATTTCCAGGAGAATGCGTGGGGATTCGAGTCTGTGGTTGTCGGAAAGGAAAACGCTGGAGTCGGTCGGTGGAAGGAGAGAAGAGGGAAGCGAAGAAAAAGCGACGGGCTGGGATGGCGCCGTAACGATCTCTGGTAAAGAGGGACAAATTTGCGTTGTACAGCGATTGTGCGGAAGCGCGTGGCGGAATTAATTGATTGGATTCTGAAGAATCCTACTTACCATGGCTTGGACAATACAGAAATATCCCCGCCTCTTGTCCCACTTCGGTAGCCTATTCAATTCTCTCCTCCTATTGCCCAACTTACGGCTAAAAACGCCCTTAGTCCCTTGACTATATCTTATACTCCCTCCATCTTGTTAATTTTGCTCCAATTGATTACGCATGTAGTTTTAGGTAGGGTTCTGTTTTTCAAACGTTTTTCAATTTTGCCCCTCCACCCCACGTCTCTGCCACAGCCTCCATCCTCGTCTCCCTTCTAGCCTCGATTCTCGTCGGCCACATCAATTCGCCTGTCCCTGGTCGCCCCTACTCGCTGACACTGAAGCCACTTGTCCCTACTCACCAACCTAAGTCGCCTCCCTCTACCTCTCTGCCAGACCCCTTTCCAAATCACCCCTTGTCGCCACTTCTTGTCTTACCATCGCCCCTCATCTTATCATCACTCCTCCCTCATTTGCCGCCGCTCATCACCTTGCCTCACTTTGCTCCCATCTCGCACGATTCTCGCTTCTCTCCCCGATCTCACTTGTCGTGCCTTGTTTCTCTCCGACCTCCCCTCTAGCCTGAATTCGAGTCAATCCCTGTTATCTGTCCTTGATTCATGTTGATTCGTGTCACCATCGTCATCGATTAGCGTCACCTAGTCATCGATTCGCTGGCCTCATTCGTGTCATCCTCTGCGCATCCATCGGTTGCACTTTAGTCTTTTGCGCATCCGTCATCAATCACTTCCGTCAGTCGAGCTTTCATTGCCGATTCACAATAGAACCACGCTAGAGGCAGAGAAAGAATGGAAATTGGTGAAGGCGGGAGAGAGAGAGAGAGAGAGAGAGAGAGAGAGAGAGAGAGAGAGAGAGAGAGAGAGAGATGCTCGGAAGGGTGGGTAAGAGAGAAGATTGGCAAGTGAGGGATATAACAAGAAATGAAATGTAAAAAATTACTTAAAAAGGAAATGGTGCAAGTGTTTTGGGACTACCCAAAAAGGAAAATAGAGCAAAATATATGGGACGGAGGGAGTATTACATAGTTTTGTCTCTCATTCCAAGCTTAGTTAACAACATAGAGCATGTTTGGTAAGGCGTTTGGAATGTTAAACGCCAGTTGAAACGCTGACTCTTATTTGAAGTCTGTAAAAGACTAAAATTTGCAATCGTAGAAACTGAGGCACGATAACTTTTCAATGCCGACTTTGATAAACTCCACCCCCAATCTATCGAATGCAATTTGAGCGTCACGAATTCGAAGTTCCAATAGTACCCATGACAATTATTGAGAATTTCTAGTGGGAAGTATGAAAAATCTAACACCAAAAATTACTATTAAAGGACAGGAGAATGTAAGAGCAAAGCCCTGAAGTTAGAAAGAGAAAATCAAGATACCAAATAAGACAATCGTTATCGTTATGGAAGCATTCGATTCAACACCGATAGTAGGTGATTGTTCTTTAGTTTTAATTCTTTGGTATTAGAGTCTGGTATGCGTATGATATCTAATAGAACTCAACCCCGCAATCAAAGCTTTAAAGATATTTGAGACCATATACAAAAAAATTATAGGTACATGCCACATTTTAAGGTAAACAATTATCCTTCTGTAACAATTCCATAATTTTATTAACTATAGTGTATTTAGGTTAATTGTATAGGCATCAAGTTAAAGGAAAAAAAAAAAGAATATTTTTTTTAAAGTTTGGTGGGTTATTAAATGGTAGAGAAAGGAAAAGAAAAGTTAGTAAAGGAATGTGGGGAGGAAGGATCGGAAGAAAAGAGATAATAGATATTTGGTAGTATCTAGAATGAATTAGAATTTCTATTCTGTAAAGTTATGGCTGAGAAATAGTCAATTCGGATCATGTAGGAGGCTGAGAAGAGAAGAAACAAAGATGTTCTTATTCTGGGCATAAAATTGGATTAACTTCAATGTTTGTCCCAAGGTATATAGGTAGGCTCATCGACATTCTAGGGTTTAGAATGTTATAATTTCCTCGCTACAATTGTAAGGCTAAAAGAGATTAATCGGGTTAATGACAACATCAGTCCTTTGATCTAATCTTTAATTCCCATAAGTGTTTATCTGGGTCACTACCAGCATGTGGTTTAGGGTGTTTTCTAAAATTCATTGTATTTTGACATAAATTTTTGCATAATTATTTTAAGTAACTAAACTTTTGTTTTAGTAGTTGGAAAGTTGCGCTTTGAGGTAAGTGGTTGCCCACCATTCTAAATTTAAATTATTATTTTGCTATCCTATTTATTGATTTTAAAGTATTGAATTACATTAAACTATAGTTTTATGAAGCTTTGGTTTTAAAGTATGAGTAATTTGATCTTTAGACTTTTTTTATTGATTTCGCTTTTGGTAATTAAAAGTTTATTCTAAAGTTTTGTTGTTTAAATATATTGGAAATAGTTATATATGCATTATCTATGTTTCTGAGTATGTAAGTTGTGTTTTAGTGATTATGGGGTCAAACATGTTTTACTTATGTTATTACGGAAATATGAATTTCTAATTTTTATGGACCTTTAGATTTTCAAAAGTTCATGAATATGAATATGTATATTTTCACTTTGTTTTAGTGGGTGTTGGTTTTGTACCCAACTACTGTAAAAGTGTAGTTTATAGCCCTTCTTATAGAGTATTATGTAAGTACAATTAACAATATACTGTTCAGGTAAACCGACTAAGAATCGTCATCAATAAAGCGTCCAGAAGGATCATTCTGGACGCTTTATTGATGACGATTCTTAGTCGGTTTACCTGAACAGTATATTGTTAATCGTATTTACATAATACTCTATAAAAAGGGCTATAAACTACACTAGTACTACAACGGTTAAAATGTAGTCACAATAATCGCCTTGCTCACTATGTTCAGAAATATTATGTTTTATTGTTTAGGGTTTAAACTGTTGTGTTTTGACTAATGATTTCAAGTATGAATTTTACTTTTGTTTTGTCATGTTTTATAATAAAGTTAATTGTATTTGTTCTTGAAACTTAAATGACATTTTAATTTTTATAAGTATCCCTTTTCCTACCAATGAATATTCTGACTTATTTATATTTTTATTAAATTTTTTTATTAATATTGGATTTATTATATTTCTAATAAGATTGTTTTCTATTTTATCTCTATGTTATATATATTGTATGAACTATTTTTATGTTTTATGGAATGGTGGACAACTCACCGCTTACTAGGCATTTGTGCTTACTCCCTCTTTTTTTCACTCACTCAGATAGCAAGAAACATAAAGTTAGCTAGTTGAGGACTAATTACAAGAGTTTAAGGTTTGAGATAGCATTAAAATGAGATTTAATATACATTATTAGGTTAGAGATATTTTATACAAGATTTTAAATTATAGTTGCTCTACCACTTGACGCCAAATGTCAAGTAGTAAGTTTGGATTATAAGTGATATTTATTTAGATTTATTTGGAATATTTGTAGCCTTATATGTTTGAGGGAATTTTATTTCTTCGAGTGTATGGCGTGTCATCGTCCCAAAGCTTTTAGGGTGGGTTTTAGGGTGTGACAAAAGTGTATAAGAGTAATAGGTTCAATGTGTCCTAAGGCCTTGGGTTAGGTTGTAAGTCTAGGCTTTTGCAACATTTAGAATAATAGTTTTGCATGACCATAGTTATTCCTTATCATAAAGTTGAAGGGAAGATTCCTACTAGTAGGATTGAGTTCCTCTTTAAGATGGACCAATAAAAGATCACATATTTAGGATATCTTCTTACGATTAGTTAAAAGGACTATTTAAATTGTAAGTTTTTGCAGCAAATTGAAAATGCTGGCAATAGAGGTATAATATGAGAATCATTTAATGATTGTACATGACAAAATTTATTGGAGCATAAAAATGAAATTATAGGCACTAAGGTCTTCAGGAAGGCTTGTTAATGACATCTCTAGTCTAAATATCAGAGTAATGTCATAAAGGCTTGGTGGAGAACTAAATGATTATTGAAGCCTACATGTTCATGTTGCAGTGATAAGATAAGGTGATTTCTAGGGTTGTGGACCAAATGTGCATGAAGGTGTTTGTAAGAAAATGAGTGATTGGATATGGGAACATGACTAAAAGATGTATTGGAAGCACATAATATTTATAGTTGATATTGTGAGTTTTGAGGATGAAACTTATTTTAAGGGGGAAAGAATTATATAAATCTAAGTAAGTAAGATATCCAAAATACTTAAGATAAGTTTCGATGATAAAACTTATTTAAGGGAGGAATGATGTAACAATATTAGAACTGTATTAAGTATAATGTGTTTAGGTTAATTGTACAAGCATAAAAAAAGGAAATTTTCTTTTAAAGTTTTGTGGGTTATTAAATGGTATGCGGAGGAAAAGACAAGCTAGTGAATGAATGTGGGGAGGTAGTATCGCAAGAAAAAAGGTAGTAGATTTTTGGTAATATTTAGAATGAATTAGAATTAATATTCAGTAAGGTTATGGCTGAGAAATAGTCGATCTGCATCTTGTAGGAGGTTGCAAAGAGGAGAAATGAATATGGTCTTATTTTGGGCATAAAATTGGAATAACTCCAATGTAGGTCCCAAGGTATAGATACGAGTTCATCTGCATCCTCGAGTTTAGAATGTTACAATTTGGACACTGCAATTGTGAGGCTTAAAGAGATTAATCAGGTTAATGATAATATCAGTCTCTGGGACTTTTAATGTTCAGCGAATTCTTAAGTTCCAGAAGTGTTCATTTTGGTCACTATCAGCAAGTGGTTTTGGGTGTTTTCTAAAATTCGTTGTATTTTGACATAAACTTTTACATAGTTATTTTAAGTGACTAAACTATTGCTTTAGGAGTTGGAAAGTTGCACTTTAAAGTAAGTGGCCGTCCACCATTTTAAATTTAAATGATTATTTTTCTATTCTGTTTAAATTTAAATTATAGTTCTATGAAGCTTTGGTGTTAAAGTATGAATAATTTGATCCTTGGACTTCTTTTATTGACTTCACCTTCATTATTTAAAATTTTATTCTAAAGTTTTGTTGTTTAAATATATTGGAAATAATTATATATGCATTATCTATGTTTTCAAGTATGTAAGTTGTGTTTTAATGATTATGGGATCAAAAATGTTTAACTTTTGTTATTTATGACAATATGATTTTCTAATTTTTAAAGACCTTTAGATTTTCAAAGTTCATGAATATAAATATGTAAATTTTCACTCTATTTTAATAGGTGTTGGCTCTATGCTCGACTATTGGGAAAATGTAGTACATGACCCTTCTTACATGATATTATATAAGTATGATTCACAATGCACTGTTTAGGACTAGTCTTTTTAGATGCTCTAGTAATAGCAAATCTTAGTCGATCCATGACGTATTACAACGGTTAAGTGTAGTTATTATAACATGACATACTACAATGATTAAGTGTAGTTGTTTTGACGTGACGTATTACAGTGGTTAAAATGTAGTTATAGTAATCGCCACATTCATTATGTTAAAAAATATTATGTTTCCTTGTTTGTTTTGAACTCATATATTTAGACTAATGATTTCAAGTATGAATTTCACCTTTGTTTTGTTATATTTTATAATAAAGTTAGTTGTATTTGTTCATGGCACTTAAAATGACATTTTGATTTTTATAAGTATCATTTTTCCTACCAATGAATATTTTGACTTATTTATATGTTTATTAAATTTTCTTATTAATATTGGATTTATGATATTTCCAATAAAATTGTTTTCCACTTGATCTTTATGTTATATATATTGTATGAATTGTTTTTATGTTTTATAGAATGGTGGACAACCCGCCACTTACTAGGCATTCATGTTTATCCCTTCTTTTTCCACTCATGCAGATAGTAAAAAACACAAAGTTAGCTAGTTTTTGAATGACTACAGGAGCTCAATGTTTGAAATAGCATTAAATGGGATTTAATGTACACTATTAGGTTAGAGATGTTTTGTATGAGAGTTTAAGTTGTAGTTGTTGTACCACTCGATGCCAAATATCAAGTAGTAAGTTTGGATTATAAGTGATAGTTATTTAGAATATTTGTAGCCTTGCATGTTTGAGGGAATTTTATTTCCTTGAATGTGCGGCTTGTCATCATTTCGAAACTCATAGGGTGAGTTTTGGGGCATGACACATTTTTTTTTTTGTGTATGAATATTGCGTTACTTCTATTATAAATTGATCATACTGCTTTGCTTTGTTTGCTTACATTTACCAAGTATTATTTGGTGGACGTGGGTTACTCTTAAATTTCAAGTTATATAGGGCCTTACAAGGAAAAAAAATATTACCTAATAGATTTTTGATAATATAAACCTGCATTGGAAAAGGAAGAGATATTTAACCAACCACATTCCTCTTTACATAGTGTTTTTGAACAAGCATTTGAAATATGAAATCCAAATTACGCAACTAGGGCAAAAATAGCGCACAGTTTAGTCAGAGCATAATGTAGAGGATGGGCATACTGACCATAATGAATTGAGTTCTAGACTTTATTTTTCCATTTAATATTTTGATCTAATAAAAGAAAAGTGACAGACTTCTACAATCATTTTTTTCCCCTTAACTTGTTTTGGATGTATTATTTTTGCTTATGGAGGCACTTAATGTTTTGATCCAATAATAAAAAAGTGGTAGACTTCTAATCATTTTTTCTTCTTGTTTTGGATGGTATTATTTTTCCTTCATTCTATTACTTTTGGAGGCAATTCCCATAATATTTGCTTATGCATGGGAAAATTTGTCATATTTTTTATTATAGTTTGAATGATTGGACGAGCAATAATAATTTAAAACTAAAGGCATTTCTGTGAATTCACTGTGCAACAACTTTTCTACTTATCTGAATTACCAAATAATTTATGATTACTAGAAGCTAATCTCTAACTTTAATCACTAACTTTAATCTCTAAAGCTAATCATTGAAGTCAATCTTTAACTCTAATTACTGAAGCTGTTACCAAACAGACCCATCATCCCAAATAAAAGACTTTAGTTCAAATGACCCCACATTCTAAAATGCCAGATATCTAGAAGTTATAATATTATGGCTAGAGTTCTTCAAAATTTCATGTAGTAGACACTTCATCCCTAATTTTTTATAGGTCCTTCTAACTCTTGCACTTGTAAAGATTCTGAATATTAACAAAAAAAAGAATGCTACATAATTTTTTTCTAGAATAACGAAAATTATAAATGTAAAATGTGTTCTTAATAACCTTTGAATGCAGAGTTGTGTTTTTGTCTATAGACATTTGCTTGGCATATACAAATCTATAAGGAAACAAACAAAATACAAAATTAGATGAATACAGAATTCTTTACTATTGTGATTTATTTAAGAAATTTTTAAAATCTACTTATTATTGTAGTGATTAGTTAATGTATCTATATTTAATATGGTAGCACCAACGTCTTATATAAAATAAAATTTCAATTAAAAATAGTTTCACTTAGTATAGTTCAAATAAATACTATTAAATGTCAACTAGGAACTTTAACTTTTGCAAATGGAATAGCTGACGGAGATGTGCAAGCAAAGGGGAAATTTACAACAGCTAGATGAGTTAATGGGCGGGTCAGCCCGGGTTCAGCTCAGGGTCAAATCTGGCCTAGCCCAATTAAGATCGGCTTAGACTAGTTCGGAGAAAGGCTTATAGATGGGGCAGTTATGGGCCTGAGAGGGGAGCGGGTCTTGCGTGAGCCTGGCTTAGCCCAGCTCGCATTGAAGGCCAGCCCAAGCCTAGCCGGGTTAGCTTGAATGACAAATCTCAAATTATGCCAAAACATGGGCAAATTGCACTCAAAGGTCCTCCAACGGCTCTAGCTTACTTTTTGACCTCAAATTATCATTTTACTCACTCCAACAACTAGTAACAACTGATTTTTAAGGTTTTTTTCTGTAAAAAAAAAAAATGACATCTTCTATAAATAGAAAGACTCATTTCTTATATTTCTTCACATTAATATCTATAATTTTTTCTTCATCTTTACTATTACTCTTTCACTAATAGCATGAGGGGAAAAGAAAAGGGTAAGGGTGTTGTGGACTCTTCATCCCGCATCACAAGAAATGAGACTTTTTTTTTTCTATAAGAAAGGTCATCCAGTCAATAAATACATCCATATCCAAGTTGTAAAATCCAAGGGAAGGCCACCTTGGGTATGACCGGAATTCGTATTTCACTTTGAGAAGGATGCAAGGTCTAAAATGTTTAGCTTTGCAAGAAAATGATGGCATCTGTGTGAATACAATCAACCGTTATAACTGAAACAAGTTTTAGTTCTATGAAAATAGAAAAACGAATAAATGGACATAGCTACCATTTGAAGAGTTATGTTGGTGCAACCATGATTGGTCTAATACTACTCTTAGTTCTGACGATGAGACCCTATCCAATGAGGATTATTAGTATTTTTATCTGGTAATTATTGGAACATTTTATTATTTCCTCATGTATTGTATATTTTAGTTTTTGTAAGTGTTGTTTGGTTTTTCAATTAATAAAATTTAGTCTGATAATGGTGTTTCTCTCTTTAAAACAAATACTAAGGTAAAACTAATAAAATAATTTTTTTTTAAAAAAAAGCTAGGCCAAGCCCCAACCCATTCAAGGCAGGCCGGGTTGGCCCACTAACACCTATAACAACAGCTAGTTACTTTAGGGATAGATTTGCTGCATTCATACTTTAGAGACAAAATTTTGCAATTTTAGATTAATTTATAGATAAATAATGCAAATCAACCTGAAACTCCCTTTATAATGGATTAAATTAAAATTACAAAAATTCCATTGAAGTTTGTCCTAATCTATAGTCCTTTTTTTTTTTTAAAGAAATATGTTATTACCTCCAAAAGTTTTCTTAAATATATAATTACATTCATATTCATTTTAAACATTAGAAACCTATTAAATGGTTCCTAAAATGCCAAATAAAAAAAATTGTTGAGTAAAATAAAACATGTAGCCAAACATAGATTATAGAATATGATGATTTACTTGACACAAAGACTAAATATGACAACTTATTAAAAATAATTATATTTTCTAACTCTGAAAAAAAAACATATACAATATTCTACATTTAGATAGATGCTATTTTTTGTTAATAGTAATTTATGTTTGAAATTTTGGGAACTAGTTAGTAATACCTAAAGTATGTAATGGGATGCCCGAAACCTTTAAAGAAAAGTGGGCCTAAAATCAAATACAAAGTCACAAAAGTTAGGGGCTCTGAACTTGTGTTTCCGTGGAAGACTGTTCTATACTTGTGATGACCCTTCCTATGGCGAAGCTGGATTACTAAGGTAACAAAGTTATTTTGGTAATTATAATGCTTATAATATTATTTGCAAGCTAAAGTCTCGGTTTAGTGGGGTATAGTAGCTAAAAATGAGTAAAATTGATCATTTAAGTAAGCCACTGGGCTAAGAGAAGCATTTTGGTCATTCCACATAGTGACCCATTTTTATTACACGGTTGGATAGAGCATGAGAAAATGTTGAATTTGAGGTATTATGGTTTTTCGTAATTCACACTCTATCATCATAGAATTCTGGATTCACTAGATTGTTCATAGGTGGTTTAAATTTAATCATTAAAGATATGAGGATTAAATTACATATTTGTGAAAGTTGGGAAATCATTGTCTTTGTAAGGGAGTGAGTAAGCTTCCTAAACACCTTGTATGGGTTGATGAGAAAGAGATCGGTCATAATGACCTTATTTTCTTCAAAAAGATACTTGAATTCATAGAGAGAGTCGAGGTGAGATCCTGTATAAGATCGGAAAGAGGTAGTAGGAGTGAGTGTTGGAGTTGTAGTTGCTGACATATTGAAAGAGCCTTGGATCAACGGATCAAGAAAAGATCCTTAATTATACAACTTCTTTATAATAAGATGAGCAATTGGCTATGGTACCAAATTAAGGTTCCAAGGTAGCCCAGTGATAAGCATAGTAATTTAAAGCTTTAAAACCAAGATTTGTACGGCAGCGTTGTTACACTTAGCGGTTCTCATCACCTCGAATCAAGCAGCTAAATGCTAAACCTAGTATAAAAGTTTATAGTGTGTTTTGTAATGGGGCTCGTGTTTGTAAAATTACTAGTTAAGGCACCAGGTGTGTGGAAAACTAAAATTAGGTGGTGGTGGGGTAACTAACCCACCCGATCACCTTCTCCTTCGTTAAGTTCGTTTATCCCACCAGAAACCTGCCTTCCTACCATGAATGAACCACTAAAGTTCTAAACAAACTAAAACCAACCTAACTCCACTAAATTAAGCATAAAATCAATAGGATTTGGGGTGGCAATTTCATGTTCTTGCATGTAGAGCTAACCTTGGGTTCTATTTTTGCAAGATGAGTTATGGTTTAACTTTCTTTGAATTTCTAGGATTTGATTTGGTTAATCAAATGCTTGTTTTTGGTTCTTAAGTTAGTCTCTTTCTTGGTTGTTAGTTAAATCAAACATGGAAAACATGGAAAAGCTTGGTTGTAATGAAATCTAGGCTACGGTTAGATATAGAGAGGTAAGGGAAGTGTCGTGTTTCATTGTTTTGATTATTTGTTATTTTGGTTGGTGTATTTAGGAAATGGAAGAAAACTGTTGCTTTGAGTTAATTGTTAGAAACAAGAAAAGCTAGCAAGAGAAGCACGTTGGGCATGGAAAATAATTATGACAAAATGAATTGATATGATTCAGTTTATATATTGGATTTGTTCATGATTTATTCCCAACATTGCTCTAGTTCTAGGAACTACAATTAGTGGTTTTTAGTTATTTGTAAGTAAAACAAATAATAGAAACCATGTTTAGGTGATTGGAACAAAACTTGAGGCAGCAATAACATTAAGGGTTTGTTATTAAATAAATACAAGAAAGTGTAATTTAGTCATTTAAACCACATGGGAAATTGGTTAATCTTGGCCTAGGAATGGTTTGTCTTATTGTTAAATGATCAATCATAGGTAATTACTCAAGCTACTATAGGAAGATTCTAGAAGAGACTAGAACCGAGACAAGGCCAAGACATTGCCTAGGACATGGAAACTTACATTTAATATTGCTAAGGTCAAGGTTAAATTCAATTATCTCTTGCTTATTTATGTTAATGTTAGCTAAAAAATTTGTATATAGGTACAAGTGGACATTGTTTAGCAAATAAGCATGAGAAGAGTAAGTAAAGGCGAGGTAGCTCACAGTTGGAATTAGTGTGGAGTACACCTAGATCATGGAGCAATTGTGTAGATAAAGGGTGTTAGATGACCTAAAAACCTTAGGAGACCTAAGGGATCCTCAAGAAAGCCCATAGAGCTAAAAATGCCTTAAGTGGGTCAGGGATTCCTAGGGGACACTACATCATATTTGATACAAATTGGCTTACCAATATACTTACTCTTGTGCATAAAAGGGAAAAGTAAATTGGATGCTAGTGAAATACTAGCAAGTCCAATAATATACTGGCTATAATCTAGTAATTATAAAGAGAATGGGAACCAGGTATGTTCTCCTGATGAGGATAAAGACTTGAGGTTCTCTTATAAATAGGTCTAGGAAAGAAATTATAGGCAAGGTATTCTAATGTGACCCTTAAACATGGTGATCATACATTTGAGGCCTAGTGGTTGGAAGCTCATCATTTAGAAGGGAGGTAGCCTGCGGGGATCTCTAACATGGGATGATGACTGCTGACATGCTCTAAAAAGTGAATGGATCCTATGTCACACTATATATATGTTTTATACATTGAGTCATATGATGTTTGTTCGCAGGTATGTAAAACTTTATTAAGTATTCATGGAATACTCACCTTTTACAATCATGAGTAGGTAATATGGATATAGAGCCTGGCAATTGTAATGTGGCTTGCTCAGAAGGATCAAGGCAGTAAACATTGGACACAAAAGCACTAAAAAGAGCCAAACACCATGGGCACTGTGGCAGTAAAATGTCTCAATACTTAAGTCAGTGGTGGCTTAAGAGATAAGAAAACCTAATGAAAGATGCAGGTAAGGGAGTAGAATGTACCTCATCTCTTTCTGTGGAAGGCCTTTTATAGGTCCTAAGATGTCATTATTATGGAGAAAACTTTTCTCATTACATGATCACTCTTATGATCATGGGGATCCTTCTTAACGTGTATCCCTTATATCCAACGATCAACCCATTAGCTCATTTAGTTATCGAGCAAAGCTTCAATAGGCTATTCAATTAACAATCCAAGTCTTAATCCATGGGTTTGAATCTGGTGAAGCTCTTATTTATCTTCAGTGAGCTAAACTCTAATGTGGTATCAATTAGTAGGTCTTCAATATTCAAAATATATGGCAATGTTGTAAGTATAGGTTTAGAAAACTTGATGAGGTAATAATATTTGTTTTTTCAAAATATGAGACAACAATTATAGGTTAAGGCAAACTTTTAGTTTTTGTAACTTTTTCTAAATTAAAAGAAATGATAGGATATTTTTGTAATATTTTTATCAAGACATTTTATTTTATACACCGACTCATAATGCTTCACAGAGTTATGGGGCTTGAGTTTATTGAGCCTGAGTTTGCACAAGTTAGTCAAATAGAGGGTCATTTGATTGTAATTTTATTATTTATGTGTTCAATGTTGTAAATTATAATCTTGTTATTGAAATATTACATGCTACTACATACATAAAAAATCATGCATATATGACATTAATTGATATGCATGGGTAAGGTAAAGTGGATAGTAGATTAATTTAATACTATTCATGTTATTTTTCAAGTAAGAAAAATAGTTTTATAGATTTACAAGTTTGAAATTTACACTCAATTCATTTTAACTTAAGTCAATTGACTATAAAATAACTTATTTTTATTCTTACATCTTTTTTTATAAACTAATTTAATTAAAACCCAATATTATGTAGCTATAATAATTTATTCAAAATAAAATTTTTGTAATCTTATTAAATTTTTATGAAAATTTCTAGTTTAAGGAATTAAAAAAGAAAAAATCATAAAAATTTAACAACATCATAAAAATTTACTTTTCAATGGATTATTACATCTACATAATATTGGCTTTTAAATGAAATTAGTTTTAGGTAAAAAAAATATAAAAGTAAAAGTAAATAAGTTGACTTAAGTTAAAACTAATTAGCTCTTAATCATTACATATTTTCAGTCACTCTAGAAAATATTACGACCTTCTTCTCATAAATAAGCACCGGGTCATAATAACAAAATCCTTTTTCATTTTTCATATTTGAGGTAAAATGCTCTATTTATGTTGCTGAATGCTAGTTGAGTTGAGCGTTAGAAGGTGAAGGGAGAAATTCTAGATTTTGAAACATCAAGAAGATAAAAGTCTAGTTTTGACCAAAATTTATAAGGTAAAATGTTAATAATTCCAATCCTTTATGAATACAATTCAAATAAAATGCATGGTTGTCACATAAGAAAAATAACAGTACCTAATCTAAAGCTTCTTCCTTCCCGAAATACATTGGTTCAATTTTTGCAATTCAAGTATCTTACGTGCCAATTCGTTTTAACTTAAATTAACTAACTTATTTTTACCTTTACATTTTTTTTTTTGCCTGAAACCAGTTTTATTTGAAAATTATTCATGTCCAGAGATATAGTCTTATATGAAGATAAATTTCCTTTTCAATCTCAACATCTATCATCCAATCCTTTGCCTCAAAAGAATATGCATGAAATTTCTACTGAGATAGATTCAAAAAAACTAATACCAGAGAATACTAAAATACAACCTTCATCACCTCAAAAACCACCATAAATTCCTCATAGTGTCCAACAAGAAATTCACCTTAAAAAGTGTGAAAGCCTCTTATGAATATGCATGTGAATTTTCAAAAGTAGACATGCCATCTTCATCAGCATCTGATGTCAATGCAGTAGCCTCAGGTAAGACATATCTCATTTCAAGCTATTTGTCTTATGCTCATCTTAGTATAGGCTATAAGGCATATGTTGCTGCCATTTTTTCTTAAGTTGAACCTCAGTGCTATAGCCAAGCAATGAAAAATCCCTTGTGGCAAGAAGCTATGAGAATTGAAATTCAAGCTTTAAGGATAATAGAACCTGGACTCTTGAAGAACTTCATGTATGAAAGAAATTAATTGCCTCAAAGTGCATTTATACGATAAAGTATAAGTTAGATGAAAGTATTGAACATTATAAAGCAAGGCTTGTTGCTAAAGGCTTCACATAAGTAGAAGGCATAAATTATGCTAAGACATTTACACCTGTAGCTAAACTTACATCTATGAGATGTCTTTTAGTTATGGCAACTATAAAGAAATGAGAGCTTCATCAGATGGATGTACATATTACTTTCTTATAAAGCGATCTCACTGAAAATATCTATATGACCCCTCTTCTAGGCATCTTAGAGTTTGGTGACAACCTAGTTTGCATTCTTAAGAACTCCTTATATGGACTTACACAAGCTCTAAAGCAGTGGTTTGAGAAGTTCTCATCCTTCCTTATAAGGTATGGATTCATATACCTAAAGTTGATCTTTCTTTATTCAAATCAAAACAAGGTACCACATGTACTGCATGTTTATTATACGTTGATGATATGATCATAGCTAGAAATACAGAAACTAAAAGCTTATTTGAATGATAAGTTTCATAGTAAAGACTCGGGGAAGCTGAGCTACTTCCTAGAACTTGAAGCTGCCAGATCACATGAAGGAATTTATCTTTTTCAGCATAAATACACACTAGACATTCTCAAATAAGTTGGCATGCTTGGATGTAGACCTGCTCATGTTCCCTTACAACGACAACATCACTTGGCAGTAAAGATTGGAGAGAAACTCAATGATTCCAATCTTTATCGAAGACTTATTGGAAAACTCGTCTATTTGACCATAACTAGGCCTGATATTACATATGTTGTAAACTTCCTAAACCTGTTCATGCAGGACCCTGCAAAAGCTCAAATGGATGGAGTTCTGCATATTCTTCGATATCTTAAGGGTACACCAGGACTTGGTTTGTTTTACTCAGCTGAAGGGGAACAAATAATGCATGCATACTATGATGCAAATTGGGTAGGTTGCCCTATCACCAGGAGGTCTATTATTGGTTACATCACATTTCTTGGAGACTCTCATATATCTTGGAGATCTAAGAAGCAATCCACTATCATGATATCCTCAACAGAAGTAAAATATCATGCCATGACCTTTGTGATGAGTAAACTTGTGTGGTTAAAGTCATTACTTGGGGATTTCACTATGGCACAAACAAAACCAATGCAGCTTTAGTGTAATAATTTGGCGGCTATCCATACTGCAAGAAATCTTGTGTTTCATGAATGTACAAAACACATAGAAATATATTGTCATTTTGTTTATGAAGAGATCCAGTCCATAGGGGTAGACCATGTACCCAGCAACCAGCAGCATGTAGATGTACTCACTAAAGCACTAAGTCGATAGCAATTTCAAAGCTTTACTTCCAAGTTGGCATTTAAAACATTTATGCACCAACTTAAAAATGGGGTGTTGGAGTTTAAAGTGTTAATCATATGTTAAATGTACATGTTTGATACATACTTATCATGCATGCAAACTCTTTAGTGATAAATAGCGTAGATAACTTGTAACTTGTATAGGATAGCCTAAGCTTTAAGATAGTAGTTATCTTGTAAACCAAGATAGGTCTCTCGATTTGTATACGTTCCATGAGAACTTCTGTTGCAAATTACTGAAAATCCATTCCTCCTAAACTTTTACCGTAGAGAAAAAAAAAGAGTTAGCTTATAGGCCAAGTTAAAACCGCCAAGTTAAAACAGCCAACCCACTTAGGGTGGATCAAAAAACCCTATTGTCAAGGCAAAGATCCCAATCCTAAAAAAATTCATACATACATAATCCACTAGCAATACTGACAAGAGGGGTATTTCTACTAAAACTCTAGACTTGTCTAAATTAACTGTTTAACCAAATAAGGAATAAAAAGTTTTAAGAGCTTCCAAAATAGCTATCACAATTTGCTTGAAAGGCCTCCAACAAAGAAAAGCAAATCATTAGCAAAGAAAAGGTGTTTAAAATTTAAACCATCTTTCTTGAAAAAGTGTATGAACTTTAAACCATCTTGTCCCATTTAAAACCATGTAATGTATCTCTTTCTTGTTGAGAATTAATCATCATAGACAAATTTTTCTTGCATAAATTGAAAATATAAAAAGAGAGGGAGTCCCCTTGTCCAATTCCCCACAAAAAGGCAAAAAGTGGTTATTGAGTCATTAATAAAACATATAAATCAGTGGCATTCACACAATTCAAAATTAGATTTTTATGGAGGTTGAAATGTCAAATACATAACTACACTTGTTTGCGAAAGAACTCCCAATATCCGAGTTAGTGGGATAAAAATAGAAGAGTAAATTTCATCAGTTATCCCTAAACTATATCTATTGTTACTTATTCATTCCTAAACTATCAAATGTTGTTTAATCATCCCTAAACCATATCCAATATTGCTTAATCATCCCGCCGTCTATCATATCATTATAGATGGATGGAAAAGTGATGTCACATCAGCAGTTATGTCATTTTTTCATGCTACATCAACAGCCACATCATTTTTTTGTCAATCCTTAACGGCTATGATAGACGGCAAGATGATTACGTAACACTGGATATAGTTTAGGGATGATTAATTAATATTTGATAGTTTAGGGATAAATAAGCAACATTTTATATAGTTTAAGGATGACCGGTGGAGCTTACCCAAAATAGGAATGAAAACTAATATCGTTGAAGTTAGATGCAGGGAAAGAAAAATGGTGATATTGGTGCAAAAAATGGCAGCTATCCTATTCCTATTATATGGTTTTAGTTTAGCATGAGGTTTGCCTTACCAATAAATTCATAGTATTCATTTTGTTTTGTCCAAGACAAAATGAGAAGCTGATTTTTAATGACATACAAGTACTGCAGCTATTTTTAATGGCATCACCTGATTCTTGCGTCTTGCCCCCATAAATTGCATCATAACTCATATACTTTACACTCGATACTCATAAATAATCTTTTCGTTTAAAAACATACTAATAAATATATGTCATGAAATAAATACTTTTAGACAAACATTGACCTAAAACAACGTCATACACGTATTAAAAACACTGACTTATAAATAATATGAGAGATTGGTATGATATACTTGATTGATTCAGTTTTCCAAATTTTTAGGGATGACAATTGAGTGGATTGGATTGGGTTAGGGTTAGGGTTAAGGTTAGGTTATTCAAATTAGTGTTTAGTCAGGTTAGCATTAATTTGAGTTTAGATCGGGTTATTTCGGTTCTGGTTGAATAGATTTTGGGTTCGGATTTAATTTAAGTAAGATCAATTTTAATATTGGATAACTTTAGATTTTGTTACTTGGATTTCAAGTTAGATTCGAGTTGATATTCTAATCTAATCGGGTTATTGGTGCATAAGCTAAAATAATAGGATTAATCAAATTTTTTATTTAGAATTTGATAAAATTTAAATTAAAGAATTTTATTTTTGGTGCAAATAGTTGAAAAGTTTAGAGACCCATGTTGCAATTTTTATAAGTGACTAAAATGAAATTTTCAAAATTTAGGTACCTTATAATTAAAAAATTACTAAGCATAAAAAATAATCTAAAAAAAATTAATTTAACTAGGTATAAATATATTAACATACAATTATTTTAATAAAACTATCTAATTTAAAACTTTGCAAATTTGATTCACAAAACTATAAACTCGGTTATTTTAGAACTTAAGAAGTTGATAGGATCAGATGCATTTAAATTATATTGTCACTTCGAGTTATAATTTTTTAGAAATTTAGATTCATTATTTAGGGTCAAAATAGGAATTATTTTAATTTAGGTATTAATTTAGAGCCCTAGAGGCCATTTGAGGTCAGTGTAGGTGAAATTGAAGAGTTTGGGTGTGAATTGGAAGATTTTATAAAATTTTAGACAAAATTAAAAATTTTGAGCAAATCTGTCAACTCTTTACAGTACCAAATTTGAAAATACTAAGAATTATATTATTTGAATTAAAATTTTATATAGTTTAGCCTTACTATCAAATGTTGAAGGTAATTAATGATGATAGATGCTAAAATAAGTACTTCATATTATAAAAAATTGAAGTTTGATTTAGTAGCTTTATAGGATTATGTTGAAATAAGTCCTTTCCAATTAAGATTGTTAAATTAAGCTAATCACTATTAGTAAGATTACCAAATTTAAGAATACTGAAAAATGAAAACTATTAAGTCCACTCAACCAATAAATCCTAGAAGACCCCTAAACAAACCAAGACAAATTATTTTATTAATTTACTTTTTAAAATTCATAAGATGCCTAAACAAAAAATATTTGGCTTTGGGTCATTTCGGGTTCGGGCCAATTCGGGTTCAGTCTAATTTGGGTTCAGGTTATTCCGAGTTCAATCATTTTGGGTTTCGGGTTTCATTTTAGTCGGGTTCAGTTCATTGACTTTTCTTGTCAAATTAGGTCAGGTGGAATTTGGGTTTGGGTGGTTTGGCCCAGGTTTTCGTCGGGTTAGATTTTGCTACCCCTAAGTAATACTCATTTTATCCTACATTTTTTGCACCATTTCTATTTGGCACTCATTTTAAGAATGCTTGTGAAATTACTAATTTGTCTATGTTCTCCCTTGTACATTTACTAATTTGCCCATGTTCTCCCTTAGCAACAAAGCACAATAGAGAGGACTAGCTTCGTCTCAGTCCCTATCGATCCGTTACCCTCACCACAGTCAATCTGTCAATTCATTGCCTCTTCCTCATTGATCATCGCCTCAATCAGTTACTCCGTTGCTTGTCGTCATTTGTTGCCTTAGTCCGTCGCTCTTCACCAAAGTACAATTCTAGCAGCAAATTGATCATCGCAATTCCAACAACAAATCAATCGTTGTGATTCTAGCAGCAAATCATCTTTTTGGCCTCCTCCAATGTCACTTTTTATCTTTGATTCGGCCTCCTCCGATCTCACCTCATATCGCTGATTCACCTCCTCTGATGTCGCCTTATATCGTCGATCCGGCCTCTTCTAATTTCACCTTATATTGTTGATTCAGCCTTTTTCGATGTCCTCACTTCATTGTGTTATCGCCTTATTGCGCTCTCACCTCCGATGTACCCCGTCTTGACCATGTTGGCAGTGGCCAACAAAGGGATCAAAGAAATAGAACAAGAACAAAATGAACGAGAGTAAAGCAAATAAAAAGAGGGTATAATTGTAAAGTTATTTGGTAAAACTTACTAAAAAAAGAAAGCGGTGTAAAGAGTTGGGGATGAGTAAAAAAAGAATACAGTGTAACAAATATGAGACAGAAGGAGTATATTATCATGTCTCTGGTCAAATTTCGTACCTAGCTCCCACTAATGCATACCTTCCCACCCAACTTTTTTTGCACCAACGATTGGGTATTGCTTTAGCCATTTCCATTTCAAGAGGAATATAATGAACATTTAAGTGTTTGACGAAATGCCTCAAAAAGCATACATACTCTAGTGTTCGACTTCCTAAAACTTTGTTAACTTAAGATTTATGACTGAAATATCACCTATGCTTTTGGAAAAAAGCCATTTCGATATGATAATTGTACCTTATATCTGAAGCTATGTCATCATTGTTATCAATAAAGGGGAAAAAATTTATTGTGCATTTAAATCATGAAAAAATTAATAATTTAAAGTATACACTAATTGACAAAATATTATTAGATAGTCAAAATTTATTAGAAGATAACAACTAAACAATTTAAATTAAGTTTTGAAAAGTTGATACCAGTAACAAACAAACACAAAACACCTGCTAAATGAAATTGTAAGGACCTCCCAATTTCTAAAGTAATATCTTAAATTTGCGTCTTATAAATGGAAAAGTAAACTCTAAGGGAGTTTATCTCCTAAATAAAACTATACTCAGCTTAAGCTTGAAATTAGAGCCCAATATGACCATTGGATATTAGGTGGTCTTGAATTTAAAAATAAAAAAAATATAAGAAAAATATCTACACCAATGGGAATATATATATATATATTTAAAATAAAAGACGCAAATACACTTTCAATCAATCCTCAGTAGGTTTTTTGACGTTTATTTATAAATATTCCACTTTGTATCATTCCATTTGAATTAAATAAAGTCAAAAAACAAACCAGGTGAACTTATGAGAGAGGAAATTGGCCAAAGAAATGCAATAAGATAATTAAAAGCTTTTGTTAATTTTAGTTTCAATCAATTACTCTATCAAAAAATTTTAAAATATATTTTATTTTCAACAATTCAGGTCTTTGTAACATTTCTATATTTAATATATTACTTTCTCATGCTACCTTTCAAATTATTATCTCATTATTTACTTTATCCAACTTTATCAATTTATATATAAAAGAGTTCTTTTTATGTGAATCAGGTTTATGAAATAAGCCATCCTATTGTTATATATATATAGATTCTAAACATCAACAACTATTGAAACTAACAATCATACCATTTTGGTAGGCGTTCTACAAATCAGGCAAATTTGGCTGATGCAATTTCTTCGATCTCTGGTTGAATCTTTATCTCTGGTAGCAATTTCTACGATTTCTGCTCGGATTTTTAAATTTGATTGCAATTGCTGTGATCTTTGTTCCGATTTCCATATCTAATCGCAATTATCCAATTTGTTGTTCCAATAATCTTTTCCAGCAACTTCTTGCAATCACAGTTTTTTTTTTTAATTTTCTACAATTTTGCTTCAATTGTCGTCTCCAACCTTCGTTCTGCATTTTTGGTGATTTCAGCAATTTCTATTCCGATTGTCTTCCTGGCTTCCTTTTCATATTTTCTGCAACTTTTGATTCGATATATTCTTTCTAGTTTACTATATGTTCTTTTTTTCATTGATGTTTGTTCTTTTAATGTTTATATATGTTCTTGTACACATTGTTGTTTGTTATTTTTGTTTACAAATCAACATATACGTAGAAAGAAATTTGCATGTACGTACACACATATCGAAGTAAATAAAGCAAAGAACATATAAGAGCATTAACACAAATCATAGTGAAAAGAACATACACAAAAGTATAAAGAAACTTATCCATATAAAGAATAAAACACATGCCTAGAAAGAAAACACAGGATAAATATCAAAACACATGTATACTGAGGAACATATGAATTTAAAGAACATAACATATGTAACGAAAAGAACATATACTGATGAACATGTGCTTGTGAAGAAAAGAACACATATTTTAAGAAATACTCCCTTCATCCTGAGTTTTCTGCCCCATTTGTGTTTGGCACGGAGCTTAGGAAATGATGAAAATATATATCTTTTTTCCAATTTTACCATTGGTCCCACGTTTTCCTCTCCCCACTGCTACACGCTAGATCTGGAATTGTTACTGTTTCTCCGCCACTGCCTTTCGTGATTTCTACCTCCCCGTCCGCTCTGCCTTCAGCGACACTGCGTCTCGTCAATTCGGCCTCTCCCTGCCTCGGCCATCTTCTCGATTCGGGTCCTCTCACTTCGTCTCTAATTTTGTCTTTAATCTCTTCGCCTCATCGCCTTTCACACATGATCTTCTTTGCCTTGTCGACTCTCGCCTCATGCCTCCGATCTCCTCGCCTCGTCGCTTACATCCAGCCCGGTCGCCGTCCCCTCATTGACCTAAATCTCCTTGTCTAGCCACCGGCTCCTCCTCAACCTAAATCTCCTTGCCTCATTGCCTACATTCGCCCCGACCGTCTCTTTCCTTTTCGACCTAAATCTCCTCGCCTGGTTGCCATTATCGACATTGGTGGCCTGGCCGCCGTCAGCGACGTCAGTGGACCAACTCTGCCGTCAGTGATGTCAGTCAACCAGCTCTGCATTCCGTTACCGACAGCCATCGATTGATTTGCCCCAACTCTGTAGTTTCATTTTTTCAAAGTAAAAGTAGAAGAGGGTGATATGGTCACTACGCATTATAAAATTTTCCTAAAAAGGAAATGATGTAGAGAATGTGGGGCGGCCCAAAATGGCAAATGGAGCAGAAAACGTGGGACGGAGGGAGTATATATTTAGAACAATTTTGCATGCATATGTACATGTACATATACATATTTATAAAATAAAATATGCATAAACACAAAAGAACATATGCAGATAAATTAAAAACATATATGTAGTTACATAAACTATAGTAAAAAAAACATACGCATATGTATAAAATAACATATCCTATAAAGTAAAGAACATATGCCTATAAAGAAAACAACACATATATTCAAAAAATATATATATAGAACAATATTAAAACACACATGTACGAAGGAACATATCGACTTAAAGAAAAGAACATATACATGTAAAGAAAAAAAAACATATGCCTTCACATATATTTAGACAGACCAAATACCAAAACACATTATGAACATAACACATATATAAATGAACATATGAAAATAAAGAAAGGAACATATGCGTGTGAAAAAAAGAACATATATCTTTAGAAATATCTATATGGAACAAACATCTAAAAATATAATGTACATACATACATGCATATAAAAAAGCATATTAAAATAAAGAAACAGACATATGTGAATAAATAAAGGAACATATGCATGTAGAGAAAATATCATATACATTCATATATATCTATACAAACTAAATGTCAAAACACATTATGAACATATGCACATGTATGAAATAACATATGCATATAAATGAACGAACATGTGCATATGAAAAAAACAAATATATGTCATCAAGAATATCTATACAAAATAAACGTTCAAATAGATAATGTACGTACATAAATGTATAAAAGAACATATCCATATAAAGAAATGAACATATTCATGTAAGGAAAAGAACATACGCCTTCACATATATCTAACCAGACTAAATATCAAAATACATTATGAACATACATACATGTATAGAGAAACATATTCACATAAGAAAAAGAACATATGAACATATCCAATTTCTTTTAAAAAATGGGCTAGCTCAACTAGAAAAAAAAAACATGGTAAAAAAGGTAAAAAGGATAAGGAAAATGGAAAAAGAAAAAAGAAAAGAAAAGAAAAAAGAATTGATAAAAGAAAAGGGGGAAAAAAGGTAAAAAGGAGAAGGAAAAACAGAAGAAAAAAAACTAAGAAAAAAAAAAGGAAAAACACTGAAAAAATGGAGACGGAACTTGGGAGTTCTAAGTGTCGAATTTCAGCCCTTTAATTGGCATAAAAACATTTCAACTACCTCGACTATTTCTATGTGTTTATCAAAACTTTCAAAAATTAGTATGTTTATTCCGTATTAAGTTCATCCTAGTGCACTCGAGCATCAAACGCACATAAGAATTGAACTATGTAAAAAGTTAAAAGTAATAGTAGAAGTAAAATATAAATTTCTTTCGCATTCTTAATCTGCAAGTCATTTGGGCTAACTGCCGAAAATAGATAAAAACCGTTGAAATATAATTTTCCATCTTACCAATCTTGTAAACATATAAAGAAATCCACTCTCTTTTTTTTTTTTCGCTGGATGATATGCCATAAGATTTGGATGTAAAATCACGTACAAAACCTACTTAAATAATTGTCTGATATTGAGAAACCGTTTAATAGAAAAAGAAATTGTAAAAGTATAGTAAATTTGCTTCAATAAATTTTATCCTTTTAAGGAAACAATGCATAACAACAAACTGAATACTTGACATTGGTACGCTGCGTACGCATTGGATACCAGAGTGGCGCCTATCCACCCAAAGAAGCAAAGAGAAAGAGGTAAAAGGGAAAAGTACAAAAATCTTCGGTTGTTTGCTCTAATTTATATTTTATTTTATCTATTTTTAAAAAATTTACATTGTACACCAACCTGCTTATAACTTTTAAAATTTTAATTTAAACTATCTGATAACTATGTTATAGTAATTTTAAAATTTTTAATATTTTTTTACAACTAATTGCCTTTAAAAAATATTAATATAAATTTATATAGAAAAAAATATATTTATAGAAAAAAAATTAATAATTTAAAATATCTATTAACTATATAAAAATATTAAAATATAATTATTATATAGATTAAATTAGATTTTTAAAAATTATTATTGGTAAATATAAAAAAAATAGAATATAAAATATAAATTTTTAAAAATAAAAGAATAAAATGTGGGTTATAGTAAATCTTAAAGGTAGTTGTAAGTTTTCCAAGTTACAGTCCCCCAAAACCAGCTCCGCCAGCTCCGCTAGTGGCTCAATACATATAACAAAAACCAAGACTACTTTTTTTCAAATTTGGCTTTTAAAATTTCCTCATTTTTTGAGAAGTTGAAAAAATCCAAGTATCACAGGCACAATTCTTTGATGCTTCCCATCAGATTCAGCTGAAACCCATTAACACCCAGCAGATCCCCCACAAGTATGAAGTTGCCATGATTCCGATCCATTAAACAGCTGTCCGCAAATGGGTTTTGCTTCTCCATCTTCCATCTTTCTCTTAATTTTTCTCTTCGTCAGCATTCTCGAGCTCTCTTCTGTGGTCGAATCTGCTGCCGACTTCACAACCTTGGTCTATAAAGGTTGCGCAAAGCAGTCCTTTTCAGATCCTACGGGAGTCTACTCACAGGCCATCTCTGCCCTGTTTGGCTCCATGGTTTCGCAATCCATGAGAACCAAGTTCTTCAAGACCACGGCCGGAACGGCGCAGACCTCCATAACGGGGCTCTTTCAGTGCAGGGGAGACCTCAGCAACAGTGACTGCTACAAGTGTGTGAGCGAGCTGCCTCAGCTCTCTGATAAGCTCTGCGGCCAAACGATTGCTGCAAGGATTCAGCTTCATGGCTGCTATATGCTTTATGAAGTTGCTGGATTTGCCCAAGTTTCAGGCATGGAAATGCTTTTCAAGACTTGTGGGGCCAAAAATCTTCAAGGAAGTGGGTTTGAGGAGACGAGGGACACTGCCTTTTCAATGGTGGTAAATGGAGTTGTCAATAGTCATGGCTTTTATGCCACAAATTATCAGGCTGTTTATGTGTTGGGCCAATGTGAAGGTGATGTTGGGGATTCAGATTGCGGGGAGTGTGTGAAGAGTGCTGTGCAGAGAGCTCAGGTTGAGTGTGGGAGTTCTACTTCTGGTCAAGTCTATCTCAACAAGTGCTTTATAAGTTACAGTTATTATCCTCATGGTGTTCCTCGAAGATCCTCATCATCATCACCATCTCAGTCTTCCTCTGCTTCATCTTCATCGGGTAAAATATAACAATAGATGGAAATAGAAAAAGGATTCCTCTTTCCTTCTTTCTAGTTGACCGTTTTATCTGAAATTGAGATATCTGTTGAAGTGGCCAGTGATTTGCCTTCTCTGATAGGAATCTAGAAAAGAAAATAACCCGTGACTGATGTTTTGATTGAGAAATTTGTCTCCTGATTGATGCAGGGACAGGACAGAACACCAGAAAGACCGTGGCTATTATATTAGGAGGGGCAGCAAGTGTAGCTTTCCTTGTTATTCTTTTGATGTTCGCAAGAAATGTGATGAAGAAGCATGATGGTAATAATTGTGTGAGATATAATGTAGATGGATCTGTCCTTTGCTCTTTGCTCTTGCACAACCTCTAACATATATGCTTCCAATTATTGTATATTGTCTTCAGATTATTGAGAGCAGCCAATGAGCTCGAAAGAGGCAGAGGCCTTTCCGAAACATTTTTTTCCCCAGAATATCTCCTCTTTGGAAACTGGAGCTGCTTTTACTGGCGAAGACAACTAATGGTGCAGGAAGAGAGGCTCAAGTGAGGTAAAGTTTGGGGCTTTCGGCTTTGCTTTGAGAGGTGGGTGAATTTTTGTGGGTCACAGAAGATGGAGAAGCATTACTTTCTGCCGTCCATTATTATTAGGGACTTCAGTTGATGTAAACATGAAGAAATTTCTTTTTTCATAAAGGTGAAAAGGGGATTTGGTAGGCTTAGGATTGAATGTCTGTCAATTTTGAAGGGGATGGTGGAGAAAAGAAGAGAGTAACGGCCTTATAATTAAGTAGTAATTTTTGAAGTCATGTCCATGTGGGCTCTTGTCTCTAATCTTTTCCCTTCTCCAGGCCAGGTCAGGCCAATGCATCTCCATTTTCTTTACCCTTACAAGTATCTTTTTCGGCTTTAAGAAATGGCAATCTCAATCTCATCTCCTTCCATGCACCGTTTTATTTAAATCACCGGTAGAGTACTTTTCATGGGGCAGCTTATCTCATGGATTAAACTAATTCAAGCAAAGCTGCATCCTTTTTCATGCCCCATATAATATTGGATTAAATATCTTCAGGAGCCATTGAGAGCCTCTAGAAAGAAGAATCGGTGTCATATAGTAGTAGAGTGGTAGTAGTCTTTAAAATTTGGAGAGCCATTTAAGTTGACTCCCGGGCTGGGCATGAACATGAGTCTGGGGACAGGACAGAAGCCATTTCTCTATCCGTTTCTTTCTACTCAATCTTGTCTTTCTTACACACAAGCTCTCTGCCCTGGCAATATTATGCGGCAAGGGATTCACAGATTGCTACGACTTTGTTATGTTATTGCTTCTGGTTAATCAACTCATCATGGAATATTTGTTTCGGGTCTTGTCAGGTGAGAACTGAGAAACGAAACTGGACTAGATCTAAATTCTTTCTGGTGCGAAATTACACCAGAGGACAAAATAAGAAAAAGGAAGAGATAGCTAGGGCATGAAAGTACGTGAAGCTCACATGGCGTGTCTTTCCATGTCAATAAGATGAGCTTTAACAACTTTGGCCTTTTGGGATGAGCATGATGGATGGCGCCAGTCTTCTCATGGAAGGAAGCCTTCCCAAACATCCCATCTCCCTTCACTAGATTAGCTTTGCATCTCTTTTTCAGTTCCTTTTTCTTCAGACTGGAATTTCAGAAAGATAATCGACGCTCATTAAATTTAAAGATTGAGAGGATTGTTCCTTGTAAACGGTGAGCATGTTAAGGACTCATTTAAAACTTCTTCAATCTTCTACTCCAAGTCGTTTTTCCTTCTCTTCCCACCGGGGGGTTAAACTATCTTGGCTTAAATGTGTATTTGATCCCTCAAGTTTGCACACTTGCATAAGTTAGTCCTTAGAAATTGACTCATCGTGACTTAGACTTGTAAATTAAATAAATATGCAACTTAGTCCTGAAAGTTTAGAAATGTGTGTGACTTAGTCCCTTAAACGATCACAGGTTGTCATGTGACCATAACGCCGTTAAGGTCTCTTTCCCTTGCCACCACTTGTCAGCCATCCTATCGGTCAAATTCGATCATTCGCCTTGCCGTCGGCCTCTTCTCCATAAAATCCCACCTCGCTTATTGCTGCTGAACTCTTCTTCATTGAATCCGATATTGCCCCTCTTTGTCAACCTTTACTCCTTCTCCCCTAGCCGTCAGCCTCTTCTCCTACTCCCACTCACACCATTGACCTCTTCTCCAACTCGAAAAGGCTTGAAATACAATCGAACCATCTCTCTGGCAAGTTCCCGGAGTTGGGTTCCTTAAAAATCCTCTACTTTCTTGATGCTAGCAACAATGCCATCTCTGGCCATCTCCTGATGACTCTACCGCCGTCTCTGATTCAAATTTCCATACGAAAACAACACCCTCGAAGGTCTAATTCCCTAAAGCATAACCCAGATGAGCCATCTCCATGTCGTGGACCTAAGTTACAAACAATTCAACAACTTGGTCCCTGATTTCCTCTTCACCCACCCGTTTCTTCAATAGCTCATCCTTTCCTCAAACTCCTTCACCTCCGTTCAATTATCGGCAAACCTCAGTTTCCAGAGCGAGCTCACGCTGTCAATCTAAGCATCAACGAGAGGTACTCTGTTGTTGTTCATGGCGACGATGCCCAAGCTATCTGCTTTATCGTTGGAGAACAACAATTTGACGGGGTATGATCCTGACCCAATACGCATTGAAAGTGGTTTACCCAAATCAGGAATCGCCCAATTTCAAAGGCTTTTGCTGGGTGGCAACCATCTCTTCAGAACCCAACACCATTGCCTCACTCCACTTCCGCTTGAAAAGAAATGCCATCCGTGTTACCGTCCATCTAAGGACTGACTCATTACATTTTCGAAAGTTGAGGGACTAAGTATCGATGAGTCAAACTTTAAGGATTAGCTCATTAGAGTCAGTGAACTTAGGGGACGAAATGTGCATTTAAGCCAAATATCTTTTATGAACGGAGTGAAGAGTAAATTAGGGTTGGTGATTGGTGCGTTCAAGTCAAAAGTGTAAAGTAGGGACTGACACTGAGGTCCACTCTCCAAACTTGTTTTGACGGTTTGCAAATGGAGCTGTGTGGACCGGAAATAAATATGGAATAAAAAGCTTTTTTCTTTGTCCTAACTACAGAAATAGCCCCTAACTTTGTTAACTCGAGCGAGTTGGTCCAAAAGTTACTGCTCACTAAAACTTGACTCATGAACTTTGAAAAGCTATGCAAGTTAGTCCAATTACTATAGTAACTAACAGACGGAGTTTAGGTGATAGTGATGTGGATGGTTGAGGTGGAGTAGCCGGTGGTTGGGCCTCGAAATGTGTTATCTTCTAGCGTCAGCCAAGCCAAGCCTTTTTCCTTTTTTTTTTTTTTCCCTTTCTTTCTCTGTCTCTATCTTTTATTATATTAGTATAATTGCATGAACTGGAGCCAATTGATGCAACTAGTTTCATCGACCTTTTTAACTCCTCTTCGTCAACCTAAACTCTTGAATGCAAGTAACCTTCCAAATTATTTTTGCATCTATTAAATTGCTTAATTTCTTAAATGCTTGGAATATTGCCTTACAAAATTTTTTTATGAATTCTTATATTAAAAATAATGATTAATTTAAAAAATGCTGATACCTTCAATTATTATCTGACATTTCATATATAAAAAAGAGGACTGAAGTAAAAGAAAAGCTAATAAAAAAGAACCTATTTTATGGTCTACCATAAAAATTTATGTTGTAGGGGAGGGAGAATACTGAAAAGGAAAAAAAAATTCCCTCAATTTTCCATGTCATATCTCCCCACTAATGAGGATATTATCATATATATTGCTCAAATATGATGCAAGATTATAATCAAATCCAATCTTCTTTTTGTGTGCTGCTGCAGCTTCAACGAAGCTTTGCCTGTTTTAGTGGATAAAATGGATTTAGTCTCAATTGAGCTGTGCCCCATAGCGGACGAATCTCAGCAGCCTGAAGCTTGCCTGTTTTAACAGATAAAATGAATTTAGGCAAAGATGTTCTTGCTGCTGCTGGTAGGACCCTTACACTTGATATTTGGAATTCCTGGAAAAATTCTTCAGCCCATTCATCATCGCTACATTTTTTGACGAGATCAGCGCGGCATGTTTAAGGGGTGGCAATCTGCAATTAGAAAGGAGAGACAAAAAGAAATAGTTAGGAAACTAAATTAAAGTTACCTCTAAGGGGAAAAGTTTAAAAAAAAAAAAAAGAAGAAGAAAGTCAGGCTTTGTCAGCAAGAAAGTAGGGCTCGCCGCCGGCTGGTTCTCCACCACGAGCAAACCCGACCTGTACCATACCCTGCAGGTGTTGCACAACGTCTTCGGCCCCATCGGCTTCGTCAACCATTGCAGCATCTTGCCCATCATGCAATGCAAGGAATTCTGCTCTTCGTCGCCCCAGGCCCCAACTCCTGCCCCTCCGGCTTCTTCTTCGACGAAGTCTTCCCCGGCTTTGATGGGTCTCCTCTTTTGTCGGCTTCACATTTCCCACCTAGTCCACCTCCGCCATCCATCGCCACATCACCTTCACCCCAAACGTCATCTGTTAGTATTGTAGCAATTGGACTGACTTGCATAGCTTTTCAAAATTCAGTGATCAAGTTTTAGGGAGCAGTGGATTTTAGACCGACTCACTCGAGTTGGCAAAGTTTAGGGGCTATTTCTGTAGTTAGGCCTTTTTTTTTTTTTTTGTTTTGTTTCTTTCTTTCTTGGAATTTGAAATCAAGACAAGAGCCCTGCTTTTATGGTAAGGCGTTACTGACAAATCTTTTGTTGGCTTCTTCTGAGCCCAGCAAGTCCTACGCACCAAATCATCACAAACTCTTACCACTGCCAGCTTCAAGATTCCCTTCTCTGACCATGTTTTGGAGGGACAGAAAGAAAAAGAAAACAGAAAGAGGTCAAAAAACGAAGAAATCCCTCGGTTTTAATGCTTTTTCATGCTGGCCACTTGCTAAATGCACCAAATGCCTTGCTACATGAGCGACCACTCGGCGAACAAGAGTTCAAATGAGTTACAGATAAAATTCTAGTCTTTCGCATTTTTTAGGGCGATAGTGGTGCACAATGCACCACCTCCATTCCATCTCCAAAGAGGATGAGATGCAGAGCATGATGATTCTTATCTACGAACCCACTCAGAACATACGAGCAAGCCCTCGCATTCGCATTTTAGGAGTTGGGAAATATAACTTCTAATCTTGCGCGGTAGTGTCTAACTAACTAGTGGATCCAACAATCCAAGGCGTTTCACGAAACATCCTAGAGTGGAAGAGACGAGCTTAACGTTTGCCTTCCCCACCGAGACCCCCAGGGCAGGCACTGCCTGTTAATGCTTTGCCATTTTGCTTCCTGCTTCGGTTAAGAAACTTCCCCAATTTGCTCTCTTAAACATACTAAAGATACTCTATTCCATGAAAATCTGGTTGTACAGAGCGCTCTAGGCTAGTGGGGGTGGATGTGGGGGGAGAAGGTAAATACCATAGGGTGGTATTTTCAATATGCTTATGTGCAATATGAGCACAACGAATGAGCTGAAACTCAGAACTAACAGGGCTTTTAGATTTCTAACCAGAAGAGTACAGTTCCTGCCGGCCTTATTCCCAGTGAAAGCAGTTTTACATGAACAAAGGGAGACGATACAGAATATCAGCAATCGATATCAAAACAACGAGACGTGTGTCGCAGCACTACAAATACTCTTCAATAATAGATGGCACGAGGAGGAAAGCACAAAACAAGAATCAAGTTGAAAGATAGGGGTATCCAGTGCTTAACGAGCGGACCAGGATACATGCTTCCTAAGGGCATTGTAAAAAGGCAGAGGATTGATGTAATGAAGGCCATAATGTCAGAGGAAGCCAGATGGGGGCAATTACAAACACATTGTTCCATGGAGCAACCATCATGCAGCTATAGCATGGATAAATGGGAACCCACTTGGCTGGCCATATTCAAATTTAAGGCATTAGAATCTTGAAGAAGGTTGAGTACTGAAGAGGAACTACGTATGGGCACTGACAAAGCTTGACAATGGATCATGGAAATGGAGAAACTCGAGCACAAGAAATATACGGAATATAGTTGAGACTTTAGGAAATGCAGAAAGAATATGTTGACTTTAATGTTTAGCTAGCCCAACAATAACCCACCGCAACTGATTCTGGATGAAGGCTTAGATAACCTGAATCATGAAAGCTGCAACGCGTCCAAGCAAAAGCCTCCCAGAGGAGGTACCCGTGTTTGCCTTGTAGGGGATGCCAACGAAATGAAGTTCTCAGGTGCATGTGGGGGGTCATATTGAAGGCCTGAACCGATGTAATAGACTTCTGAAAGGAACTTGTGGATAACAGGAGCACCCTTTAAAATTGTAAGACACATATTGTGATATTCTTTTGCTCCTAATTTTACTTTCGATTCAACCTTGCTTCAAAGTTCAAACCGAGCATCACCAAGGAAATAGCTTGCCCAGGTGAAGCAACAGGAATATACTAAATTAACAGCGATGGATTAAAATTCAACCAAAAATTATATAGAGCTCCAACGCTGACCCGCTATTACGCGATGCAGATTGCAGAAATTCCCAAATTTCAGAATGATCCAATCGCCAACGGCAATTAAAGCCAAAACCGCTAACAGAAACCCTAGGAGACTCACTTTGGGGCGGAGACGGCGGGTGGGGGGCCGAGGAGGCTCTGCTGCTGCATCTCGAGCTCCGTAAATTGCTGCTCCCTGTCCATCTCTATGATGAGAGGGACGACGAGGATAAGAAAGGTGGTGCCGGCGATCCACGCGGCTTTCCCAGTGCTCCGCAGCAGCTTCGTGGCGACGAACGCGGCATCGTTTGCAGCACGTTTCGTGGTGGCCGTTATCGGAGATTCTGACACCGTGCGGGAGAGCCTGGTGATTATGCTGCCTTGGGCGCCGGAAGCCCTTTTGCCTTTGCCGGAAGACATGCCGAGGACGATGAGTTGCTCTTAATCAAACAAGGGTTTTAAGTCGAGTCCCGGTTGGAAGGCAAGGGCTTTTTATTTATACTCGGTCGATTCCAGCAAATAATCCTAAGCAACGAGATCGTTAACTTCAACTGGGTTATGTTGGGCTAGAATTATGGGCTTGCTATACCCAAAGCCTGCCTAGAGGGACAAGTCTTCGACCAAAACAAGTTTAGCGACTTTTTTCCTTTTTCTTGTATGGGACACAATGTCGGATGCACATTTAATTTCACAAAAAAACAAAAAAAAAAAACCCCCCCTAAAGAGCACTCACAAAATAGAATCAGTAGCTCGTATAAAACAGATGAAACTAAAACCTTATTCAAAACAAAACTGGAAACTAAAAGTCCTACTTCTTTACTTAGCAACAAAGTTAATAGATCTAGCTATGAGAAAATATTGCCACATCCGACATCATTCCTAGACTGAACCCCTCTGCAAACATCAAAATTCGACTTCCCAATTGCCGTGAAACAGTCTTAATTTTTCAAATTTCCTCCGATGAAATTATGGTTGCATATAATGGTAGATATATTTGGAAAACCTTAGTTTTTAAAATTTATAAAACTTATTATACAAATGAAAAATTCACATCCCATACTTCTTTTATGTTTCTAGACAAGTCGAGAACCGGGGACTCTAATTCTATGCATTTTGATTTCTTCTAAAAAAGATAGAAAAATATTTTTCTGTAAGATAGAAAAACATAATTTCAGAATTATTCTATCTCTAGATAACTCTAGAGCTGAATAAGGAAAAATAGACTGTTAATCCTACTTTCATTAGGCCGTTTTCCTGGTTTGAGCAAGCTTTGATTTTTATTATTTTTTTCGATTACAACTTGTGCGGGAAAATACCATGAAAAACAATACCTGAAAACTGGAATATTTCTTCCATTATGAATTAATTTTCGTTTGCATTTATGTTATCTAACATCGGGGATGATCAATTAGTTCCTAGTAGTGAACCCACCGTCTCAATCTTATCATCCATATTCCAGAGACGCAGAGGCAGTGAACCCTGCACGTAACAAAGAGCTAAAAAGTCATCTTAGCGCTCTTGACGTCTTACCTCACTCATACAGACATTTCATCAAACATCCCTCAAAGCAATTGCACTATCTTCCTTAACTTCTCTCACAAATGAGGCGCAATATCATTCAACAAGCATAAGACCTCTTTTTATATACGTTAGGCACGAGAATGGCAAGTTCAGCAGACGCTCTACCTGCGCCGATTTAGACACCAGCGTATTCATAACAATATCCCTGTTGATAAACCTGCCAACTAACTCTAAACCTCGGCAGATGACTAGAGAGGTATTGCATACCCAGGGGACTGAGACGGTGAATGCCAGACCAGATCCTGATCCACCATTGCAATAATGTTGATGCCCTACAAGGACATCCTTGTACGCATGACAAACTTTGGAGACATACCTGCCCATTGGAAGAAGCTGCTGATAGAAATTCGAACTGTGCTCTTTCGGATTCAGGGCATCAGAATCAGAGTGTAGGTTCACCACAACTGTGCCATGTTTAGGGTGCAATAGGTTGCTGAGAGATCTCAGGAAGGGGGAATCTGGATCCCATAACTTGTGAGGAAAGATGTCCTCCCCGTCATAAGCATCGATGAAGATCATATCATACAAGCTACCATTCTCAAGTACAAAGGTCTCCGCATCTGATTCATAGAGGTAGAGCCTCTCGTGGATGCCTTTCCATAGCACATCATCATTGATATCAGGTTTTGACACTGAGCGTTCACCTGAGATGGCCATAACTGAGAAAGCTGGAAAGCCCATTGCCTCTATAGATGCTGAGATGGCAACAGGGTCTATCTCTATAATGTCAATAACCGCACCTGGAAGAAATCCACTTCTGCATTAGTTAACAGAATTGAATACTAGCTAAACTAATCCAATTGCATGTAATAGAAACTCTTTTCATTTTCATACTTAAATTAAAAAAAAAAATCAGAAAGAACTTCCAATGAATAAAGAAGAAATAAAGCAATCTGGCTTTCAAGGATGAGAGCATATATTGAGCATGCATCTCTGGAATTAGTATAGAAGCCGGTCTATAGAAACTTTCCGTCCTTCACATGCACATAGGTTGCTTGGGATCGGCAAACAGTAACTAGGTTTAAATGTGGGTAATAGAAAGAAACATAAAATAAGCAACATTGACCTTGAATTTTACTTGCTAAATATAATGGCAAGCTTCCGCCGCCATTACCGATGCATAAAATGCGCATCATTTGCTGCCCATGAACAGCAGCAGATAGAGCATAGTTGCAAGATGCTATAGCAGATAGTCCTAGTGAAACCATACTCTTAAGATCTGCAAAATTATAATCACAGGGACTGAAGATTAGTCTTGTGACAAGGAAGAAAAGGGGAAGGGGAAAATTTATGGATGAGGAAGCTGCAATGCACGTCAATTTTCGAAGCATAAGAATTTACGTGCACTGCAGAAACAAGAGAAATTGCAATATACAAGCATTATAAAAACATAAACAATAACGTAAGAAATGATAGGACACTCCAAATCGGCAAAAAATTACATCCGATTAAATCCATATCTGTGTCTAATGCAACAAAAGAAAACACTAAAAAAGAAAACCCGATCATGGTTAGCTGTGGTATAATAGTGAGACAAAAACAATCCAGTCGATGCATGATTTTGAACACAATACAGGAAACAGAGGAGGAAAAAAGAACGATCTTTCAGTGGTACAACAACTCCTAAGCCAGATATTTCTTAACTGATCAATATCATGTAGTAACTTTCACTACTCTTCCCTTTTCAGCTAGAACTTGGTAAGTCACCCTACCAATGAACAAGCTCAATCGCCAACAAATAATAGCTTGGCTCACTATTGCCGTGATAATTGTCTACTTCACATTCATCACAGAATGCTCCTCGGTTAGATCAACTACATCGACTGAACACTACGAAGGAAAACGCATAAATATTTAGAGAGCATATAGAAAATGAATTGGACAAGCAAGTCTACATGGAACAGCTAGACAATGTGGCTGCTGCATAAGACATAGAGAGCCTGGATCATTTTCGCGGTAAGCAGCCATTACTTTTCCTGTACTTTGACGAGTATCATCATTAAAGCGAAGGGTGCGCCATTGATACCCAATTATTTTAAAATTCCCCCTCTGTGCATAAGCTGGATGCCGCTGCGCATAACGCTGCTGAAGCCACTTTTCTGTTTCTGGCCAGTAGGTTTTATTCTGCAGAAAATTGCACATTCACTTTTATGTTGTGTCCTTGGTCTTTCTTTTGTAGAAGCAGCAACAATATTAACTGAGCATAACTTAGAATTAGAAAAGCATCTGCAGGATTTATGGGAAGCAAAAAAGCGTAAGGAAATCATGGCAGAACCTCTACACAAAATAAATTTTGGAAAAGGGAAAAGAATACAACAAAAAGGAAAGAGAATCCATCAAAACGCAGTTGAGATTCTAAAAAACCTATGCAAATTGACATGGTTTATAAATTAAATATGACAACCAATAACCAGGAAACCAGTAAAGCAATCCCCGTTAATTTGACATGTAAGGAAAATCTTAGTACTACTAGTTTGTGTTTGAGCAAGAGAGAGAGGAGGGAGAGACTGACAGGCCTTGAAGCAGGATAAGCGAGGACGGACACTACGCCGTTGCCCTTGTCAGAAGTGGCGCGGAAGACAGTTTGCCCATCGGAATCAGAGCCCCACCACTCCGGCGAGTAGACCCAGTCACCCTCGTCCTCCAACAACCGCCTCGCCGCCGTGCAGAAACGCTTCTTGTTCCATCTCCAGCTAGACCTTGCTCCCACTACACGCCACATTCTCTGCAGGAGCGAGTTGCAACAGCAGTTGCAGTCTTGTCTCGCAGAGGATCAGAAAGCGGCTCAAGCAACCACGAATTGAAGAAAATTGGTGACGGTTCTTGAACAAGTAAATAGCAATGTTAGTCCCACAGCAGTAATTTCATTGCAAATCAGTCCTAAACTTCCGTTTGGTTTCAAAGGAGTCTCAAGTCTTTATACAAAAATCCAATTTATGAAAATAAAAAACTGATAATTTAAATGGTACATGAACTGGTAAAAGATTTTGGCCCAAATTGAATTAATGTAAAGATAATTACTGCATAGTTTAAAATGGAATCTAAAAGTTGATGTCATATACTTATAAAGTGTTAACAAATTCAAATTGTGTGATTACTATTTTCCAATAAATTCGGACAGTGCATTAATTTGTTAACAGATAATGAAAAGTTCTAAATATTAATTTTTTTCTTTGTAAATTAGAGTTTTTTTGTCAAATCAGTTCTGCATAAAAGCTAAGGACTCGTACAACAAATTTTAAATGGTAGAGACCAATATGCAACAAAGTGAAGGTTGATGATTAGTTTGCAATGAGAAATAAAGGTTTGAGAGTAATGATACTTTTTACCCATTCTTGAACATAAAATTAATGACAAAATATTCTAGCAATCTTGAACTCAATTAAGCAGGACACTTACCCTCGTAAACTTCAATTAGGGGCTTCAAATACACAAGGCACTTGCAATCATGAGGAATGTTGTGACTTGAGGACCACAAGTGTCATTTGTGGTTGTGCAGAAATTTTTATAATTGATATAAAACGTTATTTGAGCCATTGATCAGTATAAAGAGATTGAGGAGGATTGTGGATTGGAAATGATGAGAATGATAGCGGCAAGCTCAGGGTTTTAGTAAAGGATGAGCCTAAATAAATTTTATCCTAAACTATAACTTTTATAAGAGAATTCGACCAATTTTAAGGAGTGGCCAAAATATATTTTTCTTTAATTTTAAAGGAAAGTAAAGATATTTTTCAATTTTAGGGGGGACCGAGGCTCCTACTAGCCCCCTTCTAGTTTCATCTCTGGATAAGGAGATCAGTAATAAGAAAGGTCTGACCGATTCCTTGCCTCAACAACGAGCTCAAGCATGACTTGATCCAACTGTCATTTCTTTGTGGCCCCATCCTTGGCCTCTAGCTTGGTGAAATGCTCTATATTGTCATCACTTTCCTGAAAGTCTCCATGTAAGTTGTCTTACTCCATAACATCATTTTCTCCAGCCGCAATTTGTAGGCGATGGCCGACATCACCACCTACAGTGGTAACAACACCACATTTAGATCCTAAAGCCAAAATGGCACATCATGTAGAACATGTGGTGTTCGCAAAATGCTTAGCAACACCAGCCCAACCACCTACTACGACTTGTGCCTGTGAGGGAAGGATCAAAGTGGTGAAAGGCTTGTACAAGAAAGTCGTGGCTGGGAAAACGAAGGTGAATGACTTTTGGGAACTAGGCATGTGCACAAGTCTGTCAAATGAGTTAACTAACATACTTAAGCAAGTTCAAAGGCTGAGTTACCCTTAGTTGAAACTCGAAAGGGTAATTGTCCTAGTCTACTGAGTTTAAAGTGCTAGTGTATTTTAGCCTAAAATTGATGGTGAGCTCAAATAGAATATTTGGGCTTAAGCAAAAAGTGTAACCTAAATCTATCTTAGTAATGAACATTAGCCCAGCCCAATATATTTATACCAAGCACACTTTTTTTGCAAATAATAAAAGAGAAAATAGTATATTTACATAAACAAAGATTCCTCAATCCTCAAAACTATAGAAATACTATTAATTATGACTAAATTTCAATGTTGTCAGACTCAGTCTAAAGAACAACCAAGAGTGGTGGTCGAGTGGTGGGCCAACTAGTTCGACCGATTCAACTAGACATCAACCTTCACATACAAGCATCCTTGCACCCCTCCAAGAAATGTCTTGCCCCTACTATCCAAAAAATAGCAAACTTCCATATTTTTCATACATAAATCATATACTAACATTTTACTATTTCACACTTAATAATAAAATAACATTTAATTTCAATGTGTACATAGGAAATCTTTCATATTTGAATGTTAAAATCTTCAATATCTTAAAAGCATGCATGAATAAAAGTATTAATACAGTCATAGTCATAGCTATTCTATCCTTTTTTTTTTTTAACTTTGTAATTTTATGTCAACCAACTAATTGAGTTAGTGGAGTTGTCAAGCCCTCATGGTAAAAAGAAAAAACAATCAAGCTCATATAAACCCAGTATTACCCAGGTAAACTGAGCTAAATGGATCACCAAGTTTTTCAGATTTAACTGAGTTTTAATTTAATCAAGTTTAAGGGAACTATTCGATTTATTGTACCAATGGATCGCAACTTAGTTGATTTGTATGACTGGACTAGGCAAAATTTGATAGCACTTTTAAATTTTTTTCATTTTTGTCATAGATTTCTAGCTGAATTTTGAGTTTTTAGCCTCTTGTTATGCTGTTTAATGGAATCGGCTGGTATTTTGAAAGGGAAAAAATATCTCAAAAACATTAAGAAATTAATGTGAAACACATGGAAATTAGTGTGACATCGCGTGGGAACAATGGAAGAATTTGGGTCCTACAAAGAAAAGAAAGAAACCACGTAGAAATGGGACATACGCGTGGGCAACATTACGCACCGGGAGGGACCAGCCATCGACAATGGGTTGTGCACTCCAATCCAATATGAGCGGCCGCGTATCCAATTCGCTTCCAAAAAGCTTTGCATGTTTGATGGGCCCCCGTCTACCCCTCCATCATTCATTCATCCCTCCTCGTCACTCGTCAATTCCAAACAAACTGCTCCCGGCAAGTCAACCCAAATCTTTGTTTGGCTTGAATCCTTTCCCTTTCGGCTCATCAAACTAGCATTTGACCAAACTTGCTGATTCCAATCCCACCCCCTCCTCCGTTTTCTCTCTTCACCTAGAAGGGACGGACAGCAGAAAAACTCAGTTTCGAGACAGCCTCTTGATTCTTGATTTCCGGGGGTTCAAACAAAACCTCACCTCAAAGTATCCTCTGTTTCCTTATTTCTTCTGTTTCCTTTTCCTTTTTTTTTTTAATTTTTTTGATCGGCTGAAGTTTGTGTCTTTCATATCACAATCCATTAGACTGGCCAAAGAATCGTGCCCGAACCGAAGCAGATAAAGAAAACAATAGTGGGTATCTGTTACCTGTGTTTTGAGCTCTGTTGTTTGTTTGGCCTTGGCTTAGACAGGTGGCTAATTCTGAGATGGATATGTCTCTCTTGTTTGCTTTTAATATTTTTCGCAGTGTACCCGAAGGTTAAGGTCAGGGATTATGCCTTTGACGATGATCATTTCATGAATGATCGCGCCAGAAGTTCCCTTCTGGAGGACTTCCAGTCTCTCTCCATTCATGCTGCTTCTTTGCAAGGTTTTCTTCGGTTTGCTTAACTCTTCCTTAAGTTGGACTTCCAAGTTGATTGTTCTGCATATCTTCCCTTTTCTTCTTTTTTCTTTTTTTGTCGAACAAGTTGTTCTGTATTATCTTGCTTGGTCAAAACCAAACTCTTCGACCTCTTTTGTTCTTGTTACCCTGAATCATATTTCTGTTGACTGGGTTGCTTCGTCAAACATATTATGTTTCCCGTGAACGAAAAAAGTGGAAGAGTCCTGCTTCAAGCGTTCAACGCTGACATTTTCTAGCGCTGCTCCATTTGGTGTTTTAGTCTCTTTGTTGCTTGTTACAGTTGGGCTGTTTTGAGATCAGCTGAAGGCCATCCATTGATCAGTCACTTTTAAGTTGACAAGTTCTTGGCTCATTTTGTCCTCAATGACGGCTTTATTACTTGCAGATGGAAAGCAAAAGGCTATTTCGTCAACTTCTGTTGCAAGAATACCGAAATCTTATGTACCAAATGTAAGGCGTCCAGCTTCTGCCCCTAAAGTTAGAAGTTCGCCACGAGGTGCAAGATTAACGCAGCCTTCCTCCTTTGCTTCAATGTGCTGTACTCCTCTGTTGATCGAGTTCTTATTCTTCTTTATGTTTTTTTTTCCTCTGGCAGTAGCAGAAGAAAACAATAAGAACAATAGGCTGCTTGTAGAGGATAGGCCAACTATCCGAGTCAGTTCTATCATGCGCCCTCGAGCTGTCGTATCTAGCCCAGGTGATTATAAATCCTAAACGCAAACTGAAAAAGGATTACAAAATTGGTCTTGTTTTACATCTGTCTGTTTATGATAAAGCAGCTACGAAGGAGGCATGTTTTCTGTTTTTACTAGCTCCTGCAACAGAAATGTATCTCCATCTCCTGTCATAGTAACTCATGTAATGATCAGACTGAATACATTTCTCAAAACAATCTACCTTTGGCACCTCACTTGATGGACAACTCATGCTGTATCCAGGGTTCAGCTGTATCTTCCAATGTCATTTGGTTGTCGCTGTCTTGATGCTTTGAGTGCATAGGAATCTGGAAACAAAATTTCCCCTCATTTTTGTGTTCCGCGATTTGCCTTTTGTATGCTTGCACTTGTATTCCTGCAGTCAGCTTGCATGCCTCACAGGCACCAAAGTGCTCTTCACTCATGCCACTGTGTTTATTGTTTAGACAATGATGCAATGATCGGGAGTAAAAACTGGGCTTTACAAGAACGGCATTCAGCTTCAGGTCACACCACAGTTCATCAAAATAGACACAAAAGCCAAAGTCATATCTCAGGCAGGAGAAGCTCCAAGGATGATGCTGATTGTAGCAACGAACTCAGTAGAAAGAATGTGTCGGCTCTGACAGTTTCAAGTCAAAGAAGATCTTTCCTAACAGAAAGGACAAAGCATCATATAATTGAAAAGACAAGTTCCAAGATTAACAGAGATTTCTGATAGTTCGAATTTTATGCTATTTTTCTGGACACTACTTGAGCAAGATACTGAAGTGTTAGATTTTATCATTGGAATGCGTGTGGAAACATGAGCTTCAGGTTACTGATATTAGCAATGGAGTCTAATAAGGATTCCATTAATGGCTAAAAGACACTGGCCTTTAGACAAAGAGCCCAGAATGAATGCCAATCAAAGGTATAATGGCATTCCAAACTTTAGCAGGATACATGAAATGAATGTCCAAGTGACCAAATTTGTGATGTTGATTTACAAAGACAGTCCCCATGCTTTAACCAAGGCTTCTTCACCTTTTATCAGAAACATATCTTCAACTCCATGCTTTAACCAAGGCTTCTTCACCTTTTATCAGAAACATATCTTCAACTTTTCTGCCAAGTACCAACTACTCTTAACAACAGGAGGAAACTATATTTAGCTTTGCTTTGGCAGCCTACTCATTTTTCAGTACCACTGGTTTAAGAAAGGCTGCTTGGTGGGACTACGACATATTGATCTATATGGTCTCTTGATCTTCAGTTGAACGAGAAACATCCTTGCTCCTCAGAAGAATGATAATCTTGGGCTGTCAAGCGAATAATCTTCTCACTGCTGCAGGTCCTGAACTTCTGATGCTCTGCATCGTCTAGAAGCTTGTCTACTACCACCCCAAGTTCTAAGATCAAATATATCATCCCATCTGCCAGTTTAGCAGTCGTTGATAGATGCTGACAACGACTAGGGATGAACAAATGGAGTCAACGAAGGTTGAAACAGAGTTCCATCTGGTTATACATGTGGCTATTAGTCAAACAGTATTCAATAAATAGCAGTGAGGCAATTTTACTTAACTCATTAACCCGTGTACCATTGGCCATTATGTCTTTGATCTCAAAATTTCTCTATCCATCTCATAATGAAGCAAGTCTAGAACACCACAAATTCTACCAAACTCATGGTGTGAACTGTCTCCCGAAAGAAATACATTACTGTTGTCATTTATCTCAATCCAACTACACCCAGGTTGCTTCTTGACACCCTTCTCTTTCATTTGAGCCCAGATCTTCTGAGCCTCTTCCTTCTTCCCACATTCAAGATACATTTCTGCTAATATTAAGTATATACCAGAGTTATTAGGCTCTTGCTCTAACACTCTCTCACCAGCAATCTTCCCCACCTCAATGCTTTTGTGGATTCTACAGGCTCCGAGCAGTGCTCCCCAAACACTGGCAGGAACTTCGGTTCCGTCCATTTTCATTTCATTCAGGAAATTCATGGCCTCATCTATAAGTCCAAATCTTCCCAAAAGATCGACAAGGCAAGTGAAGTGTTCACGTGTTGGCTGAAGGGAACACTTATTTCTCATGTAGTTAAAATAGTATCTGCCTTGATCAACCAACCCTGCATGGCTGCAGGCAGTCAAGACACCTATAAAAGTAATATGATTTGGCTTAACATCAGATGATAACATTTGCTCAAAGATTTCCATAGCTTTTTCACCATTTCCATGGTAGGCAAATGCACATATCAAAGAGTTCCAAGAAATAATATCACGGCATGGCATGGCAGAGAACTCCTGCAGAGCAGACTGCATGTTTCCACATTTTGCATACATTGTCACAATTGCATTAGATACAGAGGTATAAAGATCCAAACCTGATTTAATTACTTGTCCATGGCTCTGTTTCCCAAGTTCTAACGATGGCAAACTCGAACAAATTGTCAAAACGCTAGTAAATGTGGCTTCATCAGGGAAAAGGCCTGATTCTTTCAATCTAATGAAAACGAGAAGCCCTTCCTCCCCATGGTCATTTTCCCCTAATCCAAAGATCATTACATTCCACATGGTCACATCTCTGCTTAGCATGGATTCAAAAATTCTAACAGCACTTTCAACCTCACCTGTTTCAAAGTACCCAACCATCATATTTGTCCATGTAACAACATCTTTACATGGACACTTCTCAAGAAATGCATGAGCTTCCTTCACAAGCCCATCTCTTATCAATCCCAAAAGAACTAGGTTCCATACTTTATAGCACTTTGTGGGCATTTCGATGAAATAAAACACTGCATCACCAAATCGTCGACTACTAACCAATCCACCAATCAGCAATCTCCAAGAACCCAAATCCTTCTCCATCTCTCCGAACACTTTCTCCGCCAGGTCTAAACGTCCATTCTGTATATAGCCAGCCAACATGGCATTACATGCCTGAACATCTTTCGACGGCATCTCGTGGTACAGCTTACAAGCTTCATCAATCCTTCCTGCTCTTGCAAACCCTGAAATCATGATGGTCCAAGAAGCAGCATCCCTCTCATTCATTAGCCAAAACTTCTCGGCAGCCAAATCAAGATTTCCAGAGTTCACATATCCCCCAATCACTAAATTCCAGGAAATCACATCTTTCACTGGCATCCCATCAAATATCTTCACGGCTTCATCCATCAGCCCATTACGAATATACCCTCCAATCATAGAGTTCCAGGTCACTATATCTCTACACACCATCCCACCAAACACCTCCCTCGCCCCACATACATCGCCAAACTGCATTAGGCCCGTGATCACGGTGTTGCAGGAGAAAAGGTCACGCACTGGCATTCCGTGGAACGACCGCAAGGCCTCATCAAACTTCCCATTAAGAAAAAAACCGCGAATCAAGGCGTTCCATGTCACAGTGTTTCGGTGAGGCATATTGTCGAACAGATCCTGAGCTTCTCGGACAAGGCCATTCTTCATGTAGCTAGAGATTTTGGCGTTAAGGGGCTTTAGTTCTGATGCTTTAGATGCTTGGTTTAGGGTGAAGAACACCGGAGCAGTTGTCTTCGAAAATTTTCTGGCGAGTTTTCTAAATAGAGAATAAAACATAGTCCATTAGCTATTGCAGACGGAAGAGAGGGAGGGGCGATAAACAAGTGGCGAAAGTGCGAAACCAACTGCAGGCTCCCCGGAGTGTTAAAGTACTAGAAGGGTTACATAGTTTGATTACATTTCCGGATAGGTTACACAAATTTAGTTTCTTTATTTTAGATCACTGAATAAAGGAGTTTTTTGTTTGATGGAAAAATTTCAAGGTTTTCTTTGACAAAAGAAAAAAAATTTAGGAGTTAAAACTAACTTTTTTTCTCTATAATTCTATGTTGACATGACATTTTTTATTCAATATAATGACTTTCATAAAAAAAAAAAGTCAAAGTGAAATATTTTAATGAGATTAGAGACATGATGACATAACTAGAATGTCAACGGACAGAGTTTAGGCTGGATAAAGCTAATCCCAAACCCTCCCCTTGAGCAATCAGATTCGGGTTGTATCTGTCCAATGGGCAGACGGGTACTACCCACAAACTCATTTTAAGGTATATGTTTAGCTTTTTTAGACTTTTTTTTTAGATATTTTCATATATTTTCAAAAGAATATATATATTCATAATTAATTAATACTTAAAAAATCATAAATTAAAGTCATATAAGATAATTTATATTAAATTATAATTTTATTTTTGAAATAAAATCATATTTTAAATATAAATATACTAATTTAATAGGGATGCGGGTAGGATTGAGATTGAATAAGTTAAATTTATACCCTTCCCATGACTTTATAGTTAAGGTTGGATTTAGATTTGGATAGTCATGTTTAGGAGGGTAGGGCTGGGTAGAATATTTTTTTATATCCCTAGACACAATGATACAAATAAAATAAAGATTAAGGTTAGAAAAGAAGTAATAATTAAATATTATCGTCCATAACTCTAACTAACCTACAACCCCTTCAAAAGGAAAAGTTTCCCTTTTACAATCTTTAGCATTAAAAAGAACACAGGCATTTCGCAATCACTATAGTGACGGCTGACAAAAACATAAGCAAAGACCCCTAGAGAAAAGAATAGACCTTTTTCTTTCTCCAAAAACAAAAAAGAAAAAAACAAAAACAAAAAGACAAAAGCAGGAAAAACAAAAGTAACTTATGAGGTATAAAAAGGGTAAATCTAAATTTGATCTATTAACTATTTAATTTGTCCTAAAATGGTCCCCTAACTCAAAGTATCTATTGAAGTTCTTTAACTAAAGCAATGTGTCTAATTTGAGTCTTATCTATCAGTTGAGCCGTTATTTTAGATAAAACTTGCCTACGTTGCACCCATAATACCACATGGCTTCCTATTTAACTGAAATAGTGACTATTTTGTATAGAATTGAAAAATTTAAAGATAAATTGACACAAATACAAAATTCTGAGACTTAAAACATAGATTAGCCCTAATTGTCAAATTAACTTTTTGTAGATGATGATGTTCGATTTGAGGGTAAGGCTTACTACTGGCGATAGTGGACGGAGACAAAGACAAATGGTACAAAGGTGGACTACTGGAGATGGTGAATAGAGATGAAATCGCCACAAAGACGATGATGAAGGAGGAAATTGCGACAAAAGATCAAGATTGTGAACTAAATCGTGACAGTGACGAAGACAGTGAATTAAATTGCAATGGTGGCAAAGATAGTGATGGAGGAGGAAATCACGACAAATACAGTGAACTAAAGGAGGGAATCAGCGATAAAATCAGAGGAAGAACAATGTGAGTGATGAAATTGGTGGCTGATGGACAAAATTGGCGTCTGAAGAACGAAATTGATGACCAAGGAGGATGAAATCAATGATCGAGGCAGGTGACAAAATCAGCGATGGCAAGATCCACCAACGAATGGATCTCTTATCCATCAAAGAGAGAGAGAGAGTGGAGAGAAATTTGAGTGAGAGAGAGTCTAGGGAGAAGAAGAAAGTCTTGAACTATTTACACTTAAAGTCTTATGGTTATTTATTTGTGTCAATTTTAACTTGAATTTTTTTGTTCTTCTAATATGGTCATCCATGTGGCAGTTTGGGATCCATTATGGGGTGGCAAACTACCATGTAAGCAAGTTCCATAAAAAATTATGGGATCTATTATGGGATGAGACTTAAATTGAACACGCTGCTTGAGTTAAGGGACTTCACTAGACATTTTTAGAGTGAATGAATCATTTTAGGATAAATTGAATAATTAAGAGACTAGATTTAAATTTTATCTAGTGTAAAAATATACGCTTTCCTTTAGTGCAAAACAAAAGTAACTTATAAGGTATAAAAATCTAACGCTTTCTTTGGGTTTTACACTGTTTAATGATAATTTTTTAAATTTTATTTTAAAATATTTGATAATTATTTAATAATAATTTTAATCTCTCTAATATTTTTTTTTTCAATTGATAGAAATTTTCAAGGATAAATTCACAAACACTCATTAGTAAGTTTAGGGATGACGTAGAATGCCAAAGAAACTACTACTACTATTGAAAATAAATATAATAAAAAAATGAAAAACCAACAAAAACAGCCCAGCCAAAAACCAGTGGAGACGATCTTCACCCCAATCCATCTCTCTGTGCTAGAGAGTGTTAGACTGTTGGTCTCTCGCCCCTTCTCTCTATTTCCAATCCTAACAAAACCCTATCTCAGATTTATCTTCTCCTTCCTCCATCCCCCCTGCTTCTGTTGACGTTTCTGTGGTTCCTTTTCTAACTGGCTTTCTTGGATTTTTGTGGTGTCGCAGATCTTGGAGGCTATTGCCGGATCTATCTCAAAGCGTTTCTGATTCGTTTGGGGTTTAAGGGGTTTCGGAAATGACGACCCCCTTCACCATTCGCGTCACCGCCGCTCAGGTTCGTCTCTCATATCTCTCTGTCTCTCTCGCGCTCAAGCTGTTTGTTTCTGTTCCTGCTTATTCGTTTTGGAGTTTAACCAAGCTTTGTTTTCCATTTTCTGGTTGATTCTAGGTGGGGAGGTACTTCGTGAATCAGTACTATCACGTGCTTCAGGAGCAGCCTTACTTGGTGCACCAGTTCTACAGCAACGCCAGCACCATGCTTCGCATAGATGGAAGTACCAGAGAGACCGCGACCACAATGCTGGTATTTTATTTTCTCTCTTGGTTTATCTTTCTTTGTTTCTGAATCTGTTTTGGATTTGGCTGCCACGATTACAAGCTTCTTCTGGTTGTCTTGGTGTATGTTCATTGAGTTCCCATTTTGTTTAAGCGATTGTTGTTAAATTACTTCTGTTCTTATTGGTTAAACGAGTTATTATTGGTGAAAAGGTAGTTGTGTCGATCTGTTTTACTTGCTTGCTGAGCATTTGTGATTTGAAGTCATACAGGGGAATATGGGTATGGTAGTCAGCTGGTATTGGAATCTTGGAATTGAGTTTTCTGTCGCTATTCTATGTTATCGTGAAAGTAGAAAATTCAGCACTTCTGTTAACTCACCAGGCCCCTGGCATATAGCTTCTCGCAGTTATGTTCTCCCCAATTCATTGTTGTTGTTAATGGTGGATTCATATATTCAAAGTGTGGAGTCTCTCTCTCTCTCTCTCTCTCTCTCTCTCTCTCACACACACACACACACACACACATTCTTCCTTTCTCCTAATTTTCCTCTTCATCTTTCATTTGGCAGCAAATACATACACTTGTTATGTCCTTGGACCTTTTTGGGATTGAAATCAAGACTGCACACTCCCTTGAATCTTGGAATGGAGGTGTTCTGGTAATGGTTTCTGGATCTCTTCGAACAAAGGACCTTAGTGACAGGAGAAAGTTTGTGCAAACATTTTTCCTTGCACCTCAAGAGAAAGGCTATTTTGTTCTCAATGATTTATTTCACTTCGTTGACGAGGCAACCGTTCAGCACCATCCAGCAGCCTTGTTAGCACAGAACAATGTGGATCCAAAACTCAGTTCGGTTACGGCAATTCCTGAACAGGGTATTGACTGAAAAAATCTAATTAATGACATCTGATGTTATTGTTGTTTCTCTGCTGTAAATTTTGATACAAAAGTTCAACCTGGGGGGCTCAATACGATTAAGGGTACCATCTGTTATGGTGTCTATGTGTGCTAAATCTATTTTACACTTGGGATCCGATTTTGATTTTTGAACTTTGCCTTTCGAGATCTCGATCTAATATCTTCATGTTTGATTTGTTGGTGAATTAGGAAGAAATCTTCAACCATGTTAACATTTGGTTAATGTAATGGCTGTTGTTGCAGCTTCCAACTATTTCCTGAGTGGAAATATCCAGGGAAGGGATTTTATGGCTCCTGTTGATGTCGAAGAAAACGGTTTCCTTCAGGATTACAGTTTCCAAGAGCAACAGCTGCAAAAAGCCCCTGAGCCCGTGAGCATTTTGGAAGCAAATCAAGGACTGGATTCCAATGGTACAGTTGAAACTGCAATTGGTGCTGGACCAGAACACCTGCCTGCTTCTGTTGAGGAACCTGTAGGGGAGACACAAAGACAAACTTATGCTTCTATTGTATGCACTATGAGCTTTTTATGTATTTATGATCTTAATGTTGCAGCTGATAATGTTTTTGTACAATTTTGCATCTTTGACTTACTTTGTTCTCCATCATTGAAGTTACGAGTTGCGAAAGAACAATCTACACCCAGCGTTGCTACTCAGCCTCCTGCAAATTGGAGCACACCTTCAGCTTCTGATTGGAACCACACTCCACTACCAACTAGTCAGCTACCTATTTCTTCTGTGGATGCAGCTGAAAGGTCTGGGGCAGATGCGTTAGAGGATGTTTCCCCTGTAGATGATGAGGGTAAAGGCTTGTTATTCTACTGGAGATAGTCATCCATTGAAATGATTCTAACACTTTAAGATTCTCTTATGGTTTTTTCTTTTATTTTCTTTTTTCCAATGAGGTGATGTTGAAATATGATGTTTATATCAGCAACTTTGATATTTGTCTTTAGGTGAAATTAAATCTGTTTATGTAAGAAACTTGCCACCAACTGTGCTTGAATCTGAAATTGAGGACTTTGATATTTGTCTTTAGGTGAAATTAAATCTGTTTATGTAAGAAACTTGCCACCAACTGTACTTGAATCTGAAATTGAGGAAGAATTCAAGAAATTTGGTGAAATCAGTCCCGATGGTGTGGTAATTCGCAGTCGCAAGGTTCAGTTCTTCACCTTTAGTTTTATTTTCATTCAGTACAGTTTTGAGCTAATCTTTTATGCTGAGTTTTCCCACATTTGCAGGATGTTGGTGTTTGCTATGCATTTGTTGAATTTGAAGATATGTTAGCTGTTCACAATGCAGTCCAGGTCTGAATATATTGAAGAGTTGCAGTGTATCTTTTATCTAATCTCATTCTATATAATGATTATGAAAGACTTTGCATACCTGAAATATTTTGCAGAAATAGTTTGTTCTTCGCAAAAGGTGCATTCCAAATCTTGTGTGGTTAAAACATCTGCAAGAAGCCAAGAACTTTTAATTTCATAGAATTTTAAAGCCTTTAGTTTTCTGGCTAGATGTAGGGACTTGAGCATTCTACTGTTTCTTTTCTCCATGTATCATCAATAAGTTCAGATATTTCTATTCTCTAGTATGTATGATTGGTTGTGGTGATCAAGGCAAATGTAATTTCTTGAGTAACTACTGAAAACTGACTGTTTTATGCAATAAATTGCCACCCTTCATTTTGCCTTATCCATAAGAGCTTGTTTATGCTTTTCCTCTGTTCAACCTCTTGTTTGGTTCCACTTGCTTGGATTGCAATCCTTTGACTGTGATCTCCGGCATGGTTTTTATAGTTGTTTCATTTGCATTATTTATTATTAGCCAGTCCTAGTATTGATGGTAACTTAGAAGAGGTTTATTTTATGACCCCTTTCTAATTCTTAGGCTTTATTTTGTTATGGTTCTCATTAATCATAATCAATGCAGGCTGGGTCAGCATTTGTGGCTGGACGACCGGTCTACATTGAAGAGCGAAGACCAAATAGCAATATTCCACCGCGAGGAGCAAGTATGTATATAATTTATGTTAGTGCTTTATAAATTTTTCCAATACTTTGTTTTTCTCTTATACTTTGGTAGGTGCTGCTCTTATCCCTTGGTGATGTGGCTAATTTATTATTTCACTTCACTAATTTGACAAATATATTGTCAGCTGTCTCTGCTTATTTGGAACAATTCATCCATGGAGTATTATCCATGTTTCAACCATAATGAGCCTTCAATATTTTGAACAGGACGGGGCAGAGGGCGAGGTAGCTATCAAACAGAGGCTCCAAGGGGACGTTTTGTTGCTCGAAATTATGGAAGGGTGGCTGGTGTGGACGGGGCTGAGAGAGAAAACCGGCCAAGAGGGAATGGTTTCTATAGGTCGGCCCCTCGGCAGGACAGAGGGTTAATGAACCAGCAAGTACTGCGGAGCGGACAAAGTTCATAGGAATCAACAATTTAGGGAGGCAACAGAGTACATCAAACATCAAAGTTTTGTTTCCAGCCATTGTGATCAGCTCATTAGGGTATCACCGTTACTGGATACAAGTTACATTCATACGTCGGCAGTCTTTAGCAGCTAGATTTTATCTAGAGAGATATCCGCGGAATTCAAATGACATGGATCTTAGAATGGGTGGGTTTGTTTGTGACGGCTAATCGTGGTGGTAATTTAATGTAAACACATATACCAACCATTGATTCACTATTACTGAAGCATTTTTAGTGGTGGCCTTATCTATGAGGTTTCGATGATTACAAATTGAGGGACATGGCATGGCTGTTTGAACAAAGAAATTCCGGTGAATTCGAATTTGAATTTTGAGGGGAAATGGTTGAGAATGCTTACACGACGTGACTCGAGCAGCAATTAGAAAGACTCTTTTTTTTTTTCCTTTTGATTAAAAGGAAACTTAGATTAAAAATTTTTTAAAAAATATCACTAAGATTAGCATAGTAGAATAGAACATTAGATTTAATGTCAGCAACAAGTTCGTCAAAAGACAGAAATAAATTATTTAAACAAACCTAATTTCTCCTTTTCCAAACATCCCAAAGAATAAAAAGAAGCACAATGGCACACGAGATGTCTAGCGAACCTATTTTATTCTAAGAGGTGCAGCAAATCTTTAACCACTCTTTCCAGTTCTCGGCCGTGGTTAATCAGTTTAATTTGGAACTCTTTGAAAATAGGTTTGATCCAATTACACTCGATAAAAATATGGTGAATGAACCTGCTCAGACTTTTCATTACAGTTAAAGCACAAATTTTTATGTTCCAAGGCCACAAGACCAAGAGTTGAGAAGAAAATTAGTCAGGAGCCTTTCATGCATCGGCAGACACATGAAGGTTTGGATTTTGGGTAAGGTTTGAATCTTCCACAACGAGTTCCAGTCTCCAAATATAACCACCCCAGCTTTTGCCAACTTGTTAGCAGACTCGATGGAGCAGATTCCATCCTTAATAAGAGTCCAGTGGATTTGATCAGGTAAATTAGCTAACATAGGAACAGACTTTTCTTGTATTCTAAGTTTTATCTCGTTAGGAAGGTCGAAGGAAAGCAGGTTCCAATCCCACCAGCCTTGATTCTTTAGATCAGCAACAGTTAACAACTCTTCCTTTACATTCAGGGGACCTTGAATAAGGGATCTAAGGGGTTGAGTACAAACCCAATGGTCAGACCAGAAAAAGATGGACTCCCCCTGGCTCACTAGCCATCTACTGCCCTGTTTGATTAAATCTTTTCTGTCCCTGATTTGTTTCCAAAAGGGTGAGGCTATTTTTTCTCCGGGCATACTCCTATACTTGGCGTGGATTACTTCTTGCCAGATTTTCCCCTGCCCAGTCAAAAAGGTTGTCAAAATCGAAATTTTTTATAGAATTGTTTTGTCAAAATCGAAATTTCTTATGGAATTGCTTTTAGTTTGGCTTAAATGCACTTGTGGCCCTTGAACTTTGCAAACTCAATGAAGTTAGTCCTTAAAGTAAAACTCGGATAGCAAAAATTCTTTTACTTTTAAACTCTGTCTGAGTTGGTCCATGAAGAGTCACATTGAGGGCCTCCACCTTGTTCAACTCTTCATGGCAGAGGCTAAGGCCCCTAACAGTTCTACCAGAAGCCATGAACTTGCCCGCGGGATATTGCTTTGGCTCAAGGAGTTAATTTGTACCAATGGCAGGACTAACATGGAATGATTGGCAACTCACTTCACCGATACTCTCCAAGATTTGCTAGATGGTGCTGCCACCATTTGTTCACTCGAGAGTGCCCATCATATGTTAAATTCGATCACTTCACGGCAAATTAGGCCGTCCTAAAAGTGATCGCTGGCAAGCTTTGGACGCCTTTCCTTCGCTGCACCTACAAATCACGACATTGGCGTGTGGAGGTGGCCAGTGGGGATCCCTCACGACAGTGCAAGAAACCGACTATCGTTTTATATCTTATGCTACTTCAATCGGCCATTGTCTCAACCTGCCAATATTTAATGATTGGACTAAGTTGATCTCATGTTGAAAGTTTTAAGGACTACTACTGTTAAGTTATATTTAAAGGACTAACTCATTGAGTTTGCAAAGTTTGGGAGCTATAGATGCATTTAGGCCTTTTAGTTTTCTGTGACCGTGGAATTGAATTGGAATCAGAATTAGAATCATAATCTAATTGAATAATCTTTTTTATTTAAATTGTAAAATTATTTAATTTTTTTTTACGAAAGATGCTTAATTCCAATTAAAAGTAAGCTAAATAGTATTTTACAATCTAACAACGGCATGAGACTCTAAAGGGCAACATGAATATAAATTTGGCTATAAAAGACTACTCATTCGTGTAATACCGAATGAAGGGAAAAGAACCGGATCAAACCGAACCTTCTTGGTAAACCAGAATAAATTTGAAGTATAGAACTCACAAATAACTGAAACAAAATCTAGACCAGGTCAACAATAACCAAGTAGTGCTAGAACCAACTAGGTATTAGAGGTCTGAATAAGACTATTTATAAAAATAAAAAGATTACCTATAAAATTTTAAAAAATAAAGACTGATTTTACTCTATACAATCGTCTTTATATCTGTTACCAAGCGTTTGAGACATTCTGGTAAAGCTGAGATTCCAATGAATGCAAAAGAAACTTAGATTCATGGTTACTCGCCTTCAATTGGAAATCTACCTTTCAAGAATCTTAAATCACTCTTAAATATCAAGATTTGATGAAGATTACATAAACTATAAAATCCAACAAATAATATCAAAAAAGATCATTCAAATAATGATAGCATTAAAAGAGAACTTGTCAGGTCTGGACTAAAGCCTAAATCTGATAAAAAAAAATGGCAGAGAAAGATGAAGAAGATAGTAGAAGAGAATGAATTGAGGTGTGGTGGAGGCGAAAAATATTTGAATTGTTGCTTTGACAAATCTCAGAGGAGAGGAGGGAGCGAAAATTATTTGAATTGTGGTTTTGACAAATTTCTCATTGTTTGTTCATTATTAGTAAAGTATTCAGATACGTGGGTCCAAATGGATTCAATTATCCTACCACTATCAGTCAGTGAAATGTCCAAGATTACATCCTGCTCGTGCTAGCCCTAGCCAGAAGAAACCGCTAGAAGATGTGGAGCTCACCCTCATCGCGGACACTGTTATTGTGCTTTTGCTTCTTCCTATTCGGCGGAGCCACAGCCACCGACCACATCGTCGGCGCCAACAGGGGCTGGAACCCAGGCATCAACTACACACTCTGGGCCAACAACCAGACCTTCTACGTCGGCGATCTCATCTGTACTGTACCCACACTCTCTCTCTCTATCTCTATTGTACTTACTGCACTTTGTTACTAGGAAGAGGATAACCTACAATGGGCCTCTGCTGCCTTGGCTCATCTGCTACTGGATCTGCTTCTGCACTCTTTTTAGTAGAATTCTTTCTTATGGATCTGCTTCTGCACTCTCTTTAGCAGAAATTCATTAAACTAGTGGGCTTAGGTTCTAGCCATCAAATCTGCTTATATCTTATGAGCATTGCTGCAGAATCCCCCAGGTTTCGCTTCAGGGAGCTTATTTTTCAACCTTAAAAACTCGGTTTGAAACTGTTTTGTTGAAAAATGTGCCAGATTTTTGTCAAATTGTCTGGTTCGGTTGACTTCCTCTCGTCGTGTGTGCAGCTTTCAGGTATATAAAGACACAGTACAATGTGTTCGAAGTGAACCAAACCGGTTATGACAACTGCACCACAGAAGGTGCTACCGGGAACTGGAGCAGCGGCAAGGATTTTATACCTCTCAACAAGGCCAAGAGGTACTACTTCATTTGCGGCAACGGCCAGTGCTTCAGTGGCATGAAAGTTTCCGTTCTCGTCCACGCTCTGCCTTCCCCACCATCCTCCTCTGCTCGCGCCAATGGGACTTCGCCATCCTCTGCTGCTCACCCCATTTCGTGCCACACAGGACTCTTGATCGCTTCAATCACGGCATTTGCTTCGAATTGGTTTCTAATCTGAGCTTGATTTTGCAGCATGTAAGTTGTGAGTCCTTTCCTTGTTGCCCCTCCGTTTCGGACTCGTGTCAATGGGGCTATTGATCTGTATTTCTTGTTGGCTTTCCGGGAACTGGAAGCTAACTCGGCCAGTCTCCTTGATTAAACCAAATGAATCTGTTGTCGGATTTTACGGTCCTAACTCCTGAGACTGATAATTTCATTTCCTCTGAGAAACAGAATAGTGTTTGGTGCCCTACCCCTCTAGGCTATAAAAAGAAAACAGAAACCAAATGGGATTTGCGTTGCCATAAAAAGAATTTAGAAGGTAGCAGTTGCGAGAAGAGGATGGCAAATTGAGCCCCCTGATCCTAATTTGGGGATCATTCATGCCACTAATTTCGCTCTAATATTGACCAAAAAATGCTCCCTAAGACACCCCTCCCTTTCCATTGCCTCTCCTCCTCCAACATCTCTCCTCTGCCTGATCTCTCCCGGCCTTTTGCCTTCCGCCTCCTATCAGCCGGTTCCCTCATCGTCCGTTTATGGGACGGTGAGGGGAATATTCGGTACCTGTTGCAACCATTCAACAACACAAGGCAAACAATATTGATATTAGTGTTGTCTTGCTACTAATATTGATATTGTTACATTTCAACTACATATCCATGGTGGCGCCGTTCCAGCTTCTTGAGATCAATGTCATCTCAGCCCAGGACCTCCAGCCGGTATGCCGGAAGATGAAGACCTATGCGGTGGCGTGGGTCCACGCGGACCGGAAACTCACCACCCGCGTCGACGCTCACGGCCACACCAACCCAACCTGGAACGACAAGTTCGTCTTCCGTGTCGACGACGACTTTCTCTATGGCGAGACCTCCGCCGTCATGATTGAGATATACGCGCTTCATTGGTTCCGTAAGATCCACGTCGGCTCTGTCCGGGTCCTCATTGGGAACCTCGTTCCTCACCTGATGCAACAGCAGAACCGGAACCAGGTCCAGCTCGGCATGCGCTTTGTCGCCCTCCAGGCGTGGCGCCCCTCCGGCAGGCCTCAGGGAATAGTCAACCTCGGCGTCGCGTTGCTGGATAGCTCCATGAGGAGCATGCCGCTGTATATGCAATTGGGATCCTCCGCCGTCGGATACCGGCATTTGATGGGCGAGGACGATCGGAACGATAAGAATGCTGGCCATGGCCAGAGCCCTAGCACTTATATTAACATTCAGGAGAGGGCTCAGCTCCGGCGAACCAAGAGCGACTCGAGTTCGTTGGTTGCGCCACTGTCGCCGAGGGGCAAGGGTAAGGCTGGATCCATCGTTAACGGGTCGGTAGTAAACGGACTGGGATTAAACGGATCCATGGTAAATGGGTCGGATGGGAAGAATAAAGGTGGTTCAATGGTGAACATGGAAAATGGGAAGAAGAGTAAAAAGGGAGGCTCCATGGTTAACGGGTCGGAGCTCGATGAACCGAAGAGCAAGAAAGGGAAGAACAACAACGGATCCATGATTAACGGGTTGGAGATTGGGGACCCGGCTAAGAAGGCGAAACGCGGGAAAAAGAACGGTTCGATTATTAACGGACAGTTCGACGATGCTCCTCTGACTCCGGTCGACAACCCACTAGCCAAAATTAACGGACAGGATTTCGGGTATGCTTCCAACCCGTTTTCAAAATTCGGAGGCTTCGAATACGGTAATCAGAAGGTGGGAAGGTTCATAACAGATTCGGAGCTCGGGCCGTCCCCGTCGGAAGTGGCAGCTGCGGTGGCGAGGAACTTCTACAACAACCCCCGTCACGATGACGGGTATTCGGCAGTGGGCGGGTGGAGCCTGGTCGGGAGCGAAGAAGGGCTGCAGTCAAAGCTGGACCGGTGGCGAGCGGAGCTGCCGCCGCTTTACGACCGCGGCGAGTACTCGAGCTACCAATCTAGCGCTCCGACGACAGTGAAGAGCAGGGAGCGACCACGGCGGCGCAGCGATGGTGGTGGGGCATTTACCTGTTTCGGCAACATATGCGGGTGCGAGATATCGATACAGTGCGGTGGTGGCCCCCCGGAACCGAGAAAGATCAGGAACGGTAGGTATCGGCGGAGCCGGACGCCGTCGTTCGAGAACATGAGCTTTATATGAAATCACAGAGAAGAAACTGAAGTGAATGACCCCAGAGCCAGTTCAGTTGGGAAGGAAGAATCAAGATTCCAGAGAATGGAAGTGGGGAAAGCGATGGATTCTTCTTCTCATGGTCCCTTAATCAAATCAAAATATTGGAGTGGAATTTTTTTTTTTTTTTTTAATTTTTAACTCTAGTGTATGAAGTAAAACACAGACACTGCTGGCTGGTTGTTGCATTGAGGTTTTGTGGAACTTTCTTCATAATGCAACTAGTATGTACTACACTGTATCCTATACGGATTAGGCCTTTTTCTTTCCCTTTTTTCTAATGCACATCACGATTTTGCAGTGTTTTCTACACTCTGTCGCTGATGGAAGCTTGATTCATTTGCTTAACTATATTCCCATCCATCCCATAATTTCGTTTTGGCATTCTTTTAAGTAGTGAAAGCTTCGCCAGATTTACTTGCAAAATTATGCACTGAATGGCCTTTCGCATTTGCATGTATTTAGCCCTTCTTTTCTGTCGTTGAACCACAAGTATGAGTTGATCATCAGCTAAGAAAAGTTCTCTGGTTTAAAATTGCTGGATTGAACTGGTTAAGACAGCCACAGTCAATCTCCAATTGGAAACGGGGGGAAAAATTGCAGTCAATCAAACAACACAGGCTAAACTAAGGATCCAGGGGTTTACTTTAGCCTACATCTGGTAGTCACTTGCAACGCAAGTACTGTTTTACTTCTTTAGAGCTTCCATTCACGCTCACATGCATGTCTAGCTAGAGCCTAAACATCTCCATGACAAGGATTCCTGAATGATTTGGGGTTTAGAAGCCTAAATATCTCAATGGCATGTAATCGTTGATAATGGTGTAGCTAAATCCGTGGGTTGCAACAAGATTAACGCTGGTGTTTTCTTCATGTATGTGTAATCCATGCACATCCTCCATGATCCATTCTCTTTTCGGGTCAAGATGATGTTGGCTAGTCACTCCATATATGAAGCTTCACGGATGATCTCGACTTTTAGGACCTTTATATCTTTGTATAATGGACTCCTACCTTTTAGTGTTCGTCACCCTTTTTTTCTGCTTAACTCGTCGAGTGTCTGGACTCACTCCCAATTAGTGGGATGTCACCTTTAGGTCAATTCCCGTCATATCAATTGGAAACCATGTGAACATATCTATTTAGCTTTTTAAAAAGCCACAAGGGATACTTTTTCCTTATTAGACAAATCTTTCACCGCCCAGGTACTTTATCTTGTGGCCAATTCTACATTCTTCGTTACGGCCTCAGGGGTGAGTGCAATAGCTTTTCTCCTAGCCTCCTCATTGTCATGACCTTACCAATACTCTGGAGTGCATTCTTTTTGCATTTTTGCTGGCCAAAAGTCTCAGAGGCTCATAACATATGACTTTAGGGCTGATTCCTATGACACATATCCTCACTTCTCCCCACGAGCTTGCAAAGATCACTGTTTGTAATCCGATAGTAGAACAAATGTGAAATTATACCTAAGCAGATGGACTCAACAAGGCATTGTAAGCATAAGGAATATCTAGCACCCAAAATTCTATTATCAAAGAGTGCCGCACTTCATTTCTAGTCTTTGTAATAACCCTTGTCAGCATCAAAGGTAAAATAATCATTCCTAGAGTTGTAACCTCATAATTTTCCCCCCAGTAGGTGGATCCTTATGCGGGTAAGAGGAAGGATCTTTGTATGTTAACGGGCACTAGAGCATGGTTGAAGATAATGTTGATGTTGGCTCCTCTGTTTATGAAAATTCTTTTTACCTTGTAATTAATTATCCTAGTTATAATCAATAGTAAATTGGAATTTGGGACCATGACATAAGACCCAGCCTCCTCTTGATTATTTGTTCAAAGTGTATCCTTTCATGTTGGATGATTTTTATTCTTTTTTTTTCTTTAAAAGGTCCCATTAGTTATTTTGATCATCTCGATGACCCTAATGTGTACGTCATAATCTTGGTTCACACTAGGGGACCTTTCTAGCTATATCTTGGTAATTACTTTCTACCTCTTTTTTTGGCACTTGGGGGAATGCCCTTTGGATCTCTTATGGTACCTGTTCCTATCGATACACAATGAGGTGTACCTAAAAGCAACGAGTTGCTCATCTATTATAGCCGTGGAAACCTTCCTCATTGCCAAATCACATATTAGGCAGACAAGTTTATTGCCCTAAACTCCAGATCGAAGGTTAAGGCGTTCGTCATCAAGTAGAGGTATGCTTCTTGGTCCTATCAAGGCATTGGGTCTGAGTTCCTCTTGGCAGTCTCATTGTTTTGGTGTGATCTCTTAGTCTTAACCATTGTTGGTTGTTTTCACAATGGCGTGAAGTTGATATCCAAAGTACTTGGTGAGATGCTCGAGCCTCTAGAGATGTCTACACTTGAAACCAAAGACAACGTGAGAGACCCCGTAATTGTGTGTATGGGTAAAATCCTCTGATATCTATGTTGGTAATCACTTGAGAGATTAGTGTATAGGTTTATGGAAGCTTTTGACCAATAAGCAGAATGTACCTCATCTCTTCTGGAAAAAGACCTCTTATAAGCCCTAAGATATGGTGATAATGGGGGAAACTCATCTTCTTTCATGATGACCCTCCTCATCATGAGGATTCTCCCATAACATGTGCTTTACCTGTTAACTGGTTAACTTTTAACCTTTTAACTCATGAGCAATGCTCCAGTGGATTGTCCCAAGCCTAGCCCATGAGTAAGTCTCCAATAGATCTTCCAACCAATAGGTTGAAGTCCAGCAGAGGATCAAAGTCTGATAAGGTATCAATAAGCCTCTTCCTAGAATCAAATGAAGGGTGTAAAATGCCTTGCATTTTAAGCATGTCAAGGTGTGATGGTGATGTGGCAGCTCTAAACTGGGTGACAATCTTTTCCCCAGGGAGAAACTTTTGAACTTTAAGGACTCTTATTGTGTCCCAAGTTCAACCTTTAAGTTTCTTACTTTTCTAAGATCTTGTGCTACCGTCGTTTTATCGCCAGTGCCTTCTAAGCTCAACATCTCTTTTTAGAATTCAATGATAACACCTGTTGTCAATAAAACAGGGACATACTTGTACCCAATTGTCTAGGCTTTCACTATCACTGGAATACTTTGTTTGTAGATTCTACTTGTTTGCACAAAGCCGGTTGTCATCAGTTTAGCTGACAATAATGGTTTGCCTTTTTTTTCCGATTATGTAATGCCGTCATGCCTCCAGATGTCCGATAGCAAGATAGAAGCATCCACCATTGTCAAAGGAGACAAAACCACAAAGCTACAACCTTTCAATTTTGGTGAGGTTGCAAAACTTGGGGAATATACTGATTCCTCGTGCCTTGTCCAGCCTTCAGAAGGACAACTTCATTCCCTTGACCGCGGTTGTGTTTAATCTACGAAAACATGGAAAGACCAACCTCCTATTATATGATCATCTATGTAATCATAGAAATCTTTTCTTTATATGTTCCAAGCCTCTAGGTCTCCCTCACAATCAACTCATTAGACTACTAGTTCATGAGCAGTGTTCCAATGGACATTTTCATGTATGACCCATGATTTAATCTCGAGTAACTTTTTCAACTTATAAAAAAAAAATTAGTTGTCTATATAATGAAGAGTACCGTATGTATGCATAATATATGTGGATTAGGTTTCCTTTTTCGGTGCATTTTTCTCCAATGATCCTATCTTTATAGAGAAGCCCCACCAGCCATTTTGGGACTAGCATTGGGGTCCTAACTTTTTAAAACATGGACTTGTGCCATTTGTCCTTAAAATACTATACACTTAGGAAGAAAGCACAAGGGTCAAAAGAAAAAAAAAATTGGACTAGAGGAAGCTGTTGCTTGTTAAAAGCCTTGGCCTTTAGACTCTAACACATGCTTTATTACTTTTAAGCTAAAGCTAAAAGACGCCTAATGTCTAATTAAAGTCCTTATTCTTTAATTAAGCATCATCATTATCACATGGAATTGGAATTTGCTATCGTTACTACAAAAGTTCTTGTCTTTTAGGCCCTTGCTAATATTCTTACTTTAATCATCAGCACACACACACACTCACACTCTCTCTCTCTCTAACCTACACCATATTTACTTGACTGTGTTAAAATTCAATTCTTTCATTAAAATTAAACATGATACTCTTAAACTTAAAAGTATTTTTGAGAAAGTATTTAAATAACCAAATTAGGATGGAAACTTTCAAATATACAACAATAAATCATTTATTAAAAAAATTCAGATATCTAATAATAATCGGCTAGCTTTGGTTATGCATTATGGCTTTGGTAAAACATCAGTGCACAAAAATTATCCAGGTATTTCTTTCATCCTACAATATACCTTTATATTTTTCATTGTTTATGTGTTCTAAAAAATGTGTCACTTTTTCATATTTAGGCATTCTCTTTCAATTGCGCAATTTTATTACAAAGTTTATGAATGTTTTTTTTTGTTATAATTATACTATATAATAAAAAAATAACTTCAAACAAAAAACATAATAAGTAATATCTTGGTAGAGCTTGACTCATTAAAGCAGGGCCATCTTACTCGAACCATGAGCCTATATTTTCATCTTATAGGGTCAGAACCTTTAATAAACTACACTACTTTCACCATTAAATACCTTGTAAATCATTTATTGATGTCCTTTTACCGCAAAACATTCCCACCTTAAGTTGCTAGTATGATTACATCAATCCAATGTATAACATATAGAAAACTCATTACCTTATTAGCTCAATTATATACATATGTAGAATAACATTTATAATTATAAAAAAAATAAACGAAAGATATTATAAGTAATAAATATTAGGTTTTTTACAATTATTCCAGAATTTTTTATGATATAACACTTGTCCCTATGAGGTTTGAAAATCTACACTTATCCCCCTACTTTTTTAACATCATCAATCAGCTATTAGTCAAAATTACAGTCAGCTTTTTTGAATTTTATCTGGTTTACATTTACATCTAAAGCCTTAGAAATCTATAATTTTCCAAGATTTTCATTCCCCCCATCTCTTCATTTTTACTCTCTGTTGCCTCCACTTTGACCTCATTCACTTCTGCCGCCTCCCCGCCTCATTATCTGACCTCGCTCTCTTACTCCATCACCTCCTTCTCTGACCTCATCCCCAAAGACCTCAAACTATCACTCTTTCATATCTCAGTCTCTTTCCCATGCATGCGTCCTGGTTAACAATCATATACCAATTTTTCTTTTTCTCAATCTAGACTCATCTTCATCATCTCACTAGTGTTAAGCTTGTCGCTCATGCTGGCCTTTTGTTCCATTCACAGCGACACCACCTCATGGCCTTTGCTCACTCGACATCAAATTCAATTAAGCTCGTGAACTCAATTAGTGCCATTTACCCATCACCGATTAGCCATAGCCACCATCACTGGCATCATGAGTCCTTGTCCCATGAACTTGATACTAGACTATTAGTGGGCATTCAATACTAGAATGCTAAGACTAATCAGATGCTTATTTTAGACTTTTAGTGTTCAAACAAACCTGCTTGGCTACTTGTTTTTAGTGTTCAATACTTGAGCTATTGTCTATTCAAAATATTTGGTGTTTAAAAATTGAATTAATGCTGCTTGTATAAGATTAAAATTGCTAGTTTTGTTATTTAGAGATTGACCATGAAAAGTTTTGTTCAACATCCATGTTGTGTGTCAATACTTGTCAATTTTTTTTTTATTTCAATTAGAACCAAACCGAACCGAAATATATAAGTTTAGTTGTATATGTTAATTCAGTCTATTCAGTTTCTTATCATATAAAATTAAAATTAAAATTAATGACTAATTCGACCAGTTTAAACCGAATAATCACCTCTAAGCTTCACTTCCTGCTTGTCTGTCTTGGTTTCTTTGTTTTTTTGTTTTACACCAATTCTAGTTCAAGCGCGGTGACAGATGGGTAAAGTGGCTTCCAATTCTGTTAAAGTTTAATTAGTGGAGGAAATTGTGTTGAGGTTCAATTGGTGAAAGGGCTGCGATGACAGATGAAGTGCTGGTGCGGCCAAGAGGGTTGGAAGCAAAAAGGATTGGCGGATATGAAGTGAATAGGGTGGGGGTAGCCGGGGTGTTGGTTCACTAGATTTGTAAATTTTTTGGTGTAATTCTAAATCAGACTAAATTTAACGAGACCATATATAATTTTAACCGATGGTGTTAAAAAAGCTGGGGGCAAATGTAAATTTTCAAATCAAAAGGTGTAAGTATAATATTACCTAAAGTTCAGGGTGGTAACTGTAAAGAACCCTAAATATTATGCCAAGTAATGTTATTGAAACATGTTCTTTCCAATAAACATCCACAAAGAAATTTAGGTATAAATCCATAATTCACCCTAGACTTTGCTGACTCGAACACTTAACCTCTTCAACTAAGATTATTAAAATCAAGTTGATATCTAGAATCATTTTGGATTTTTAGAGTCGTAAAGTCATAAAAAGTCACAAAGTTGTAAGATTCTACAAAAAAGACAAAAAAAAACTTGGATAAAAATTATTAAAAAAATATAATCATTTAAATATCTTAAGATATTCATATTTCATAATATTATCACTCATTAGAACTTCAACAATACCATAAACAAAAATTCATATTGTCATTCATACATGAACATACAAATAAGGAAACCAAGTTTCAAAATCAGGGATCCATGCACTACCACTGCCTGGTGTTGGTGAGATTGAAAAGAGATTTGGAAGATGAAGGAAAGAACATAAGAAGTAGCTATAACAAATAAAAAACCAAGCTGAAAAAACAAAAGAGAATGACAATATGATTTATTGTACGTGAGAGAAAGCTAATGCAATGAAAGAGACTGAGAAAACTTTTTTTACTTTTTTTGGGTTTAGCAACTTGGGCCAACCACTTTGGGCCAAAACATGTAGAAGATTCTTAGCTCCATTCATTTTTTAATCCAAATAACTCAATAAGGTAGAGTCAAAGTCTCAATGTTTGTACGTTTATATGACTATAATCGCTTTTCTACACGTTTAACCCCCTCTAATTGATGAAAATGTTCTTTTTGGTTTTTTAGGGGCTTAAATGACATTAATATTGAACAAAGAGACCAAACTTGGCATTTTAGCATATTATTGTTTAACAGGCCATCTTCCTCTGCAACTCTAATTGGCATGCTGAAGATGCTCTCAATTTTTCAAGTAACTCTTTGATCTCTTGCATGTTAAGTTGTAGAGGAAGACGACATTCTCAAACAGTAATATTCTAAAATGCTAAGTTTAGTCTCCTTGTTTAATGTTATTATCATTTAAGTTCTTTGGAAACCAAAAAGAACATTTCCATCAGATAGAAAGGGCTATGTGTCCCAGTTTATAAAATTTAGGGAATAAGTTATCCCGAGTCATAGTTGAAAGGGTTAAATGTCTAAGTTCACAAAGTTTGAGGGTGAATTGTGGATTTAGGGCAAGCAATTTATTAAAGCATTATGTTTTCATATTCCGGTACCTATTTGGGAATACGTTGGAGATATGTTTTGAATTTTTCTCAAAATTTTGTCCTCTAATTTAACAATAAAAAACCGGGGGATTTTTCTCTTAACTAAAAGCTTTTCTCCTTCCGATTTTCAAAGAAAATTAGAAACAAGCACACAAAATGTAAAAGGACGGCAACAATCTCAAACTCAAACGAACTACTAATATTTTGGATCGAGACCAGTCTGTCATTTAATTTGTTTTTTCCCCCCAAACTTCTAGTAATGTTTTAAATAGTTTGGATTGGCTACCAATATTTTAAAATTTACTCAAATTGACTACTAATCATTAACAGGCTAACACAGGGAAAGAGGAAAAACAACATTTTAGAAATTTTATAGTGATAATATAACTTTTAATAAACATTAAGGACTTTAAGTAATTATTCATCACCAATTAAAAAAAAATAAAAATATGAAATTTTGAAAAAATGTTTTGAAAATAAAAAGATAAATGAAAAATATAAAATAATTATTTTAATCATCTATAAATAATTTTGAATTTTCAAATTTTTTACAAAATAGTGGTGTTGTATTATTCCTTATTGATGGATATAATAGTGCTACATCTATAAATAATTGTTAGCAAATTTTATAACTATTTGGGGACAATTATGAAAAGATTATTATTTTTATATACCATAGCTGTTTGAACAACTTGTATACTCATTTTTTTTTTCATTTATTTTTGCTTTTTCAATTTTTTTTCTCAAATTTTCATACTTTTTATTCAATTGGCGGATAAGAAAAAGTAGATGATAGTTAAAATTCTCAAAATTTATTAAAAATTACATTATCACCCTATAATTTTAAATCTACTACTTTTATCTCCTCTATTTTACTGTTTCATTAGCACTTACTAGTCAATGGCTAATTTGAGTCAAATGTAAAATTTAATGGTCGATTCAAGCCACTTTAACACATTAATGAAAATTTGACCAAAAAAAAATTAGTAAATGTGATCCCAACCCGAAAACACGTATACATTAACGGTATATTTGAGATTTTTTTTTGCCTAAAACGAAGATGACCCGAAGAAACCTCATCACGTCGGATAAAAGGTGAAATGCGAATTAAAAATTCGGTGAACAAGAAAGAGAGTGCTAGACACACTTGGAAAACATAAATGGAAAAGACAGTTTGCAAGTTGGATATCTGGCTTGTGCCCCCACAGTGAAGGGCATGATTTCCCTTTGTTTATTTCAAAGCTGATGCTGCTGTTGCTACCTGTATTTATTTTATTTTTTTAAAATATTCTGTACCATAGCTGTTGTGCCTCTGAACCGATTGATTTTGATGTTCTTAATATTTTACATTTCCTACAATTTATCAGTCGTTTTCGATCGCTTGGCCAACTTTTGCTGAAAAACATCGATCCTTCTACTTTTTGCATAATATTAACGTCTGTCGTGTTACTGTTTTATAGAAATTGAGAGTTTAGAAGAATTCTAGAATACTTTTTTTTTTTTCACTAGAAAGATGCCTAACAACACTTACAATAAGATATACACATGTGCTTGTGAAAACCTGCTGCAAAAATTTGCTATTCTCTCTCTCTCTCTCTCTCTATAAATAAGGAAGTAATATTACGAGCAAGCAAAAGATGCAGGTAATTACCCTAACGTACAACTCTTAGATCTGTTGTTTTTTTTTTTTTAAATAAGTACGGGAGAGAAGGCTGAAAAGCATACATTTTATTGATTCATAAACTAGCAATTTATACAATCATGAGAGCAACAGAAATACAGAAAATTATCTAAAAATTTTCATTAAAATATGTAGAAAATCTGCTAATAAAAAAAATCTTAAATTCTAACTTAATGGTGAAACTAATTATAACAATTAGTTTATCTAAATCCTAATCAGTAGCTTTAAGGTCACATGTTCAACACTTCTCCTTGACTTTGGAGCTGTATTACATGTTCAACACTCCTTCTTGACTTTGGAGCTGCATATTTAAAGTTTTAGCCTCAAATATTTTATCTCTGTCATGGCTAGTATCTCTTATAAGGATAGTTCGTTCAAAACAACAAATTTGGCTTCCTCCATAGTCATGGCTAGGATTCCATTTGGGTTTTTTATTTAGTATCTCTGAAGTGTTGCCCATTTTGAAATCTCTCACCGTCAAGAACTTGAAAAATATCAAGTCAGTTTTCTTCCAAGCCTTTGTTGGGCAGAAGATGATTGTGCCAAAAAAAGACATCCCTATCAATTTTTTTGTGCTATTGCCTTATCATTATCATGTGTTGTCTTGATATTCTGTTGTTGTTAAGCATTTGTTCTTTAAAGCAAGTTGCCTTGGAGAATGACACCTTCAAGCTTCGGTCTGAGGTCGATCACGACCTTTTTCTTGAAGTCCTTGAGATCAGAGATGAAGTTGCTTTCTTCATTGTAGGAGGTGCATTTCTTGTTGACCTTGGGCTTTATAGAATCTTAAGCTTCTTGTTTTCATAAAATTTAAAGTAAGGTTTTTATTTTTCATTTTGATATGGAACACCTCTATATCTATTGTATCTTTAATTATGCAATTCTTGTTTTTTAAAAATCACCTTAAATCCTTTCTCAGGCAGTTGGCCAACACTCAACAGATTTCAATTAATTTCAAGAACATAAAAGACAAAAAAAATAATTTCAAACCTGAGTGCCCTTCAATTGCTATTGTCCCCTTTTCCTTTAACTTTAATGTAATCTCCATTTTTAATTCTAACTTTCAAGACAAAATTCTTGTTGATTTCTCTGAAGATTTCTTGACCATAGGTCATGTGATTTGTGTAGCAACTATCGATAAGCCAACTTTTAGTTGAGCTACAAGTGGCAGGGCATGATGCTGTGAATAGCCTTCATTCTAAGGTTTACTTTTAACTTACTAGGCTTGTCCTACATGTCATACCCCTTACTTTTGAAAAGGCCAGAGGTAGGAATAACAACTTATAAAATACTAGAAGTAGTGTTAGAGGGGTTATACCATAAAGGAAGCAAAACTTTTCTAACCGGGTGGTTAGAATTTTTGTAAAGGCAATGGAGTATTTTTTCTAAGCTTTAAGGGTTGGATTGTTTGAATATGAAGTTATGGTCCTCAATTGCTTAAGGTACGAAGTTGTTTTAAAGGAGGAAAATGGTCAGAACTATATCAACCAAGGTTGTTTGAAGCATGTAAGAAAATTAAGGAGGTTGAAGTAGGGTTAGTGTTATTTTAGTAACAATCGTCTTGGCTGCAAAATGCATGCCACCACTAGGATAAGGTTGGCTATAAATTTCAAGCTTTGGTGAGAAAAAAAACCAAAGAAAATGAAGGGCTTTTGGTTTCTAGAAGAAAACCAAGTGAAATTTGAGTGGAAATGGTGAATTCAAGAGGAACCAAGCCTTACTTGAAGTACAAGCTACCAAGAATGAAGGATCAAGGCTACTAGAGTTCGATTAGAGTTGTTAGAAGTTGGTAAGGGTTAGATTATGTTCTTTCTACTGGATATCATAAGGCTAAATATTAGGTTTTCTTTAGAAAGGTGAAGCCATGGTGATAGTTTAAGCTAGAGTATCTACGTGCTCAGGAAAAGGGCTAAAGTGCTACTCTTAGGTGTTCAAGTACCTAGCTAACTTTTAATATGTTATGTGGCAAATAGTAAGAACTATGTAAGGGTTTGGCCGATCCTTATGTTAGTTTTAGAGCTCTCTAAACAAATTGATCTAAGAACTAAGTAACTAAGTTAATGAATATTATATATTATGAATTATTTGTTATGGCCAAAAGCTGGAACTATGTGTTGTGATGGTGGTGGTGGTGTGTGTGTGTGCATGTGTTTCATGTGCTTCTATGAATTGGATACATATGCTAACCCTATTAGAATAATTATGTTTATTATATCTTGGATATAGTGTATATGTGCCTTGTTTATTTGTTTCCTTAGATGCAAGATAACCAAGTTACAAGTCATGAACTAGGTTACTAATGTATTTACCTTTATTGAGACATATGTACCCATGCCCCTTACATTGTGTTTTAGGAAAGGGACTAACTGAATAAGTTACTTAAAGTGTTGTGACTGTGTCTTGCAGTATAGATATTAAAACTTTGACTATACTTACGCTCTTAAGCAATGCTCAATATATGTACTAAGTTAAGATAAGTGGTGCAGGTTCTGTGATAGTTATTTTGTAAGAATTAACTGTGCTTAAGGGTGTGCTATAGTCCTGGAAGGCTAGGAGGCTAAAAGCTGGAAATGAACTTGGTGCCCTGTAAGGTTAAGCATAGAAATGAAGGATAGGCATCATGTGTATTTTCTAGCATGTTCAGAAGTGTGTACAAAGTGTTACTAAGTTTAATGTGCACTTAAGGCTTATAGGACTATGATTATGTATTTGCATGTTTCATGTATACATAAAATTATGTGGTTCTGAACATCTAGACACTAGCTAGACCAACATACAAGCAAAGTATGAAGTATTGCCTCTTATGAGAATTTCTATATTTTATTTGCCTCTATAACTATTGGTTTGTTTATCCTGAAACATAATTTGACTTTGGGCTATTTTTGCCACCTTATTTATGTTAAAAATAGCTTAAGTTCCAAGTTTAGGCCAAAATAGACATCACCACACATAGAAATGAATTTTTGTTGTTTTCTAGCATACAATGAAATTTAGGGCTACTCTTGAAGTTATACTTTTAAATACTCAACTATTTTACATGAGTTGCATTTAATTTGTAGTATGCATAGGCCATAGGGTGTTTGGGGGTGTAACACTATGTGTTGCTTAGGCTTGCAAATTTTCTCAATATACCCCAACTAGCCATACTTGTTGCATTTTGCATCAAGCTTCCACCAACATTTGTCCTGTGAATGATTAGTCTTCTTGTAGTAAAGACATAGTGGAAATTTTTTAGAACTGTTGTTGTTTGCTCTGTTGTTTTTCTTGTCCTTACTATTGTTATTGTTTTGTGTTTTAACTTGAAGAGAACCTTTAATGAGTCCTTATTGCCTCATAAGTTTCCTTTACTCTTGAGCCTCAATGCACTTAACAATTCAGCCAATGTAATACTTGATAGATCTTTAGTATTCTCAAAAGATGAGAAAGTAGCTTTAAATCTTTTTGGGATAGTAACAAGAATCTTTTGCACAATTCTAAAGTCTTCAAATTTAGAATCAAGAAGTCTTACTTTATTGGCAATGCTAAGAAGTTTGTCAAAGTAATCTTTGATTGTTTCTGATTCCTTCATCTTTCATAGCTCAAACTCTCGAATCAGATTTAACACTTGCATCCCTTTGATTCTTTCATTGCACTCATATTCTTGCTTCAAGAAATCCCAATTTTCTTTGCTTGTTTTTAGTACTATTATTTTGTTGAAAATGGTAGAAGAAACAGCTATTAACAAAAATCATTTGACTTTTGACTTGTTTTGGTTATTCTTTTTGTGACTTTTGATTTAAGCAATTATAGGATTGGCTACCAAATGAGGGATGTCATAGTCTTCTTCTATAGCTTCCTACAAATCATTTGCTTTTAGGAAGGCCTCCATTCGAATAGCTTATCCTTGATAATTTGTGTCATCAAACACTAGTGGTGCTAGTTTATTGAATGATGGTTCTGAATCCATGGTTGTGAGGCTTTATTTTGTTGTAAAATAGGTGTTTGGGCAAGTTTGCATGTCCCTCAAGATCAAGATGGCTCTAATACCACTCTGTTGGTTTTTTTTCAAAGTATAGAAGAGCAAGAGAAAGCTGGAAACATACATTTTGTTGATTCATAGAGTAGCAATTTATGTAGCCATGAAAGTGATAAAAATGCTGAAAATAAGCTAACAAACTTCATAAAAATGTGCTAAAAATCTATAGAAAATATGCTGATAACAAAAAAAGCTTAACTTTTAACTTAATGGTGAAACTAATTGTAACAATTAGTTTATCCAAGTCTTAGTCAGCAGCTTCAAGGTCATATGTTCAACAAGTCTTAGCAAGGCCTAAAATTAATTTACCTCAATGCCACTGAGTATGTAGATTTATGGGACCAATCCTATTGGTCAAAGTACTTACAAAATCCTAGGCCACCAAAAGGAGTAAAAGTCTCAGTTACAATGTGATCCACAAAAATAAAAGAATGGTTTGTCTGATTTGTGGCAACAAAAATACTAGTAGAAGTTCTAACAAATCTTGGATAGGAGGTGCCTGTGAGATTAGCCAAAAATCTGGGGAAGACAAACTTTAGACAATAATGGTAAACCTTGGTACCTTGTTAGTCCAAACTTGCTATATTTTTTTTCAAAAGCATTAGTCGTATTGTTTCCTTTTCTATGACTGTGTGGGAGTGGAAGAACTTGCCCTATTTATATGAGAAACCTGCATTCTAACCATAAAGGTATTAAGTCAATAATTGTATAGTCCAAAGACTTAAGAAAAAGTAAAGCAACTTTAGAATCCATTTTCAACTGAAGTGGAAATATTTCGAGGCTAAGAGCTATCTTCAATCCCATCTGCAAAAGTCCATATTTAAGCTTTTAGGCTATTAGCATAACCAATATGACTGCTGAAGCTAGCTACAAAGGTACTAGCTTAAGTTCTAACATTGTTTTGTTTGGTTACAATTTTTGCAATTTGCATTAGAGTTTTGGATAATTTATTCAATGATTGAGATAAAAATGCTAAAACTATAAGTTAAAAGCTACCATTAGATAGTTTTTTTTAAAACACTAATGCTAATTACTAATGCTAATACCAAACGAGGCCATTAATGCTAGATCTAACAATGTTCAACTTGAAACAACTAGGAAAGGAAGGGACCATCAAATATTTATACTATTAAAGGGTAAAACAACCTTGAAACCAGTGCTATAAAATGACATGAAATTCAGCAGTTTATTGTTTGATCATGACAATAATATCATCCATAGTAGAATTACAGTTCTAAAAAATAGATTTATTTTTAGCAATCCATAACTCGCACAAATAGAAAAGACCAAGAATTAAAAAAAATTGTTAAAATTTTTCACACCCAAAGCTTGATTTTGCATCAAAATTAAAGGGATTTTATTTTTAATGTTTTTTAGAAAAATAAAAGTGAATGGTAATTAATATTCTTGTTGTTTTTAAAAAATAAAATGATTAGAGATTGTTAAAACAGAAATAAACACCTAGAGAAAATATATGACATAACATACTTAAATTTTATATAAATATGATAAATTGTTCTTTATATTTTTTTTAAAAATCACTTAATACTCATTTCATCCAAAATTATTTGTAATAAATTCTATTTTAAGTCATCTCAAATATTTATAATATTTTTATATTTAGTAAATTACTTTTATAGTTTATATGTGAAAGGTGAAGAAAAAAAATAAAACCAACATACATTTTTCTCACTCATAATTTATGTGACAAACTAAAATATTTCAAAAAGTAAATATTACTGTAAAGCATGAAGTTAAATACTGTTATATACCGCTTGGTATACTGCTTACCGTGGGTAAGTGGTGTGTGGTACAAATGTTTTCTTATTCTATCATTTTATCACGTGGTATAATACGGTATTTCACATACCACTCACTTTTTATGTACATTTTGTTTAAAAACAGCGATATTTTATTTTTCATAGATTCTTGTGGGATATTTTTTTTTGTCATTTTACATCAAAATATCATAAATATATAAAACATTAAAATATAATTAATACACATATCATAAAATAAATATTTACTTTTATTCTTTTTGTTACTCTTCTTACTTGAAATAAAAATTTAATGGTTATTTTAAGCTACTTAGGGACTTAATGTTGCATTAGAAAATGTATTGTTATTATTAAAGTATTATTTTTTTCTTTCTAAGTATTCTTTTTGTATTAGAAAAATATCTTCTATCATATAAATTTTATTTATATTTGAAAAATTATGATGAGAAAAATTAGAATACATATAAAATGTGTAAAAAAAAATAATTGAATTTATATCATCTTAAAATAATATTTTAATATTTATTTTTTTATAATAATAATAATAATATATGCTATAATATATCATATGATATACCTTAAAAATTTAAAATGTGATATACTTACTGAAAATGATATTTAAGATCAGGCTGTAAAGTTAACAATTTAGAAGTTAAAATAATGGTGTACATGTATTTGTCTAACAAATACTAAATATTACACTTGTGTAAAATAAAATAGTGACAGAAAAATTAAAAAAGTCTGTTTAAAAGGGGGCAAACGGCCAATCTTCCGGCAACAGAGAGAAACCAGATTCTGAAGAGACAATGATCTTGTCTTGAGATTAAAATCGAGTAAAATAAATGCCGAGATTGGGAAGTGCTAGGCGCACTAGCAGACACAGGGGCCCCACGGTCATCACTCCCTCCACCACCAACCTCCCTTCTTTCCCTCCTCTTTCCCTCCCTCCTTTCCTCACTCGCTCTTTCTCATTTCCCTGCATCCTGCCTGCGAGCTCAAAGTTTCTTCCTTTCTCACCCAAGATCATTCTTTTTTTTTGTTAGACCTTTTGCTGAGGTATCTCAAGCCTTAACCTTTATTGTTTATTCCACGGTTCTTCTCATGGAAGGTGGTCTTGGTTTGCTCGGTGTTGGTGGTGGCGGGGGCGGAGGCTGCGGTGGTTGTATCGGTGGCTCGACTGGGGCTTCTTCAAATGAGTCAGCTGTGTCCAAAGTGGAGGTTGTTTCGGAGGCAACTTCATACTCAGATGAGGCGGAGCTAGAGCTGGGCCTGGGGCTGAGCCTCGGCTGTGGTGGAAAGCCCAAGGCGGTTGGCGGCGTCGGGTGGGGTGAGTGTGGAAGAATCTTGACTGCTAAGGACTTTCCTCCTGTTGTGTCTCACAGAGCTAATAATGATGGTGGTCCTTCTGTTGTTGTTTCTGGGACCAAGAGAACTGCCGACTCTGTTTCTCATGAGGGTGGATCTCCTACTTCTGCCAGGTTAGTTCGTAGACTGGAGATGCCTTTCCTTGTTTCTGTCGTGTAATGTTTACGTGAATGGTCTATGGAACAGTTCTGAACAAACCAATTTAGTTTGCTAGAAAATTTATTCTCCCATCTGTTTATTATGGAGTATTACTTTAGGACACTATTTTATTATGCATTGCTGGAATTAGTACACCGTAGATAACAATAACGTTTAAGTTGCAAATTTCATTATATTTGCCTATTTTTTTAGCTTCTAGGTTTTCGGATAAATGTAGCTTTATCATGATGATCGAGTAAGATCATTGATTGGTTATATTTGTTTTTGTGAAAGCAGTCAAGTTGTGGGATGGCCACCTATAAGGGCCTATAGGATGAACAGCTTGGTCAGCCAAGCAAAGGCTCCAAGAGCTGAAGAGGACAAGTCAATTTGTGGAACAGATAAATCGAAGGATTATTTGAAAAAGAAAGTCTGTGATGGTACCAAAATCAACTCCCCGGTAAATGAAAAGGGGAATCTTGGGTTCATTAAGGTGAATATGGATGGAGTTCCTATTGGGAGGAAGGTGGATTTGAATGCTCACGCTTGCTATGAGACTCTGGCTCAGGCCCTGGAGGCCATGTTCTTCAAATCCACTCCAGCTATTAATGGAATTGGTGAGTCTCTTTCCTCTACCAAAATTGGTTGCCCACACTTCAGCTTATTCTATTTGGCTAAATCACCGGGAAGATTTGTCTCGAATTAGTGTCATCTGGTAAAAAATGAGACTGAAATGCTTGTTACAAAGATGTTTTCTCGTGGCAAGATTGATAAAAAATCATCTGTTACTTTCGGTGGCTATGTTAAACTAATCATGATTAGTTGCAGGTAAAGACAAGGACCAAGCTGCAAAGCCTTCTAAGCTTCTGGATGGATCTTCAGAATATGTTCTGACTTATGAAGATAAGGAGGGTGACTGGATGCTTGTTGGAGATGTTCCATGGGGGTATATTTTATAACTTTAGCAGGCGATTTTAGCTTTATATACTTTTTAACTGCTTATCCACCCACAATGTTGTGAAACCCGGTAGTAATCCTGCATTTGATTATTAAAATTTTAGGCTGTTTCTTAGTTCAGTGAGACGGCTGCGAATCATGAGGACCGCGGAGGCTAATGGGCTTGGTATGATATCTTGTTTGATTATCAGGATTCGTTCTTCTTTCTCCTTATATCTGCATCTCATGTTAACGTTTCTGTTTGCAGCTCCTAGAGTTCATGAGAGGAACGATAGACAGAAAGCCAAGCCCATTTAGTCATGCTGCTGGTGCGCCATTTTCCTAAAGAAGCTGAAGTAGAGTTGGAAGAGTTGGAGCATTTTGCATGGATCAGTTTTTGCTGCTGCTGCTGCTGCTGGCAGGAGTTACGTGCAACCACCATGTATGGTGTTGGTGGTTGTCTGCTTGCCTTGATTTTGGTTTTCTGGTTAGGAGATATTCTTTAGTTCGATCCTATGAAGTTATAATGTAACGGATCGCCACACAGGGTTTCAAACATGACTGGGATGTCGTTTTGTCATACTGTAAATACAGGAGTTGTTGCTGTTTGCCAAGTATCTCTAGATGTTGAGTTTGCTGCAATCTCCAGCAGTTCAGTTTCGTTTTTTGTCATAGGAAAAGGGAAGTGCTTGTTTGTGTCGTTGAGATGTTTTCATCTTTTTTGTTAGTGTTCCTTCATCTGCTCCCGTACTCAACATACATGTAGATATTTTGTTTTCACATCTGAAAATGAAACAGTAGAATTCAATTTGACCCTGAAAATGGTATGTCTAAAATTGGATTCAAATGGGAGATTATATTTCATTATAATTCATGGGATAGAGAAGCACTTTGTAAACGTATCCCAAGGCCGTAGTTTACAGGGGGCAGGACACCCAATCCTTCAATAATCGGGTCATTCCTATCATGGTGCAAGATTAATCTAGTTCAAACTAGAAATGTTTCAAGTCAAGACCGAGTCTTGTTGTCTCGTGACTTCAGTAAGGGCATTCTGAAATTTGAACTCTGTTTCTTGGTCTTCCAGTATCTGAAATGAATCTTTCTGGTCAAGGAAGCAGAAGAAACAAGTGGTAAATCCCACAGAATGGGGATGATGTTACAGGGCAGGAAATGGGTGTTACAGTTGCTTGTCAATGTTGGGTCAGAGAGACCCCGGCCACAATTAGGGAAAGGCAAATGATTAGCTTTTTGTTTGTACATGGCCAAGGGGGCTCATGCAAGAGACAGCAATAATAGCTAGCCCTTTAGGATTAGGAGACTAACAGCTGGAGAGGGATTATCAGCAATCAATCAAAATCATGTCATAAATATGGCTGAAGAAGCTCTTCATTTCATATCATGGCTCTGCGAAAACAACTAAAAGAAGAAGGGCCTGGGGCTGGGAGGGCCGGTTTTAAGCAAATCTCCAGTCCAGAGATATGCCGCCAGTTAAATTAAATGCTAGGGTCCCCCACAGCCATGATACATTTAGCTCTTCTTTTAAGTGTCCTTTTGCTCTTTTACATGATACAATCGTACATCGCATGAGCTGGCTGCTCCTAAATAACTAAAAATAGTCCATGATGATGCTGACTTCGCGTGTGAGCTGCGAATCATGAGGTTACTCTATTTTCTGACAAGATCTTTTTATTTAAAAAAAAAAAAAAAACAGAACGACAGACAGGCAGAAGTGAAAGCAAATCTCAAGTCTCAGGCAGGGGAAGAAGAAGAAGAAGAAGAAGAAGAAGAAAGCAGCACAATTAACATATCACGTTTACTTCTGCAAGTAGATTCCGTCCATTACAACATTATTGGTGGTGGTTGGGGGTTACAACAGAGCAAAAGCCAACGTACTCATACAATAGCTCTCAACTAGGAACCACGCGTGCTGATATGCCAAACTGTAGCACAAAGTAATAGTGTTATATAGGGGTCAAGCTCCTACTGCAGGAACTCTCTTGGATCAGTCACATAGCCCGTCAAAGCAGATGCTGCAGCAGTATATGGAGATGCCAGATATATCTGCCCTTCCTTGTGTCCCATCCGACCAGGGAAGTTCCTATTTGTCGTCGACACACAAACCTGTAACATAATGGTCCATGTTAACATAACATTGCTTCTATCAAAAGAGAGCCATCAGTATCCCGGTTATACAAACCGGTATGTATATCACCTCCGGTTACACAAACCGGGATAGAAGGGAGTTTCCATTTATCAATAAGGAATTAAGAGTGCAACCATCAGTCAATATTACAAAAGCGCTGCATAGGTTGTTAACACTATTAAACATGCAGTTGATCAAACCATCAAATTCGGAGATTCATCAAACTCAGTTCCCACCGTTCCGTATTCAAAGTAAAATCTCAGCGGACCAAGAGCCGGTTTGAAGCATCAAATGCTACAGCTCACCTTAGGTTCATTCATACGCGCATAAGTATCTTTTGGGCCACCCAAGCATGCACCACAACTAGGACTTGCAGGTGTATCACAACCAGCTTCTTCAAATATCTGGGAGCAAGTCTTGCCACCAGAGCCAGGTACAGGGATTGTGTATATGTCCATCCAAACCTGAATTTTCAACATTAATATTCAGTGGTGAATATCTGCAACCACTCTCTCAAATTATACCATATAGGTTCCAATTCAAACAAAAATACTAAGTCAGAGAGAAGTTTATGCCTTTTGTGTAGCAGGTACAAGGAATGTAGGCACTTTGACTTTTTTGCCCTGCATATTAACGCTGTTAGATTCTCAAACAGAAGAAGAAGAGTTCAACTCCCCGAATTAAATACATAGGTCTCAAAGGAACAGAAACTTAAAAACTAAAGCAAAAAAAAAGAACAATTAAACATAGAGCAATGATGCTACAATTATCATCAGAGTTCAGGCCATATATCTAATAACCAGCGAATATTGCTCTTACTGAAGCTAGAAAGACTCTGGCTGCAGCAAGGAAATCTTCGGTTTTCCCACCAGTACATGATCCAATATATACTCGATCAATTTTCACATCTTTGCATTCTCTTGCCAAAGCACGATTATCAGGAGAATGAGGCTGCCCAATATTCAAAACGAGTTCATAAACAGATGACAGTAGAACAGAAAACATAAAAACAGAGAGAGGGAGAGGGAGACAGAGGGAGTGTGTTGATGACGAACAGGGGAGGGGTTTGGGATAGGAGTTTGTGTTCACTTTTTCCAATATAAAATGTGTGCACGTGAAAGCACAGGCAACATTCAATTGATCAATGAACACTTAAAAGTCACTCACCTTTGCCACCAACGGCTCCAACTTTGATACATCGAACCTATACTCAGAAAGAAAACTGAAACCAAAAGAACAGCGAAATGATTAATCCAAGTGCACAGATATGCTAATGCAGCTTCGAGGATGACATGTAAATAAGGAATACAATCACAAGCCTATATAAACCATTGCTATGAATGATTATTCTAGCTTGGCTCAATTATGCATGCTATAGCATGGAATGATGGTTAAGCCTATATAACCAATTGTAGTTCGTCATTTGCATTTTCTGAGTGCTCTGTTGAGAATAATAAATCCAGTGGCATCTAAGACAAGGTGAGCACACTTCAATGGTGGAAGTCGTTTAACTTGGGTACAATGATGTATATTTATAGCAAATGATAAATCAGAATGACAATTCCTTTTTGGCAAACCAAATTTAGCTAGTCTTTGTATCAGGATATTGTTTTCTTTTCCTTTTAAATCGCAAATACCATCGTACCCATAATCATCACAGTCCTGAAAATCTGACAATTCAACATTCTATGGAGCATAACTTTTGGTTTTGATCTAACCAAGAAGTGTATGCTTGATAGAATATTGAATTTCACATATGCCCATATTTATTTGCATGAAAGAGGATTGAAGTGTCAAATGCAGCAACTATAGAACAAGGATCTTCATTCAGGTACTAAACCTAAATTACCTGGCTTGTGCATCGCTATATACTGGTTCATATGGAACAGAAGTTTTGTCCTGTTAAACAGAGGGAGAATGTCAACATCATATGCCTGTTAAAGGAGATATATGAATCATAATTCATAATAGCATGCCAAAAGCATATATAAGCAACAAAAAAGGGAAAATCTTCATTCAATAATGCGTTGTCCTTACCTGAATGTACCCAAATGTTGTTTCATCAGCAGGAACAACACCATTTTTTCCACCAGCTTCAACAACCATATTGCATAATGTCATTCGTTCTTCCATCTATCAAGTAAGAGATTATGCATTTAATTCACTATGGTTTTTCAAATAGCACCATTCGAAAAAAAATTCTGAATGAAATGACTTTTCTGATAGCAAACACATGAATTTCAAGATTACTTACCGTCAAACTTTCAACAGTTGAACCAACAAATTCCATGGATTTATATGTTGCACCAGCCACAGATATTTCACCAATGATCTACAAGATGGAAAAGACTTAAGACAAATAGAACATCAAAATTATCCCGCAATTTATCCATGAAAAAATGGTAAGCGCGATTGAAGACTCCTCAGAACAAAAATGGAAAAGAGTGAAGATATAACTCACTTGCAAAATCAAATCTTTCGCGAGCAAATAATGAGGCACTTCACCATCCATTACAAATCTCAGAGTTTGTGGCACCTGCAACAGAATACATATAAGCTCAAGGTCAAACAAACAAGTTAAAAATGATCTGTTGAAGCAAAGTCAATGAATGAAGAATGGCATCAGCATTAATTGGGCTCAAAAGCTGTATTTCTTAAACCATCACAGGAAAGAAGTTCCCATACACCCTATGCTTTCTGCATTTTCCAAAAATTCAACTCATAAAAAAGGAGCTAAAAACTGCTCCTTGCAGTAAAGAAATAAAGCTAAAGCCGCTCAATTACATCCTCTCTCTCTCTCAGCTTAATATAAACATTCAAGTAACAGAGAAATGAGTGCCAATAGGTTTTGTTATACAATTAATGAAGAAAATTGATCTCCTTTGAGTTTAAAGATTACCAATAATTATTATAACATGAATGATCAAGTTAGTTGGCTCATAAATTTTGCTTGAAAAGTCCATCACGTCATGATCTGTCCAGCATCACATGTCACACACTGTAGAAATTTTACCCGATTGACCAGACACATGGTAAAATATGCTGAAAAAGTTGCTCAAATCTCTCTCTCTCTCCCTCTCTCCCTCTCTCTCACACACACACACTCGCCCCCTCCCCCCCACACACAACAAAATCCATGCTGAAAACACCTCTAATATTAAAAAAAATAATACGCATTAGAGCTTTGCATTCAGTCTAGATGTTCATGAAGCAGGTTCAATGGCTGCACATAAGCCAGCATCTTCCACAAGCTATAGGTAATGTAGATAAGGTGAAAATAAAATCTAACAGGTCAATTCAAATGGTCGAAACATCTTAAATGCGCTGATTTAAGTCATCATCATTAATATTTCACAATGAAATAATGCGCTAGAAAAGGGAAAGCTACTGAATAAGAACTATGACCCATTTCTGAAACTTGACCTCTTCAATGGAGGAAAAAAAATGCTCTATCCATTGAAGAGAATACACAAATCAACAAATTGAAGCCTGATTAAGACCTTGAGCAAAAGCTTCCCTGTGCCTAACACAAAACCAGCATCTGTGTTGCCTATTCCTGTAGCAAATTGGCCAAAAGCTCCAGCAGTACATGTATGAGAGTCAGTTCCTAACAAAACCTGAAAGCAATATTAAAGAAATCAGAATAAGATCGGGAACCCATGTCACATAGCATCTATCACTCATTCAACAGCTTTGACAAAATAGAAAACCTCTCCAGGCCGGCAGTGCCCTTCTTGTGCAAGTGCAATATGGCATACACCTTTATAGTCAGGGTTGACCTGCAGAAGTACTAAGAAAAATTAACTTCCATCCCCTTCACCCAATTAGTTTCTCATATACTCTGGATGGCCCAAACCCCCAACCAAATAAATGAATAAATAAGAAAGAACGGAGAGAAGAGAGTGTTTATTCCAAGCTGAGAAAGATGAAAGCTGAAGCTAATGAAACGAGGAATTAAATGCCATACCTTAAAGTCACTAAGGTCTTTAATATCGTAGAAATACTTGATGTTCTGTTCATTGCAAAAATCTCTCAGAATATCCACATTGCGGTTGGCAAGTTCATCGGTTGTAAATATATAATGGTCTGGTATGATGACAACCTTCTCACGGTCCCAAACCTTGAATAAACCTTAATAAGTTAGTGTTCTGCCTTCAGGATATGAAGCTTCAAGAACTCACTCGACACATTAATGTTGTGAGGGAGTGAGGTTCACAAATTTTTTATGTCCCACATGCCCTAGAGGCTTTACATAACAGCTATGCTAATTAAGCTTAAGAACAGTTAGAATGATGTACATAATCCGATACAGAATAGAACCAGGAAAAATTACAGCACTAGAAATCCTAGATAATTGAACAGGAAGTTATTTTAACCTTTATCACAACAGAATTAATATCAAGCCCAATTGTTTAGGTTCCATCACCTTGTCAAATGCTAATTATATCATGCATTTCACTACAAGAGTGGCGGTTTGAATTCCAGTTATAAACACCATAAAGAAAAGTAACTTGGATATGCGCAGATTATGAATTCAAAAGAGAATCACCTTAGCATTTTCGCCGAATTCTTTCTTGAAGATGCCAATGGAACCAGGACCACAGACATCGTGTGTCATCAAAACATCGACGTTAACCCAAATATTATCCCCAGGGCTCAGCTGAGGTTTCTCAGAGGCTTTTGCGAGGATTTTCTCCGTCATTGTCATAGCACCCTTCACCTGAGAGTCAAGACCAATCTATTAAAAGACGATATCAGGAAATCATAACCAAACCCAACAATAAGGAAACCAAATTAATGGACTAACCGAACCAGTGGTAGCCGGTATGCGCTCTGCTTGCTGCGGCGCCATGACCGACACGATTTTCGTGGAAACTCCTTTCTTGCATTTCTGAATGGAAATTTGGGATGACGAGGCGAAAACAGAGAGTCCCAAATCCTTCTGGGTCAATAAAGATCATAGTTCAAAACATGGGCACGAATGAATCTAACAGAGAACTTTGAGCTTGAAAGTACCAACCTTGTTATTGATGAAGGAAAGAGCTGGAGGAGAAACCAGAGAGGAGGCCATAGCTCGGTTAACGCGTAATTTTTCAGAGGAATCAAGTCTGTCGAATATGATGTGAACAAGAAAAAGGTTCTTCGTGAGCTCGTAAATAACCTCGGGGTGGCGCTGCTGAGGAGCTGCGGACTTGGTGGTCTGATTAGAGAGAGCGAACAGAAGATTCGTGGCTTGCGCTGGCCCCGCTCCCGTGGAATTTTTGGCCAGTCGAGCGCTTGTTTCCTAAGAGAAAACTCTTGCAAATGGCCCAAATTCATCTTATTGCTTCATATCAATACCTTTAGTTGGTTTTGATCAATTTCACCATGTCCGGTTGATCATGTTCCGTTCCCTAGCACTGTAAGTCTGTAACATATCGATCGTTCATTTTGATTACAAACTGATATATTAAAAAAATGCATTTGAATGACATGCGATTAAGTAAATATATCACTTACCTCTTAAAAGATTTGTCCTTAATGTACTTATTATTATGTCTACATTAAAAAAAAAAAAGTAGCTTTGTTTTACTTTTGTTAGATAAGTAAGAAGATCTGTTATCCTCGACATATGTCCAAACTAATAAACGGACCGGAATTTTCAATTTTCATAAATACCCCACGTGATACTGTACTTTATCCAACCCAGCCCACATTGCTACTAAAACCCAACCCATATGTATGCCACATGCCTCGGATTACCTATAAATTATAGCCAATGGCACTACATAGTATATATTTAGGAACGTGGTTCAAACCTCCTATAAATTACAAACAGTGCCATTGATTCCTAATTTTTAAATTTAATTATCTCAAAAAAACACATTATTTGATTTTCATTCATATGTCCCAAAATTTCTTCATATATTAGGTAAATATTACCTTCGCTTCAAAAATGAAGCATTGCGTGCTTATTTTATCCGTGTGAACTTTTCATAAACATTTTATAGAAATTCTATTGACACAATCTATGTACTTTCATATCCTATTTTCATTTACATGAAATGGGTTCTTTATTTTATGTAGCCTTTTGTTTTTATTGACATATTTTGAATTTTTCTATGACACATTTAACATGTTTTACATTAGTCAGCTAAATAGCTTTAAATGATAAAAATAGATTATTCAGTTTCATTTAACTATTAATTTCATTGATAATTATGTTTTTTCCATTGACATATCTTACACTTTTTTACATTAATTTGGTAAATAACTCTAAATGATTAAAAAAATTAGTGAGTTAAATGTAACTGTTTTTTGCATTGACAGATTGTGATTTTTTCATTAACATATCTTATACTTTTTATATTAACTTGGTGAATAGCTCTTAAATGGTAAAATATGTTCTTTTCCTGTTATTGCTATTATGTTTTACTTCTAACCATGGACTTAAAAAATCTTCTGCATCATAAATTTGTTACCAACATTAAATTTTTTTCACAAGGCATGAAAAATTAGTATAACCATGTCTCTCTGGTTAGCCACTACAAATCTTTTGCACAACTCTAGTACCAGAAACTGCTTCAACTGTCAACTTCACCGGCAAATTTAATGCTCAACAACATCACCAAGGTAACATCCATGAGGTTAGTGCTAAGTTGAAAGGAATGGCTATGGTGGGAATTCATCAAGAAGAGAAAGCGAGACAAATCAAGGGTGGGTAATGCCTGGGTTGAAAGGAAGGAGATGAAGTAGCAAGGATCCATTGAGAAGAAAACTTGAGACAAATAGAAGGTAAGTAGTGACTGAGTTGAAAGAAAAAGATGATGGTAACAAGGATTCATTGTGAAGAGAGAGAGAGAGAGAGAGAGAGAGAGAGAGAGAGAGAGAGAGAGAGAGAGAGAGAGAGAGAGAGAGAGAGACAGAGAGAGAGCTACTCATAGAAGTCGATTCAAGTTGAAAGAGATTTGCCAGAAGCACAACAATGAACTTGTTGGGATATGTTGGGAATAATAAAACTTAAGCAAGGGTAATATTAGTATAAAAGATTCTGTCCACTGTACACATGTATCCGTAATAGAAAAAGTATGCATATGTCCATAATAGAAAAAGTGTTTGCAATTTAAAAGCGAATTATTATTTTCTAGTACTTTTCTGAGACATATCTAAGATATGTTTAATATTAAGGTCTTTTAACATGATGTCGTGTCCCGTTTGATACTACGGATCTCACATAGAGCTCATGCATCTAACAAGCTGAAAGTGTCTGTCGTATCTATGATCTGTCACATTTGAATTTCCATTAATATTAAGTACTATGGATATATGACAATAACGTATAGTAAGTCTCAGTTTGCAATTCCGTTGCATAGTTACCCAAATTAAATTTAGCAAAACAAATTCTAGCGATCGAGCGAGATCCCCACAAATGTAGCGAAAGCGCAGATTTCTGGTAATTAGGGAATCAGAAAAGAAGAGAGCCACCAATCCGTTGGCGGTTTTAACACGTACGTTTGGCAGGCACATAACCTAAACGCCAACCACCTCTTGTTGATGCATGCCATTTTCTTAATCCCATTTGGGGCCTTCAGCTGGTGGCGCTGGCTGTGGCCTCTTGATGGTTTGAGCGGCCCTTCTCAGATATGGAAGGCGGAACCCCACCGGCCGGACGCAAGGTCATGGTGGTGGCAGACCCAACGCCACAGTCGGCGGCAGCCTTGCAGTACGCTCTGTCCCACGTAGTGCTGGAGAAGGATGAGATCATTCTCATCCACATTGCAAGTCTTGGTGCATGGAAGAACCCTCTGGTTTACCTCAAGAAACCCAGTAGTGGATCATCATCATATGCCTCAGCAGCAGCTCAACAATCGCCAGACAGGGGTTTATTAGGAGGGGATCAGGTGGATTTTCTGGAGCAGATGAAACGAGCATGTGAAGTTGGGCAGCCCAGGATTCGCGTCCGAACAGAACGGATTGAGACTGGGTGCAAAGGTAAGGCCAACGCCATCCTTTCCAGGAGCATAGCGCTTGGCGTTGATGTTATCATCATTGGTCAGAGACGAAGTCTCTCATCGGCAATTCTTGGGTGAGTTTGGGAGATGGATTTATTTATTATATTTTCATGCTTAGAATTGGATGACACAAATTAGCAACTTAATTGTTTGTTTAATGATTTCCCTTGAAAATAACATATAAAGGCGCACCAGGAGTTCGACAAAAGGAGCAAGAATAATGGACACTGCAGAGTATTTGATTGAGAACAGCCAATGCACCTGCGTTGCAGTACAGAGAAAGGGGCAAAATCCAGGTTTCCTTCTCAATACAAAAACACATAAAAACTTCTGGCTCTTAGCTTAGGATCAATCACTGACCTGGTATTTGTTAAGCCAGTTGGCTTTTCTTGGGTTGGGTGGGACCTCTTGGACTTGGAGCATTTCAAAATTTCCAGATTTTGTCCTTATTTAAAGCTCAAATTCATGTCTTGTTCATATGCAATTGATCTTCGTTTTCAACACGTAGAATTTGTAGATATCTGAAAATGCGGCTCTGGCCAAGGTCACACGAGAAAAACACGAATCCTTTTACGGTACCTTTTAAGGTACCATGTACCTAGGTGAATATGGCAGTGTCACATTACACACTAGTTTTTTTTTTTTTATCCCTATAATTATATTTAATCACAACAGCCCACTAACTTTTTGTCTGGTCAAACATTACCATTGGCTTAGGGAAAAAATTATTGCTTCGCATCTTCTTTCATTTTTCTCCTAATAATATCTTTTCGATAATTGCATCATTAGTGCTCAACCTTTTCTATTTATCTTGAATGGATCCCTAACCTAAGGTTTATGCTAATCAAGTTCACAACTTCTGAAATTTATCTTAATCAAGGTTCGTATGTCATTTTCACGGTTTAACAGAATTTCAATAAAAAAAATCCCATTTTAGTCCTTAAATTCTCTTATATCTGCTCAAGGTGTCTTCAAGCCAGTAGATTTAACACTTCAACTACCATTTTGCCTTTGGCTTTCATCGTTACCACCGGCCACCACCTTCTAGTCACCAAAAAATTGAACATGTCAAAATAACATACTATCACCACTATCAGATTGCTCTTATTGTCCTCATCTCAACAATACCTACTAATTTATATAATTCTCTCATTTTCACCATTTTTTAATGGTTTTCTTTTTTCTCATCCTACTTTCTCTCTTTAGAACCAAGGCTCAAATGAATGATCTGACTCTTGCTGAAACTTCATCGGCTTCCTCTAAGCTTGAAATTGTGCTCTGTTTTTTGCTGGCAAGACTACCAAAGGTTCTCCAAAGAGAGACAAAAGTTTGAAGGTTAGAGGGAGAAAGCTCCAATTAGAAAACATTTGGTGGTCTTACCGATGAATGGAGCACAATTACAAGCTCAGGAGGCCGAAAAAGCTTCAGCAAATGCCAGATTGCTATTTGTGCCTTGATTCTAAAGAAAGAAAGTAGAGTGAGGAGAACTAAGCTATTTGAAAAATGGTGAAAATAAGAGAGTTAGAGAAGTCAGCATGTAATGTTGAGATGAAGAGAAAGAATCCAATAGTGGTGACAATTTGGTGTCTTGACATGGTCAAATTTTCAGTGACTGACAATGGCAAGGATGGCAGGAGAGCAAAATGGTGGTTAAAGTGTTAAATTCACTAACTTAAAGGCGTCTTGAGTGGGAGAAAGAAAATTTAGGTTTTAAAATTGCATTTTTTTAACAAAATTCTCTCAAATTTAACTATGAAAGTAACATATGACATTGATTGGAACAAAATTTGGAAGTTGAAGACTTTATTAGGATAAACCTTAGTGTTAGGGACTCATTTAGGACACTTTAATTCCACGGCTATGTGACCCCTGATTTTTTTTTAAATTTTTTTGCCAATATATTATTTCATGCAAGAATCATTCTTTGCTTGTGTGAACCCAATATCTTTTCAAATTAAGCATTAGGATTTTTTTTTTATTTTCTCTAAAAAATTAAAAGAGAAGTTTAAAAACTAAAAGTTTTCATAAAAAAATATGGTGCAATAAATTTTCAAACAAAAGCCCGTTGTTGCATTTCATAAAACACATGTGCTGTCATACTTCCTATCCAGTATCAAAATTAACACAATCTAATAAGAACTTAGTTCTGGGAATCGATAGTTAAAAGTTCATAAAGAAAACACAAATGAGCCCACTTTTTCACCATGAACTACTTTGTAACCTTAATTTTGACCAATAAAACTAGTTATCTATTAACTTAAAAGAAACTAATAAACAGAATTTATTCATTTACAATTGGAGTATATATAGCAAACCGGTAAATAGCATCAATAGTCCCAAACCTTTAATTTTGGTTGCAAATCGGTCCTTAACCTTTATTCTGTTGCAAATTAATCTCAAACCTTTATAATCTATTGCATATTGGTCTCTAGTACTAAGTAGGCACAAAAACTCAATTTATAGAGAAGAAAAATTAATAGTTTAAATTGCCTGCTAATTATAAGAAATTTATGACACGGTTTGAATTTATTAAAAGATAACTATTGAATAATTTGAATTCATTAACTCTCATGAATTATCTGCATTAATTTTTTAAATTTTAATTTAAACTATTCGGTAATTATTTTTTCATAAATTCAAACTGAGCCATAATTTTCTAATAGTTAATATATAATTTAAATTATCCATTTTTTTCTTTATAAATCAAGTTTCTGTGTCTACTTTGGGGTTAAGGACCAATATGTAATGAATTATAAAAATTGAGGACCAATGTGCAACATGAATTAAAGGTTTGGGACCAATGGTGCATTTTACCCTATACCAAACGCATCAAACTTACATATTCAAACATTTGATTCAAAGAAATATCATTCGCATCAAAATCGGATTACAAGTTAAACTCTCAAATCTTATACCAAACACCCCCACAATATAGCACAAAAATGAAAAAAGAAAAAAAGAAAAAAAAGGAAAGAAAGGAAGTGCAAAAGGAACAAATCACTTTGTCTCAAAACCAGTGGAATTTTTTGGATTAAATTTTAAGTGTGTGGAGGTATTTGCAAACTTTAATATAACTGGAGTTCAAAACAACGTTTCTACCTTTTTCAAAAAGGATCTAAGGAACACTAACAGGGGCGTTTTAGATTTCAGCAGAACAGTAAACTATAAAGAAATATGGTACTACTGAAATTCAAAGTTCATCACGCTGAGGTCGCCCTAAAGGAGGGATGTCTAAATTGGGAGCTGCATTTTCCTTCAACCTGACAGCGTTAATGCCATCTTCTACAACTTTCGCAACAGCATCAGGCCTTGCAGCCATGCCAGCTTTTATGGCCGAAGTAATTGTCCTCTGCAACCTTAGGAGGCCAATACGCTTTGAAACAACGTACAGAACAGCACATGCGAACAGGACGAATCCCACAATGAGAATCAACCTGCCGCGTTAGAATTCGCTGTAAGCAACGGTACATGTCCATAATACGAGTATCTAAACAATGCAATGATTCTCCATTAGATCACTCAACTTTACCTGTCAATGACATCCTGCCGCTGCATTGTGGAGAGCAGATTTCGCGTTCGCATTAACAAAGAGCGATGCCCCTTGTATTCACTTTCAGCCTTCCTTAACACTCCAGTTGATTCCTCTATCAATTTGGAAAAAAAAAAAAAAAAGCTTATTAACAGTTCTACTCAGATAGCACAAGAAACTACTTACGGATCAGAAGAAGAACTAAGCCATAGTGCTATAGATGTAAAGAAAATGTGCTAACTAAATTCACTCACATCACGAGCTTTTACATCATTTGCAGGTGTATATAATCTAAGAAAAATCTATACAAGCCTCTCAGAAAGGTTTATACAGGTTAGGAACTCATGTGTGTTATAAACAGTTATAGCAAGTGTTTGACTAGAGGAAATACATCAGAGAAAAAATTCATTGCAACCAGAGGTTTGCTGTGTATAGTCAGGTTGTACTTTAGAAACTTAAATTTCACATTAGAGGAGTGGGATTGGAGGGGGATTTGCAAAGGAACTCACAGGAAAAGAACCCTAAAGATCACATTCTAAAAACCAAGAAAATCACTTCTGCAAAACAAGTTCACTTCAACCATTATAAACAAAGCAATATCAGTTTCATGCTGCTGGATCCTTAACCCTATCTAGCCAAGGTTGCAGCTTCTCATCAATTAGATTTTATTGACAAATTTTCCTCAAAAATCATCAAAACGTAGGATAGACAGAAAAGCATACCAAATGTCATGAGTGTTGTTGCACTTCTCTCTACCTCCTACACAAAACACGGGAGAAAAAACAAATTGAGAAACTCATCCCAAAATCATACCACTTGGTCATGGTTAACCACCATGATCAGTCAACAAAGATCGCAAAGTTGAGGTTTCCAACCTGAACCATCAGTTGACGAGTGCGACGGAGGCTCTCTGTGATGCTTTCTGCTGCAGATGTCATTCCAGCTTTTGTCCTGAAAAGAGGCAAAACTGCAGAGCTGAATATGTGAGCGATGAAAAACAGATCAAACTACCATATAAAACCTGCTGACTTCTTTTTTAGAGAAAATTTAACTGGCTACACATGACCACTCACATCACATGATTTCCCAAATTTTGTATCTCCTACTATTTGGAAAAAAAAGATCTGTAACTGAAAAACAGAAAACTCTACATACTGCAAATTGCGTCGGCGTATAGTAGACTCTTCTCCACCACCCAGCAGAAGTTCTCTCTGCAACAAAACATGAAACAAGCCAAGTGGGCACCGCATGGTGGCAGGCGTTGTTGGATACCATCAGACTAGTTTAAAACAAATGCAATATGAGCATTTTTCATGGCGGCGAGAGGCACTCCGAAACAAGCAAGCAAAATATTAGAAAACAAATAATACCTCCTCCTGAGCAGCTTTCCGTATATTCGCCTTCGCTTGCAGATTAGCATTCCTTAGATTCATTCGCAAACTGAAGCAGAATAAGCCGAGAAATACATCAAGAATTACAAATGAATCAAAATCATGAGGCAAAACTTACCCAGCTGAGCAGAAACTAAGAAAATCGAACACAAATCCCAAAACATATACTAGTATATTATACCAATTGAACAATATAACAGAATACGGATCTACGAGAGGTGAGAGATGAGAAATGGTACCTCTGGCACTGGTTTCTCCAAGAATCGAGCAGAGATTTCGCGGACTGAACTTGGTCATCGGTTGGGAGCTGCGGGGCGAGAAGATCGAGCTTAAACTGCAGCGAATTCAGCAAAGCCAAGCCATCCTGAGCAAGGCCGTTCAATCTGGGAAGTGAGTTTTTGTTGGGGTTCTCTTCGGTCCTCGATCTCCCGTAATTTTCAATTGCCTTAACGTGTTCTTGCGTGGTCGCGTAGGCCTCGTCCCATTCTTTCTTCGTCCTCGCCACTGCCTCTTCTACTTCGTCCATCGCCGATTGTTTGGCTGTTGGGAAACCCGAAGAGATCGGAGACAAACACCGATCGCAGAAGTCCTGAAGGTCTACCCTATGCGCACCGTTTTCTCTCGTCTGTCCAGAGATAAAAAAAAAGGTGCCATTTTGCCACTAAACTATTTGTTCTGGGCTGCATAAGTTAATGAACTATTTTTTAAGCCATATGAGCCACCGGACAAGAAATTACAGTTTTGACATGTTGGGCACTCGAGCTGAAAGCTTACTCACAATAGTGATAGTCGCTTCATAGGATTCATCAATACTTGTAACTTCCCATGGTTATGCAATAGCTTAGAACTTTAATGAATTTTGAGTTGAAGGTTAATGTAGTTCTTTATTGGCTTCATCAAAACCCTTTCAACCTAATTGAAATAGATAGTATTTTAAACAATAAAAACCTTAGCCTGGTGGTTAAAACTTATGGTTGTTACAAAAAAAGTTCGAAGTTCAATCTTCCACTTCTCCTTAGCCTCTCTTCTATGTACCAAAATAAAAAATAGACAAGATTTCGAGGCCATTGACGAGGCTTATTTTATATGAAGTCAAGATTTATAGTTAACTTTTATCTCACGGTGAGGACCAAAAAACAAATATCTAGAGGTTTAGGAAAAGAATGCTATAATAATTATAGAATAGGGACCATTGTTGGAATTCTAGTTGGATTCTTCTGCCTCCAGCGTGACCCGCCGGAAAGAGCTGAACGGATCAGTTCGATGGGCCAACTCCGACCACCACTGCTAGGAGGCATCTGGGTCTTCTTCGCAGCCAACCCGAATATCTTCTTCACGTAGATGTACTAATTTCGTCTATCAGATTTTGAAATTTTTGCTGAATCTTCTTTGCTCTTCAGGTCCAATTGCTAATGATGCTTACGGGCTCTGCGAGTCGTAATTGCCGCGGTTAAATTCTACTAATTGTTTAGGTCGTTTTTCTTCTACTGATTCCATACCTTCTGTTGCCAGATCTTGCCTAAATTCTCGATGACGTCCCCCAAATCCGCTGATTCTTTTTCATGCAACAAACGAAGAGCACGAAGTATGAGTAAGGAGGATATATACTGGCCTTGTATCTGCTCCGTCACCAAGTTTGGATAAATTCAGCGGTGACGGGACCTTTGTGGATAAATTTCTTCATAACCAGTTTGATGATTCTGCCATTTTTGGCCAGCATACGTCCTGCAACAAAAACGAGGTGTCAAAGGTGATACCTTTCGAAGTAGAAGGTTCTGGTGTGCTGAAGCAACCATGAACTTGAAACTTGAAAGAGCCAAGGAGTGCAAATCTTAATAGACTGGCAGCCAAAGGATTACAAATTGAGTCCTAAAACTCTTCTACTATTTCCAAATCAGTCCTAAACTCATTGATTTGTCACACTAAGTCACTAAGTCATAAAACTCATATCCGTTAACAACACAAGTCCTAAAAGTTTCAATGTTTTGCTAAATCAGTCCTAAAATTTTTTCTACTGGAAAATGTTAATGTGGCACTTAATGCCATTATCTCTAGTGACTAGATTGACACTTTCCAAACTTTAGGGACTTAATTGAAATTTTTATAAAAATTTAGGAGTCAATTTGTAATTTTTAACAAATTTAGGGACTAAATTGAAAATCTTCAAAAATTATAAGGACCAAATTGTGACATCTCAAAATTAGGGATTCTAAAGTTGCAAAACAATTTGGAGCTTAAATAGAATGAGCAAAACTACGTTATTTAAAATATCAAAAGTTGATAAAATCTACTCTACTCTAATTGTCAATGGATCAACAAAAATTTGCTTCATTGAGGTAGGTTGAATTAGTGTTCCCCTAGAATATGGCAAAATGTTCATCTTAGTTTACAAGAACTTTGATTAGGTCCACAATCCATTCTACTAGAATGATTTGAGAAGTGTTACTTTAGTCACTGGAAATAACAAAGTTAAGTGTCACATTAGCATTTTTCATTAAATATAAAATTTTTAGGACTAATTTGATAAAACATAAAACTTTCAGTATTGCCGAAATTAACAGCTTTAAGTTTTTGGGACTGATTTGGCAAAATGGTACCCATAGAAAACTTGAAAAAGTTAAGAAACTTTTGGTAAGTGAACTTCTACTTTGAAACACCATTTTATGTGGTGATTACTTATTCAATCTCCGTTGTGCCTAAATCTTACATCCATGAAAAAGGAAGTAGAAGTTGTATTCTGCCCAGCTTTCTTTGCTAGTTGATTTTGGAAAGAAAGCGGGTTATTTGGTGGAATGTAAGATTGGCAATAACGGTTTGTCCCAACATTCCATGTATTTATCTTACTAATCCACTTACTACTAACATTATAAAGAAGTCAGCATACCTGGTCGTTCCACGGAAGTAGTCTGCCAGGTCACTATTGTATCCAAACAATGCAGGTAAAGTTATTGACCTTGCTTTCCTTTTTGGGAGGGGTGGGTAGAGATGAGCTAGATTGATGGTGAAGGAGAGTTCAAGAGCAGTCTAAGGGGGGGAGTGAACGTTATCAAATGCTTGCTGCCCCCGACCCTGAGGGTGGGTTGACTTGTGTTGGGATCTTGCTGAAATGTGTACATGTCTGCTTTTTGGGTACACTTAACTAGGGCCTTACTATCTCAGTTTGCATATAAATAAATATTCCAGGAACTCGTCATCCTTGTTGACATTATAGACCCACCAACGTCTTTATCAAAACTAGTCTAGGGTATTGGATATTATTTGAGGGGGTAAAATTCAAATTTGATCCTTTAACTATTCAGTTTGTCCTAAAATGGTCTCTTAACTCTAAAAGTGCCTATTGGAGTCCCTTAACTCATATAATTTGTCTTATTTTAGTCCCTACCGTTAATTCGGCATTAGTTTTGACAGAATTTACCTATGTGACACATACACTGCCATATGGCTTCCTTTCTAACTAAAAATGGATGACCATATTGTACAAAAATGAAAATTCTAAACCGAATTGACGTAAACAATAATCTTGGGGACTTGAAACACAAATAACCCAAACTTGTTTGCTCTGGTAAAAGCTTCACCTCTTTATTCCAATGCAGCCCAGCATATTTATACAAGTTGCTGAATAATCAGCAAGGAAACAAAATCCCTGCAAATCAATCCCTATAATTAAGGGATTCAATCCCTATAATTAATGTACTCTACCAGCTATAGTAATCCCCATATTTCAGGGATTATTTACACAATCCTATATTTACATAACTACCAAATATAGATCTTCTAATTTCACGTTTTCCAACACTCCCCCTCAAGTTGGTGAATAGAGATCTTCCATTCCCAGCTTGGTATAATTCTATGAAAGTCTATACTGTTAAGCCCTTTAGTAAATATATCAGCCAGTTGTCCTTTTGTAGACACATAAGAAGTGTAAATCACCTTGCTATCCAGTTTCTCTTTAATGAAGTGTCGATCAATTTCGATGTGCTTCGTCCTATCATGTTGAACTAGATTATGGGCAATATTGATGGCTGACTTATTGTCACAATATAGTCTCATAGGTCCTTCTTGTGGAATCTTCAAGTCTTCTAAAATTATCTTCAACCAGAGTAGTTCACACACCTTTTGTGCCATAGCCCTGAATTCTGCTTCTACACTTGACTGAGCAACTATATTTTGCTTCTTACTCCTCTAAGTCACTAAGTTTCCCCCCAAGAAGGTGCAATAGCCAGAGGTGGATCATTTGTCTACTGGTGATCCTGCATAATCTACATCTGTATATGCTTCAAGAGCTAGCCCCCCATTCCTTCTAAATAAAATTCCTTTCCCTGGATTAGCTTTCAAATAGTGAAGAATTCGATAGGCAACTTGCAAATGAACTTCCTTAGGGTCATGCATGAACTGACTTATTATACTTACAGCATATACGATATCTGGTCAGGTATGTGCAAGATAAATCAGTTTTCCAACAAGTCTCTGGAACATCTCCCTGTTTACACTTGCATTTTCGCTGGCTTCTCCAAGTTTATGATTTGGATTTATAGGCGTAGAGGCTGGTTTACATGCCATCTTCCATGTTTCTTTTAGAAGATCAACCACATATTTTTGTTGAGAGATAAAGATGCATTGTTTAGAATGTGCAACTTCAATTCCAAGGAAATATTTCAGTCTTCCTAACTCTTTTATCTCAAATTCTCTAGCAAGGCAGTTCTTCAATGCTTCATTCTCCTTTTCATCATTCCCAGTAACAATTATATCGTCCACATAGACTAATAAAGCAGTAACTCCCCCTGAGGTCGTGTATTTAATAAACAAAGTGTGGTCACCTTGGCTTTGCTTATAACCTGAACCAAGCATCACATTCGTAAACCTACCGAATCATGGCCTTAGAGACTGCTTGAGACCATACAATGTTTTCTTCAACTTGCACACTTTGTTCTCCTTAACGCCTTTTCCAAAGCCTGGTGGAATGTCCATGTATATCTCTTCTTCTAGATCACCATGGAGGAACGCATTTTTTACATCAAACTGTTGCAAATCCCAACTATAGTTAGCAGCTGAAGACAACAACACCCTTACTGTGTTCATTTTTGCTACTGGAGCAAAAGTCTCCTGATAATCTACCCCATAAGTTTGTGTATATCCCTTTGCTACTAGTCGTGCTTTGTACCTTTCTAATGACCCATCAGATTTGTATTTAATTGCAAATACCTATTTACAACCTATTGCCTTCTTATTTTTTGGCAGATCCATAAGTTCCCACATTTTGTTCTTTTCCAACTCCTTCAGTTCCACTTTCATGGCTTTTCTCCGCTCCTTATTAAAAAGTGCCTCGGCTAGAGTTTTAGGGATTGGAATGATGTCAAGGCTGGCTAGAAAACTTCTATGAGATTGGGAGAATCTTTGGAAAATTACTGATTTAGCAAAGGGATAGAGTGGATGTTTAGTACATTCTCTGGTTCCCTTTCTCAGGGCAATAAGCAGGTCATCCTCATTAATAGAAGAAATAGGTTATGGACATACCTCAGTTCCAGGATTAGGAGATGAATCTTGGACTTGCTTAAGTTCAAAATCTGGATTTTTTCTCCTTGAGTAAACCTGCATATATTTCATATTATCATGCACATCATTGGTGGGGTTGATATTGTCAATGATTGGGTTTTTTGAACATTGTTAAGGCTCGGACGTGCAAGATTCCGATGACTCAGAAGGTTGTGGTTGCTGGTGATTAGGAGGCTGTAAATAGGGTAAACTTCAGGAAAGAGAGTAGATCCGAGGCCTTATCTTCTATTAATGAAAGCTCCATCGGAAGATAAGGTTGGGTAAAAAAAGATTGTCCTTCCTCAAATGTGACATCAATGAAGGTGTAGAATTCTTTTGTGACTAGATGATAACATTTATAACCTTTTTTGGGTTGGAGAATATCCCAAGAAAACATATTTTATTGCTCGTGGATCTAATTTTCCCATATTATGAAAATGAACAAAGGCAGGGCAACCAAAAATTCTTGGTGAGAGATTATTTGAGATTCGAATGTCAGGGTAAAACTGAAAGAGAGTTTGCATTGGGGTTTGATTGTCAAGGACTTCATATGGTAGTCTATTTATTGTGTATGCAGCGATAAGGACAGCTTCTCCCCAATATTGTTTTGGAACCTGGTTTTGGAAAAGGAAGGCTCATGTGGTCTGCAGTAAATGACCATTCTTCGTTTCAGCCACCTCATTTTGTTGGGGCGTGTTAACATAGGAGGATTCATGCACAATTCCTTCTTCTTGGAAAAAGGATGACAAGGTTTGATTAAAATAATTTGTTACATTATCAGATCGAAACCTTTTGATTTTCACGCCAAACTAAGTTTTGATTATATTATGAAAATTGGAAAGAATTGTGCTTAAATCTGATTTTGATTTAAGAATAAAAACCCATGTGACCCTTGTGCAGTCATCAATAAACGTAACAAACCATCTAAAACCAGTAATGTTAGGAATTCAAGAAAGACCCCATATATTTGAAATAGTCAAATAAAAAGGGGTTGATGATTTTTTATTACTGGCTGGAAATGAAACCCTTTTGTGTTTAGCAAACTCACAAACATCACAATGAAAGGTCTCAATATCAATACTCTTAAATAGGGAAGGAAACATTGTTTTTAAAACAGAAAAAGAAGGATGGGCGAAACGAAAATGCTGATGCCAAATTAAATATTTATTGGAAGCAGTAAAGAACGACTCATGTGTGACATGCATAATATTGTGAGATGGTTTGCTGGTTTCTTCAAGATAGTAAAGTTCATTCCTTTCCTTAGCAAGTCCAATCTTCTTCCCCAAAATCTGGTCCTGAAATACACAGTAAGAAGGGAAGGACACAACATTGCAGTTCACATCTTGGGTAAGTTTATTTATAGAAATAAGGCTAGTAGATAATTTGGGAACATGAAGCACATTTTTAAGCAATAGTGATGGAGTAATCTGTATATTTCCAATTCCTGTCATTGTGATGAGAGAACCATCAGCAACAGAAATTTTTCTGTTACTAAGACAGGGTGTATAGGTAAAGAAGTGTAGTGAAGAGGGTGTCACCATGGAAAAACACTAGCCGAGGCATGAAATCCTAGGGATAGAGATTCACCTGAGAAAGCAATAGAGGCAGAACCACTTTCTGGTTTCAAGGATCCCAACAAACCTCTCAGCCTTTTAATTTATTCTTCATTAAATATCCCCTGACTTTGCTGTGAAGTTTTAGAGACATTATGAGTCTGTTGAACTATTTTTGGATCTCCCTGATTGCCCCATTCTTTGCTGTATGTGGAAGGTTTCCCATGGAGTTTCCAACAATGATCTTTTGTGTGTCTAGGCTTCTTGCAATAGGTGCACCAGAGGTTATCTTTAGAGTCTCGACCCTTTGAGGCACTATAATTTCCTTCCTTTGCCACCATACCATGATCCCATGGCGATTTTCCTCAACTTTAACAAGAGCTATAACTGCGTTCAATGAAGGTACCTCTTCTTTGCCAAGGATTTGTATTCAGACCTGATCAAATTCAACATTTAGCCCGACCAAAAAATTATACACCCTATCCCTTTCATTGAAATTCTTCAAGATCATAGCATCATCTGGGCACTTAGTCTCAAGAACTAGATAATGATCAAGTTCATGCCACAAATTTTGCAGCAGATTTACATACTTTGTAACACTCCTGCTCCCTTGTTTGGCTGCTAGTGTCTTTACTTTGACCTCATAGACACGGGCAACATGATGGGCTTTGGAATACGTTTGTCATACAACATCCCAAATGCCCCTTGCAGAAGGGAGGAACATGCAAATTTCACTGATTTAGGGTGTCATGGAACTCCACAACCATGACATAATCATGGAGTCTTCTTCATCCCAAGCATCAAAAATTTAGGTCGTCCAACTCAGGCCCTATTCTAAGAATATGGCTGATTTTTCCTTTTCCCTTCAAATAGATACGCACTAGTTGTGACTACTTCAAATAATTCTGACCATTGAGTCTATAGGCTGCCTGAATAGTCTACAAATCACCTGTGGGAAGATGGGAATCCACTTGGGTAGGAGCGCTTGTTACAATCTCGCCAGACATTATCAATGGAAAAAGATTCAGGATAGTGGAAAAGAAGAATAAAAGATGAGGAACTAGTACTGGTTATAGATCAGTACTAGAGGCCAGAAAAAAAATGACTTGGCAATGAAGGCCAGAAGAAAAAACAATCTCAAGACAAACCTAAAGCTCTGATACCATGTTTGCTCTGGTAAAAGCTTCACCTCTTTATTCCAATATAGCCCAGCGTATTTATACAAGTTGCTGAATAATCAGTAAGGAAACAAAATCCTTGTAAATCAATCCATATAATTAAAGGACTTTATCAGCTATAGTAATCCCTATATTTCAGGGATTATTTACACAATCCTATATTTACACAAATACCAAATATAGATCATCTAATTTCACTCTTTCCAACAAAACTCCATATCTTCCCTAATTCTAACGAGATCCAATTGGCCTTCTCCTCCCTTCTAATGCGATGGCAGTTTGTAGAATCTACGATTTGATTGGAAGAGGAAGGCGGCATAGTCATTTTCATCGAGGATTCGAGTGCCATAGCGATGCAAAATAGCCGCGTTCATTGGCGATTCGAGTGGTAGGTTAGGGACTCGAGTGGCAATTCGATAACAGGGGAGGCTGTAGTGATTCTTTCCACCCTTCCGTCGATTTTCGTCACCTTTCAACACATTCAATCTCCGTCGTTTTCCATCTCAAATCGGCCACTCGAATCGCTCCTCTATCGTCGTTTTCCGTCTCTATTGATTTCCTCCTCCGTATTCAATCTCTTCCTCCAGCGGTCTGCCTCCGCCACCATATCGGTTCAATTGCCTCCAACCCGTCCGTCTCCGGCTCCGTTCATCGTCTCCAGTTATCCGCCTCCACCGTTTGCGCTTCGGCTGCTCGAATCCCTCCTCAATCATCGATCTCCGTCATTTTCCATCTCTGTTGATTTCCTCCTCCATATTCGATCTCTTCCTCTAGTTGTCAGCCTTCGCCACCATATCCGTTCATTCACCTCCAGCCTGTCCGTCTCCAGCTCTGTTCATTGTCTCCAGTCATCCACCTCCGCTGTCTACTCTTCAATTTTGACAATTGGAGTTTATATATATTTTAGGTCCTATGATTTTGTGTTTGTGTCAATCTATGTTTAAATTTTCATATCTATATAAAATGGTCACCTATTTTAGTCAAAGAGAATGCCACTTGGCATTATTGGTGCCATATAAGTAAGTTCCATCCAAATAATGGCTTAATTGATGAATAGAACTTGAATTGAAAGCGTTGCTTGAATTAGGAGACCTTAACAGTCATTTTTTTGAATTAGAGGACCATTTTAAGACAAACTAAATAGTTAAGGAACTAATTTTACAGTTTACCGTGTTTGAGGGTCCATATCTTGAAATTCTTTTCTCATGTTTAGCCCGCGGACCTTAGGTATTCGTATCATAGAAGTGCCAAATAGCTGCTAATTAATGCATTGGAAATGTACCTTACCATAATCACCAACTCTTTTTCTTGTAGCTTGCGTGTTTTACAGAGAATAGCCTTGATTTGCTTAAAGCTAGCTAATTAGTGAGGTATAAACAATTACAAAGCTACCACACCTGAAACGTACGGGGCAACAGCCAGCCAAACTATAGTCCATCAAACTACATTTCTGTGTATTTGACTGTTATTGGTTAAAATCTATCAAACGCATGTTAACCTATTATCAAGTACTTGGTACTCAACTTTAATAGTAGCAAACATTAGAGGATATGAAAAACTATAGTTAGTCCAATTTGGATGCAGAAACCCAGCCAGGCTTGCAAGTAGTAATTTCCTACTCCCTCTTTTTGTTTCAATCTAAAAGTTACAGTGTGTGTATAAGGCTGATAGATTAGAGAAGGAAACCCAGGAATGACAGGAACAGATGCAAACTCTGCAAATTTTCTGGAAGAACAAAAATTTACAAACCATCAGACCAATGAAAGTGGAGCAACTGACCTGCAAAATTGTTGCTGCCAATGCTACCTACTGCTAGACAGAACATCAGATTCCCTTTACATGCACCGCTACTTCAGGTGGCCTATACAAAACCAAGGGTTAGGATGGCATAGCTGTGCCATCTAATGAGAGAGTTGCAGTTCCGAAATTTCTATGTTTGCCATCAGCTAAGTTGGACAGTGGGAAGCCGTGACTTTTCAGCTGGTTGATGAGAAGGGTTTCTAGCTGGCAAGCAATGCTCTTTCCTGGTACTTTAAAATAGAGGAAAGACGCATTCTGCATGTCCTCCTTTACACGATGTGCACGAACCCGGCCATCTAGATCATCGGTCTGCAGTAACAACATGGGCGTGAGACTTGAGTTGATACTCAACAAAAAACCACACGGCCCAGGATTTGCAAACAAACAAATCAAGAAAATACCTGTCCGACATATAATTTTTTATCAGGTCGGAACATCACATAAACACAAGAAGCACCTATAGTTGAGGGAGGTGGCTGCTCTCTAGCAGATATTGTTATGTACTTGAAGACTGGAACTTCTGTTCTGCTTTTACAATTTAAAAGCTCAGCTAACCTGTTCTGACAAATTGAAGCAATAGTTCTTTCAACTTTATCCTGTAACACTTCCACTGTGTCTGTGTCCTCGGTTTTTTCATCAAGATATCTTCCTTGATTCCAAATTATCTGAAACTGACCGTTGCTAAAACGATTCACACTTTCATCAATACTTGACTGCCCTAATAGCGTGTTTGAAATCCCTGGGTTTAATGTTTTTGCATAAACTGAAGAATAGAGCGCCTCAGCCCTTTGTATTACTGCTTCAGGCACACCTTCCTTGTGAGCCGTTTCAAATGCAAGGCTCTCCCTACAGATCCCATCAATCAACTTCCAGGTTGGTTTTGGTTTTCCATCAATATAATCTGTTCCCATAGCTTTATATACAGTGTTCCTTGTGCTCAGTGGCAAGGAAAAGATTCCATGCAAGTGAGTAGATACAATACCCAGACAGCCAATATTGTCCAGTGTCTCAACAATGCTACCAGCAATGCAGGTCCCTTTTGCCGTTTCTGTTCCTCGGCAAATTTCATCTATTAACACAAGGCTTCTTGAAGTGGTTGCTTTGACGATGGATCGAATCTCTGACATTTCAACCTAACAACATCAAGTTAGTTTGAGGGAGGAAAAACAGAATAAATGATTAGAGGATCTTCTGGTCTGTGTTTCATTGGATAATTTTCTTTTCTTTCCGTTTGGTGTGTAAAACAAAGAACATTATCATTATTAACAAATATATACTAATACACAGTACAAGATGAGGCTAATGTGGGGAACTGCTTAGAATAAACAGCAGATAAAGTGTATTTGAGCACAGATAAATGTGTATAGAAAAAAAAAACATAATAGAAAATGAAGCTGTTAATTTTTCCTTATTAGGGGAGGCTAAAATTTGGAAATTGATGCTTGAAGACCTCAGTAGTACCAAGCACTGCAGAGAGAAATTTTTTCAGAAAATAGATCAGAAGGTTTTGATTGGCTCCTACAGCCCTGCGATGCTCAAAGCTAAACCTAAAGTTACCAAGAAAGCAAATGTTAAAAAAGAAAAAAACACAGAAACAAAATTAGCTACATGAACACATATACCCACCAGTTATGTAATAGGCAAGCATCTAACAGTTAATCAGCATCACCACCCAATGTAGTAATATATCTTTGCAAATGAATATTTACTTTTGTTAGGTGGAAATATCCCACATGGTCAAGTCAAGGGGTCAATTGAAGCTTTATGTTGTGGTAAGGCTTTTACCCACCGCCAAATGGTTTTAGATTGAATACTTTAACAGGGTATAAGAGCCCACGGTTTGCAATGCCCCGTCTATCAAGTTAGAAGCCCCAATCACTGTCATGGTCCACGTGATAGAGATGTTTTATCTTACTGACCTACACGTGAGGGGGCATGTTAAGTGTTGAATATCAGACATGGTTAAGTCAAGGGGTCAATTAGAGATTTATTTTGTGGGAAGACCTCTCCACACCTATTGCCAATTGGTTTTGGGTAGGATACTTTCACTTTCTTTTTTATAAATAAGAGCGGAGAGTTGAACCACATGTAACAAATTCAAAGCTTTAACCACTAAATAATGCTTGAGTTGAAGCAAGTGAATATCAATTATCACTCAGAAATTAAATATCCATTACTTGGACCTCTTACAAATGGACAAGCTTGAAAAATTCCTACACACTTGCACAGACCACAGTCAATTCTACCACTTTCACTACCTATTTTTGTTTGAAGGCATTCACTGAAAAAACGTTTGAATACAGAAAAAGTTTGGGTTGAAGCAATAAGGTAATTAGAACAGCACACCTGAAACGAGCTTTTTCCATCAGCAGGACTATCATAAGATTTCATGTGAAGCATTATAGAATCAAACTGAGGTATCAGCGCAGATTCAGCTGGCACCATAAATCCACATATTCCAAGTAATGCGGCAGCACAAATGGATCGAAGCAAACTTGATTTACCACCCCCATTTGGTCCTGTTAGAAGAAACAATGATTCCATTTCTACAAGATTGCCCACAGCACTGCCTTCAGCAACATCAAACCAATATGGTGTCAGACCAACTATCTTCATTACATCCTTTTCATCACCTGATTCCTTCCCCTGTGGTCAAGCATTTAACAAGAAAAAACACGTGCTGAGACAACTTGGTAGTAATTATGGTGGGAAAACTAAAGCAGATATTTAATTATGGACTAGTATCCGTAAGCTTCATGTAACTTCAGACACCAACCCAGCAACAGAATAAATCTATGATCAGATAGAACTTCAAATGTCAAAGGGAAAAACGGATTCAGATAATTTGGCAATGTTGCATAATGTCCAACATGATTACATCAATCAAATTATTTGCTATAATCTAAAAATACTGCATTCACAAAATTTAGATGTTCACAAATGCCAAAGTTATGCCTGTAAAAGGAAATGATGATCTAATTTTATATATTACCTCAGACTTATTGGAACCTCCGAGAGTAGGAAAAACCCAGTTCCTTCGCCTGCCCTCACTGCAGCAGGAACACAGAGTATCAGCACTGATTAACCAAGAATGGCATCAAACTATGAAGAGTTTCTGAAGAATGTAAGCAGGAGAGGACTACCAATGGATAGAGATGAACCATAATAAAGAGCATATGACAATGTGGTGTTTCTTCTCTTTACTTTCATACATGAATGCATATATAATACATATTGTGTAGAAGCTTCATCTTTCACTAGTTTAAAAACTCAAAAATTTAGATGCAATTAAGAATATGCTCTCATATTGGAAAGCTACATAAAGCAAATTTATTCATACTGAAAAATAACTGTACAATCCAAATTCCAATAGACATCAGGCAAACCAACTGTTCAAAACAACCATCAGCCAAAACCATATGTATCCACCAATAAAGCCTACAAAGTGCCATACCAGTAATCTGTCATAAACTTTTTGTGAAAAAGTTAACCGTCTTACAAACTTTTGAAATCTATCGAGTTGGCACTCAAGAAAATGCAATTGTCAAACTGACCTTTTTGTTTGGTCAATGAATTGTCAATACAACTTTGAGAAGGATTATATTTGGTTCAGAGATTCAACAACTAATTCTAATTTCATATCGCACCTTACATGAGAGAATAATCCCTTTGCAATAACAAGTATCATTGAAGCGAAGACGAGAATATTTATCTTAGCCTGTAACTCAGTAGACAGTCCTCTCAACAATTCCAGAACTCTTGCTCTAGCCTTTGCACCCGCCTCATGATACCTTAAATATAAAGGGAACATATTATCAATCCTCATCTTGTCCAAACACAACATGCAAGGATACAGAAAGGATTAATGCAATTTCCAGAGCAGACCTTAATAAAGCATCCTCCACCTTCGATGTGCTAAACCATTCCTCTCCAACCTTTTTACCTTTTGAATCAACAGCAGGCTTAAGTTGTTTAATTTGTTCTTCCCCAGGTGTGCCAGCCCAGACTGCTGGCACAAATCGCTTCCCTTTAAACCAAACAGCTTCATGCTCTCGAGCATACAATATTTCTCCCTTGGGTCCACCAAGTGGAGAAGTAGTAGCTTTTATTCTTGAAATAATGGGGAGAAAATCTTCAATAACCTACAACAAAAAAAGTCAAATAACTGAATATTTTGGACAACACCCCCCCCCCCCCCCCCCCCCCCCCAAAAAAAATCACATGCAACAGAACAATAAAGGACAAAGAAGGCTGCAGTGGCCATTGCTAGAAGATCGAACATGAACACCTAGCGCTTAAATTGCATCTAGAATCAGAATTTCCATTTGACCTTCACTACAAATGTAAATAATAGTGAAAAACAAATGTCAAGTACCACTATGTAGTTACAGTGTGGAACTTACAGCTATAGACAAGGCGTCAGCTGCCCTTTCAACATTAGCACACTCTTCTTCTATGTGGATCTTCTTTACTCGTCCTTTCCATGAAGACTCCATGTCCTCAAAAAATTCGCCTGGAATGTTGGGAAACAAATTCATTTTTTTATCAACTTCACCATCCAAAGAAATCATCTGATTGATTTTCTCTGAAATCCATTCACATTCATTAACCTGGAAAGAGAGTAGGCAAGGACAAACCAGATCATTTGCATGCCAGCAATTTAGAAAAGGATTGGAGATAAACCATGTAGCAGAGACAGTACGTTGCTTTCTATAGGTAGTTAAGAATTTTATAAGTTAAAAATCTCAGGAACACACACACACACACACACAAGCAAACACAAAGCCATCAGTTTCTTTATTTTTTTCAGTTTTATGCTTTATTATAATCATGCAGAATTAACTTTTCAAAACGCTAACCAACCTTCAAAAGTGAAGATTTCTTTAGCACAGAAGGAGATATCATTAAGGTCATATTAGCATACATTTAACATGTCTCCCAGACATACTAATACAAGAGGCCCGAAGGAAACATCCAAATACTTCTGGTGAAATTTAGTCCAGAAGTATCAGTTAAAAATTATGGTTATTTTGCCTTGTCCAAAAACACTGAGAAGTCTGTAAGTATTAGAAGAAATAATTTCAGTTTTTGAAAATTTTCAGCTGATAGTTGATCCCTTTTCTATTACCTAGTGGCAAGACAATTACAGAACCAGCCAATCCTCCCTAAAAATGTTCATCTTCTCATCAAATGGAGTTGCTCTCTTAAGAATGCACTACCTTTATCAGATTTAAATGAATGGCCCACAGAAGGCAGGCACCAAAAAGAAAAAGGCACACAAAAATTGGGACAATTGTCTATTACACTCACCAAGGTCTCAAAGTCAAGATTCAACCCAGTTGCTACCCACGTAGGATCCATCAACAGTTTAAGGATTTCTATAAGCTCACTGCTTCTGTGCATCTGTAATATTTGATCAACAACATCTTTTATCCTACGGAATTCAATATAATTTGCCTCCCTTTGTTCAAGTAGCTTTACCAGCTGCAGAAAACAATTAAAAAAAATAATAGGTCAGAATATCTTGAGCAGTTACGGGTAAATATAAGTTTTAACATTAACCACGTGAAATGATCAGTAGAGGATCCTAAATTTCCAACTTCAGTTGACTTATATACATCCTTCAAGTGAAATAATCAGTAGAACATCATAAATTTCCAACTTCAGTTGATATAAATTTCATAAAGAAAATATATTGCAGTCAGCAAAATAAAACTAAAATTCATACTACAGTCCTTTCTAGATAACCATCTAAAGGCTACAAGTTGTAATAACCAGTAGTAATGAAATTGGGCTCAAGCAGCATTGTGCAAGTGCTTCTAGAAACTTTCACCATTCATGAGGAAAGTGTATCAATTTTGATAAAACAAAACCAATATCCAGCATGGATAAAGTCAATAGTACATGAAGTTCACCTTAGAAGATGAGACACATGTAAAGTCAGGTATTGAGCAAGTAACACAGCTCATAAGCTTGCAAGTTGCTGCATGAAAAGTAAGTAGAAAATAGAGTGAGAAGTTGGTTGGAAGGTCACAGTACAAGGACAAGCTTTTCTGTACATAACTCACCTTGAATTTTGGATGCAATCTCATAAGCAGGAGGGTTGAGAAGAAGATCTCTAATGTACCTGAGAAATCAACAATCAAACAAGGTGAAGGCGGAGGTAAGTAGAACTGGACTAAAAACATACAATTAAGGAATGGGTAAATTGCATGGATTGCCCTTAAATCTTTAATTATCATTCTCTTTGAGTCCCTAACATGTTGGTTGTTTTGTTTTGGTCCTAAACATATTAAAAATGTTTCATTTTGGTCTCCCACTTGATGGAATTTATTAACTTATAGTAATTGTCTGATAAAAACATTTAAAATCAAATTTAAACTATCTAGCAACCATCTCCTAGTAAATTAAAAGTGTATAATCATTCATTTTTTGACCATCAATAGACAGTTTAAATCATCATTTTTTCATCAAATCTCCCAGATAAACACTGCATGTAGGCAAGTCTGTTGGGTATGTTTGACTATAGCCCTCCACATATTTCTTGTTTCATACCATGGTTCAATAAAAAGAAATTGAGAACAGTTTGCAATTTTTATGCATCATTTACTGATTTAGCAATTAGGATGACAATATGCATATGTGTTGAACATAATCTATAACAAATTAATGATACACACATAACCTTTCCATTTGTCTAAATTACGGATCAAAGGAAAAGCACCATCACTTACAAAACAGGGAGTCCACTGCAGCTGGAAGGAACCAGCACCTTCAACAAGCAGGGGATTCCTTCGGTAGGGACAGCACCTAAAACCATACAATGCAGCATTATCAGCTTAATGGACCAGTACCGGATAACCAATTAGGGGAAGTGTATAACCTAGATGAAACTTGCCTATTTGTGTTGCTGTACTCAAGTGTAAAGGGCGGGGTCGATTTTCTGAAGGCACAGTAACATTTCTGAAAACAACTTTGTCATTCAGGCCATAAAGCTCCTTAACCTAGAAAATCATTAAGATGGACCAATAATGAACAAATACGCCTAAACTATAACAAAAGATTCATTCACATGGGAAATGCCATGTTAACCTTATAGAGAAGCTCAGTGATGGGATCACCATCAAACCATTCATAATGCCTGGCACTGCATTCTCCCCAGAGCAAGCCCCCTTCACCAAATTCCCCCCAGCGACATGTTCCTGCAACAGCCTCTTTCTCAGAAACAGAAAAGTTGAATACATGAATGGTACCAAGAGAGAAAACCTCAATAATATAAAATTGCATTGTGACATCAAGATAAGGATCATTAGCTACACAATCAAATACCCTGTTGTTCAAAATAAATAAACCGACCAAAAGTTCACAATTTTTTTGGTATATGTTCAGGGCATTCATCTCCAAACCACAAGTCAATATTGCCAAAACATAACTTGCCAAGTAACAAGAATAAATACAATTAAAATGTCCCACATCGCACATGCCAAACTGGTCATACTTTAGATCCAGAGCACAGTCTGCAATAGTCTAGAGGACTTACACTCTAAATTAATCTACAAAATCATATTTATTTAGTGTCATTGCTTTTCAATGCATTTCCCCCACTGAACCATGGCATTGGCAAATAGAGAGATTTTCTGTTGGAATGTTGATTCTTTAACTCTTGAAACCTTTGAACATCATATGCTCTAAAAATAAAGAGGTGATGTCAACGCATTAATTCTGCAGTGAAATCCAGCACACATTCCAGCACGAAACCAAGTACCAAATGACCATTCCCAGCCTAGAGAGCTGCAAAACACCAGCCGGCATTCAATTTGTTTCAAATCACAAAAGTAAACAGTTTGTGCAGCAATGACTCAGATAGACCTCGATCTAGCTACCATATCACGTGTGAGCAAACCCATTGCTCAGAACCCCTCCCCCCAAACATGGGGGGATGAATATTGTGGGGGATAACATCATCAAAAGATCAGAGCTTCAGCAGTTCGTATCGAACAAGTTCCAAGGCATGACAATTTTATCACACAAATAAATGCTTCCATAGTCGAAACAGGGAGATTTGACAAAGATGATCAAGCCAACCTGAGGCGTTGTGTCTCAAAGATGAATGCAGAAACAAATGATGGTGCCGACAGGTTCGCAGCTTGGTAACCAACGCTTCTTCAGTCAGACCATCTTCTGATGAATATGTCTTCATGGTCTCAAGAACTAAATTAATGCAGTAACCCCTTGCAGATCTAGATATTCCTGAAAGAGAGAGAATTACAAAAAAATATGTAAAAGCTTATTAAACTAGTCGAATTCAAACTACAACATAGAAGCAGGAAGACAATTCTTTTCCTTTCTTTCTTGTTCTTTTGAAGGAAACAGGAAGGGAATTTCATTAACATCTACTAATGGAATACACACACACACACACACACACACACATATATACATATGTGTGTGTGTGTGTGTGTGTGTGTGTGTGTGTGTGTGTGTATTCCTGTGCTTTGAGATGAAATAATATGCCAGATTTAACATGCATCACATTGATTTTATGCATTGCAAGAGAAAAATAGAAAGATCAAGGAATGGGCACAGAACAAATACCTTATGAAAGAACATAACCAAAGAAAATTGATGAAGTGAAACAGTGAAAGATAACAGCATTAAAAAGCTCAAAGAAAAATAAGATCATGAAAAGACATCTTACTGAAGAAAAAACCACTAATCAAACCTAGCCCCATAGACTGCTTAAACACAACTTCTGCTTGCTTCACATTGCTGCATAATTTAAGTGATATGGAAAGTCGATAGAGTGTATGCTTAAAGTTCTGTTACTCACTAGTGACAGACAACACCTCAGTTATGGGAAATGAAGCAAAAAGATAAAATTAACAATGACTAGAAACAATTGGAAATTCTTAAAGAACATTTAGAAAAAAACAATATCTCAAAGTAAACATGTATATACCAACAACAGGCATTGGTTCTGGGAAGTCAAGATCATGGTCGACCCCAACAAGTCCAAATACATAAGGGCTTCCTGGATGTGCATGCCTGAATATTCAACAAACACATTAGAGAATTTTATAAAAGCAAAACAGCACAAATAATGAAGTAAACCTTATCACAAAAGCAATATACTTCAAAGATCAAAATTGGCCGAAATTAACTTAAGATGAGTAGATGCAACTTAGTTTTTTTTTTTTTTTTCAAAAGTTAAATGAGCTAGGGGATGGTTCATAAAGACCAGCCAATTATAATCATGTCCTGGCATTTTAGCTTCCTAGAGTAATGCTCTTTGGAGCTTCAACAAATAGCCACATTTTCGTGTGAACTGCTTTTACAACTCCATATAGGGTAACTACAAGTGAAACCTGAACTACCAATCCCACTCCAACCCTCTCCTCACTCAGGGCCCCACATCCACCCCATAGTTTGGGAACATGAATTCTAATTATTTCTCCATTCAGCACAATTTGGTGATTGTCCTCCAAAAGTCTTAACAGAGTTAGGTCTCTCGAAAATAACCAGCATCACATTTTGACAAATTATCTTTCATGTGCAAAGCATGGAGAAAATCCTTAGTAAACAGGAAAATTAATTTCCTATGTAAGCAGAACAATACCCGAGATAAAAAAAATCTTCATAAATATGAACACAACTTTACTTACCAATTACATTTAACAGCAATAAAATTAATATAAATCAAGTTTCTACTTTTATGTAATTACCCAGATATAAAACGACCTTTACGAGAACGAGCTGGTGTTGGACCCTGAATTTCCTCCACTATGCACTGAAACAGACATGAAAGAAAGAAAGCCAATACAAGATAAACTAGCGATAACTGTCATTCAGCAAACAAAATGCTGCTTACAGATATCAACTTTTCTGCAGCATGCATCAAGTTCATGTTCCATATCTCCACCTATCAGCTAATCTAGAAAATAAAACTCATCATTCCATCTAAAATTTATTTCATTGACTCCATTGGTTTCCATGCAAGCTGCATACCCAGAACCACTACACATGTTCATGCACATTTAACAAGCACGCACGCACGCACAAAAAGCATGCTAGTTACCACTAACCACTGAATAACCATGGCGTGTCAAGTCATCCAAAGTTTGCCGAAGATTCTGCACAAAATGAATTAAGCCAAACTCTCATTGCATTGAACAAATGAGGCACTCTGGAAGCGAAATAACAAAAATAATCTTAATACACTGAAAGAAAAAGCAAATTTGCAGCATATAAGAAGACGAAACCAAAAGCCAATAGCATATGCAAGGAAACAAAGTAATACCATCACAGGGCATCCAGCTCTTGGTATACTGTCTGAGCGCAAACCACCAAAAGGGTTAAGCCCAGCATATTCAACAAGAATACAGGCATCTATTCCAATGGCTTCATAAAAATCACCCACCTGCAGAAACAAAATATACAATCAACTGCCATCATAGACCATATAACAGAATGCATCCACAAAAGAGGGTTCAAACGTACTCTGCAGAGCAATACTTCACGCGGAAACCTTGACTTGAATTGCAATACCTCCCAATTTAGAGTCCCTTCTTTTAAACTGCAGCAGAAATACTATCATCAAGAAACAAAATTATCCACAGTGCTATTCCGCTGCAAAAGAATTCACCTCCATAGTTGTGTATTAAACTCATGTGCTTGACCAGGAAGGACATAATTTTTTTTCATACCGAAACGGAATATTTAAATGTTTTATAAACTGAACATTTATATGTTTTACTAGTTAAACATGCCTATGCAATGCATGGCGCTAGTACTTTTATAATGTTTTAAAAATTTATGTTTATCTAATTGTAAAGTTTATCTTGATAATTAATTACTGTAAAAAGTTCAGAAATTAGGGTAAATTGAGATGACTTTGGAGCAGCATAAATTTTAAAATTTTATGTTTAAAAAATCAACACATATATAAAGAAGACAACTATTTTCTATACTAACACATTTTATAAGAGGAGGCAAAAATGGGCTTTGTTTGTTAAAAAATAAAAAGTGAAGATGCGGCTATTTTGGAAGAAAGTATGAAAAAAAACACAGTTATTGAGTTATTGAATCAACTGCGGGACTTGAGTTAGTGGGTTTTCTCAAATCACCTTCGCGCATCCACTGATTACTAATTTGTAAATTGACACAATGAAGATAAAAGAACATGTTTACATTGTATTCACAATAGAATAGCTGAAACCAAGTGAGGAAGAAGCAAAGAATACTCTCTGCAAAGACGCAATAGATGACATTGAATTAAAGTAAAGGCTGTTGATGGCACTAAAGTTGTCTCTGTTATTTCAGGAAATACAAAATTAGGGACTATTCCCAGCGTGACTAAATCAAGAGCAATTGTTAATAGTCAGGTTCTTTGTGGTTGAAAATGAGAGAACATAAGATGTTTGAAGAAATGTAAGTTTCTTTTTTCTTTGAATTTCTTTTTGGAGAAAGAATTTGAGGCATTCTTTTTGGAAGGAAAAAAATCTTGAAAAGAAAGTGTTGATGAAGTGTTATAAGAGGAGACAAAAGTGTCTGACTGTCTTTAAATGGAAAGATATGATGATTGGTGGCTTTTATACTACTTTAGAAATAAGATAAATTAGATAGATAGGGCAAAATTTTTATACTTTGGCGACAAAATTTCATTGCTTATGACACATGCCTGCATTTGGGCATTCGTAAAACAAAATTTAAATTATCCATCGTGTCATTCATGGAATAGTAGGATAATCTTTATAGTTTGGCCTTTACTTTTCTTTGTTCATTAAATACACACACATGTATTGAGGACTCCTAGATGGCACTATATTTTCATTCTTACCATACATATGTGATGCATGGAAATACTAAAAACCATTAAATCTGTACTATATAGATAAAGAAACGCTAAAAACATTGATTACATTATATGGAATAAATACAAATAAAAATGTAATAATAACATCATATACTTTATTTATCCTTAAAACTTAAAATAAGTATAAAAATTTAATTAACATTTATAGAATATAATATGTGATAGAGGAAATGACCTTTATGGAAGTAAATATTAGAATGAATATTTTATAGAAGTATAATACATGATTACATTTGGCAAGGGACCAAAGTGAAAAACTTTTAATGAGTTTAGGACCAAAATAGAACGGTTAATATGCTAGAGACTAAAATAGTACGATATTTAAAGTTAACAAACAGTTCATGAAATTTACTCATATAGAAATTTAATTAACATCTATAGAGTATAATATGTAATTGGGAAAATGATCTTTAGGGTGTGAAAATTAGAACGGAGATTTTGTGGAAGTATAATATGTGATTCCATTTATGTGGAACCAAAGTGAAACGCTTGTAATAGATTTAGGATCAAAACAAAATGGTTAATAAGTTAGATATTAAAACAGTTCGATATTTAAAGTTATGGGACTGTCCATAAAATTTACTCATCCAGTATATTTATTGCTAGAACCCAATGCCTATGTGTGTGTGCGAGAAAGAGAGAGAGAGTGTGTGTGTGTGTATAGATATATAGATATATATAGATTCACTATGATGACACTAAAATGCAGACGGAAAAAAAAATCCCAAAAGTTGAACTTATTGTCTACCTATTTACAAATCTCACATTCAACAATGAGAAAAATCTTGCACAAGCAGAGGGTAAAGAACAAAAATTACATTCCATAGGTAGAAAAGGCAGAAATAATAAACATTCTTGTCAATTATGAATAACCATTCTGTCTGCAGTTAAATGATTATACATTCATAATAAAGATGCATTTATCTCAAAAGGTGACCAATTAATAGACAAAACTTACGATAAGCCACCTTTTCTGAACAAAGTTCCAAATGGACTTAAGCCATCAGAAATTTTGTCAAACATTCCAATTATCTCGTTATCAAATAAACTACATCACTGCCACAAACATAGAGACGAGAAAAGAAACATGAAAATAGATAAGAAAGAAAGAAAAAAAGAAAGAAACAATATACCTGCCGTTTTTCAAGTTAACGTTCAATCCCAGCAAATTGGTATAAACGAGCCTATTAATTAAATGAAGAGTAGAAGGCTTCCTGCAGAGCTGCAGCCTCTGTAGCCAGAAATGGAAAGCAAATACAAGACAACTCATTAAAACTTGAAAGGACATGAGACATATTATATAATTCCATAAAGCACAGGTAAATATAAAGATCCACCTCCTTCCACCAAAATATTTCGGAAAGATCTTTCTCCTCTAGGGCCTTTGTTGATGTTTTGGCTTTCTTAGCAGTTTTACCAAAAACTTTCAAAGCTTTATGCTCTTTGAAATGGTGGATCGGCCAAAACCTTCTGGCACTGTGGTGACAGAAAAGCACTTAGAAATTCTACTTGTGAACGAAAAATCCAAACACCTAATGTCAAATCCAACAGCAGAGACACCAGACCAAAACTCTTAGGAAAATAATAGTATTGCACAAATGGGTAAGCTGGTGCAAGTCTGCTTAAAATCTAAAAGAGCCCCAATCAACAAGAATGTCCTAATTCTCCTGAACAAAGCCATGATTCAGAGCACAGATACAAGCTAACCACTGCCGACTTATGGGTTCCTAACGCATGCACTTAATTTTAGATGGCAGTTCACTACTACACTAAAGAGACAAGATGTGAAAATGATCAACATTGCATCAACAAAACTGGGAATTCTGCAGCCAAATAGAAAAGGCACTGCATACAAACAGAGTTCAAGCTTTCCAGTGCCCGCCATTCTAACACCAGAATCCAAATAAGTCGATGGAGTGAGCATTTCTCCGTTTCATGACTTACTTAACTCCCGAGTCCTAACACCAAACCCCTAGCATCTAAGCGAACCCCAAACAATAAAGGATGAAGTAAATAAACCCAAAAATCAAGGAAAGAGCAAGAGATTACGAGAGCGGCCGTGTGGAGGTAAAGGGAGCGTGTTGGCGAAGATGGGAACCGAAGAGGCGAGCGAGGGAGCGCAGACGCAAGCTAGGGAAAGATACAAGAACGCTTCGTGTCGCCAACCAGTACATAGTGGTCGGCCCCTGCGAAATTCCAGCTCGGCTTTTAAAATCTGGATAAACTCTAGGGTTTGAAGGGTTCCAGGCACGACAGGGGAGCTTGGCTATTGCTCTGCTCCCTTCAGCTCCTTTCCCGCCACACACACCAAGGAAAGGGACTACGGAAAATGTCTCTTCGCTGTCAAGTCGAGACGCTCGAGACTCGGTTGTCACTAGTCAGCTTGAACTGTTGTCCGAAATTCAGCAGAGGCACATTTTATGGGCCATATCACGTACAGAACTAGATTTCAGGTGTTAACTTCACAATATCTCACATCATTGAGTGTAGGGGTGATTATAAATTGAGTAAATCCGAAATTCATCACAAACCACCATATATATAGTTGTGTTTGGATGGACAAAAATGAATCATATGTCATGGATTAGTTTCACAGTTGAGAGAGCCAATGATTTTTTGGTTCTAGTTTTATATGGAACTAAATGTAAAGCCAGATGTATAAATATTTTATAATATTTATGTTATTACTAAATTGCTTATGTATTAATTGTGAGAATGATGACCGTGCAGAGAAAGTAAAATAGGCTATGAGTCTAATGAACGGTGGAACCAGCTGATGACTATGGGATCTATGGCAAGGATGAAAATACTTCGGGTGGCCAGCTAGTTAAAGAGATTGCGAAGATAAGAGGCTGCGAAAAATGGTTTATGAGAATCTAAATAACTTAATTTGTTTGAGCAATTTATCTTTAGTTGAAACTCTATTAGGAACCGAAAAAACCGAGAACCATAATCTAAAACACAAATATAATTTGCTCTGGTTATATTTTGTTCTTGATTCTCATGTTGAGTTTAATTTTTATGGAACCATTACCATTTTGAGTTAGTTCAGTTTCACTAGAAACTGACCCATACTCAACCCTAATTTCTTTTTTCTTCTTTTTTTTTTAAGTTGCTAGGAAAGTGCTTTAAGTGTCGGTTTCTTGCTTAAGGCCATTAATTCAAACATCTTCTCTAATAACAGATAACTCAAGATTGTTATTTCCTAATGAAGCTTCCTGTGTAAGAGCACTAATTATAGCCTCTTATCTTAATATTTCCTCAATTCCATATTTGTTGCTCCAAATGATTTTGCATTCAAATTAAAGAAAGTCAATTTGTTGGGTTTGTTGGCTTAAAATCAAGAAACATAAGAATTTTGATATTGGTTAAGATTTGGTTTAATTTTCCTATTTATTTAGGATTTAATTTTCTTATTTTAATGTGGTTTGGGTTTGTATGTGACCTATAAAAAAACTTGTTGTGCTTGAGTTTTGAATATTAGAAAAAAAAAAAAAACCAATTGTTGTGAAGAGGCAAAATGTGAGTGCTTCAGAATGAATGAAAAGTTTGGAGGTTAGATAGGGCTAGGATAAAAAGTTTTTTGTGATTTTTATATCTTGTAGTTATGTAAGGGCAAAATTATGAGATTATTAGTAGTGCATAGGGGATTCGTAAATTAGCGTGAGTACTCAAAATATATATTAATTGTAATTTTTATATTTTGTTTGAGTGAATTTTTTCTCATCCGTGAATGTAGACTAGTTAAAAATTAAACCACGTTAAATTTGCGTATACTTATTTGATCATGTTTGTTGCTTCGTTGCGTGTTATGAGTGATAAGGGAGTGTTTTTCTTAACAAGTAGACATCAGAGCTTGCGGTTTGATTCTGACATAATGGAGCTTATGATGCGTTCTTAGCATGGTAGAGCTTATATTCATGATATTACTGTTTAGAGTCATGTTTGTCTTGTTCGTACTTGTTTCTATTCATTGTTGTATTCATGTTTTGATAATGTCTATGTTTGTGATCATGATTGTGTGTTCGTGGTGTTCATGTTTATGGTAAAGAATTTGAATCAATGTGGAGATTGTTGGGTTTGCTGACTCAAATTCAAGAAATTTAAAGATTTTGATTTTATTTATGACTTGGTTTTAGTTTTCCTATTTTTAATGTGATTTTGGTTTGTATATGGCCTATAAAAAAGTTTATTGTGTTAAAGTTTTACGTACAAAAGAAAAATTAATTGTTGTGAAAAGGTAAAATACAAGGGTTTCAGAAGGAATAAAAGGTCCGAAGGCTGGAGAAGGATAGGATGAGAAATGTTTTATGATTTTTATATATTGTAATTGTATAAGGATAAGATTATGATGTTATCAGTAGTGTATATGAGATTCGTAGGTTAACGTGAGCACTAAGAACATACATCTACTGTAATCTCTATATTTTATTTAAGTGAATTTTCTCCTATTTGTAGATGTAGGGTAATTAAGAGCTGAACTGCGTTAAATTTGTATGTACTTATTTGATCATTTTTGTTATTCTACTGCACGTGATGAATAATTAGGAGATTTTTTCCTAACAAAATTTTCCACATTTTCCCTGTAGTATCCTTTCCTTTCATCGTCTATTCTAATCCCCCATCATTCAAATCCATCCCTGCTCCCCCCTGTTTTTGTGTCATCATTATACTTGTAGCTAAATCTGGTGGAGAAGCTTCGATTTTCTAGCAAACTTAGTGTGGAATTTCAAAAATTTCATTGACAAGCACTTGGCTTCTCTTCTTGGTAGACATAAGGCTCTCCGAATTTGTTGATATTGACATACCTAACTATCCTCATCACTAGAGGCTACCATCATCATCACCTTTGCCAGATCTATGTCAAATGAGGATAAAGGCTAAGGGCGAGTTTGTTTCGAATTAATGGCATTAATTCAGTTGGATTATGCACGGGTCATAGGCAGGTCAAGAGGATCCACGGGTTGGTTTGGAGAATCAGACAAATTTGCCCTTGGTGAAACCGTAGCCACCATCTCTTCCTCAGACTCATCCTCATCCATCATCCCGCATCGTCCACCCTTAAGTTTCACCAGCCTCCGCTAGTCTCGAATCCAGGCATTGATTAAGTTTCGCCGGACTCCACTGGTCTCGAATCCGGCCTTTAATTAAGTTTCACCAACCGCCACCGGTCTCAAATCCGACCTTTGATTAAGTTTTAGGTGGCCGGTCTCGAATCCGGCCTTTGATTAAGTTTCACCGCCTCCACCGGTCTTGAATCCGGTCTCTGCCTATAGCTTGATATGAAAAGAATGAAGCCATTCGGAGACGATCATACTACTCGTCTCTTTCTAGTTCTGGCTCCCACTTTCCCTCTGTCTGCGGATAGTGCTCTAACGGGCTCCTTTTGGGTGGGTGGTTCTCCGAGGGAGAAATGTGCTAAGGGAAACTGGATTTGGAGCTATTGGTGGGTGACGGAGGAGTCAATGTAGTGGGCAGCAGCTTTGTGCTCAGCGGAGGACAAGGATGGGAAAAGAAGGTTGGTTTCTCGTGGAGGAAAGAAAGAAAATTATCAATGGCAGAAAATCGTAAATTTGACCAAGTCTTGGGCCTCTTTTCTTACCCCTCCTACATGCCATCCTTTGACCACTCTTGTTGGTTGACCAATTAATGCCATTAATTCGAAACGAACTCGCTGTAAGTTAATAAGGATGCCAATTTAGATGGTGAGTATTGGAACGTCATCATTTCGCTTACTATTTGGAAAAATGAAGGTGACAAGGTATCCATCAGCAGTGGAGATTAGTGGTTCTATCAACTTGTTGCATGCACCATCATCAAACGAGCCATTGCTTACAATTGAGTGAATTGAATGATATTTAAATATATTTTGAAGAATTAGGCTCCATTGGGAAGTAAAAGTAGCAAAGATGTATGTTGGTCAAATTATATGGTAAAATTAACTAGATAAAAAAATTGTAAAAATAATTTGAGACGTCAAAAAGATAAATATTGTTCAAAAAATATAAAACGAAGGAAGTAGCAAACTAACTCAAGATTGTTAGTAAAATTTCAAACAGTTTACTCATGTTTTTTAAATGGTTAGTGACCACCACTCATTCTTCCATCTTAATATTTTCCATCACCTCACATAATTTGTACAAAATTTATACGCCACAAGCTATCATTGGCAAGTTTAGTCCTAGCTTATACAGAGAGTGTAGGTGAGTCAGCTACTAACTCAATGATTGTACTTGTAATTTTATGAGTGAAAAAACACATAAATATTCCCTATTTCATTCGATCTTATTTTCCTAATAAATACACCCATGTCCCAAATCATTTGTTTTGATAGTCAAACTACCAGCTTTTAATAATTCATGCCTCTAATTACCATCAAGCCGACGTCCCAAGATTACAATTGCCTTTAAACCAATATTAGATACCCTCTTAGATACTCTCTCCCACTTTTCACATAAGTCCACAAGAAATCCACAAAATCCGTTTCAATTTTACATATTGGTAAACAATCGACACTTTTGATGAACTCTCTTATACCATATCACAGTAACAACATACAAAATAGGAGAAAATGGTTGGAATAAATTGCAAGTCAAGCCTCGGTCATAGGGGCGTGGAAGGAACTTCGCCAACGTCAAGTAGCTAAATAACTTAGACTAACATTCCGAGGACTAAAGCCATGACTTACTTGACACATAAAAAATAGATCAATTCCACATGATACAAATGCAAAACCTTGAGGACAAAACCATGTTCAGTATTATGATTTCGCAATGGCATGAACTTGCGTGAAAGTTAAAAAAAGAGTTAGGGAACCTAACATTAAACTCTTGGTTTTTTGGTAAAAAACAATAAAAAGCCTCAACATTTTTTTTGGTTGCATTCAGACACTCTAAGTATTGGAAATAAAATATAATCATTTCGTCTGTAACATTATAGTTCCATTTGTTTCCCTCCGTTATAAATCCAGTTTAAATTTGGGTTTTAAAAGTTCCAGACAGTATATTTTCAAAAATAGAAATAATAAAGTATATGTTAGATCAAAATACAAAGATTTTTGTAAGTTTCTTTTTAAAAAAAATTAAAGAAATTTATCTTCATTCATGAAAATAAATTGACGGATTGCATCCTTTAATGTTTAATATTAGAGTTTTAGGTAATTTTCATTTTATCGATAATTTATGTACTATACTGTCATCATTTATTTTATCGAGTTAAATTAAATCTTATTATTATTTTTGAACTCGAATCACTAAAATATATAAATAAAAAAAATAATTTTGTTTTCAAATCTCACACAAAAACCGATAACTTAATTGATCGCAAATTTGAAAAATAATTTGAACATAATCAACGACATATATAACATTTGGTTGTAAATATTTGTCTCCTAATTATGAATAGAATTATTGGAAATAAATATTTTATTTGATTTATTTTATTGTCTTCAATAGGTATTTGTCTCTAATTATTTGCATCAGTTATTTGATTGGTGCCAAAATCCGTTAGCTTCGTTACTCCTGGGGATTTGATGTCATGTTTGTTCCATTGTAATTTGTAATTCGAGGTGATTGTCCATTTGCTTGCTGGAAATTGTACATTTGTAGTTTTGTACTATTTGTTTATTAATTCCAATAATATATTTGAGTTGCTGTTAAAAAACCTAAAGGCTTAAGTACACCAACAGATCTCTAACTTGGCTAACTTACATAAGTTAGTTCCTGACCTCAAACTCGGTGTATTTAAGTTCTCATATTTTGAGAAATGGCATGTGTGAGTCCAAACCAGCTCATGGTATTACAGAAAAATATTTGAAACTGATTCTTAATGTGTTTTTTTTTTTCATTTTTAGGTGCTCATTTTATATTGATCTACACCATGAATAGGCTAAATTTATTTAAGTACATGTTATTTCTATTATTATTAAATAATGTTTCTGTAAAACATTGATTAATACTCACTTATGGTATACTTTGTAGAGATATTTAAGATATAATTAAAAGTTATTATTTTTTATTTATATTGATTTACCAAAAATTTATATAAATAAAAACTTGACACATCAAGAACCTTGAAAAAAACTTTTAGAATATTTTTTTACAAGTTATTTCATTTTTTACAGTTTTCAGTATTTTAACTTCTGGAAGCCAAAAAATATAAAATATAAAATATTAAAGATTAAAAAGGAATAATCTATTATATAAAACTTAGAAATGTTTTACGTCCCTTTTTCATACATTGAATTATATTTTGGTGTTTCTTTTAATATATTATATATTTTTCTACTTTCACTGCTACATGATATATATATATAATTTTTTGAAAGTGAAAAGGAATAAATATCAAAGTGACTTTTAACCATATTATAAAGTGTTTTTTTTTTCTTTTTTGGATTCTAACAGAGTTAAGTTTTATTTTAGGAAAAATTTTAGTGATGTATGCGTATTCATGTTCTTGTTTGTATGTGTATGTATATTGTACAAAAGCACTTTTTATTCATTTTCAATTTTTTTTTTACAAATGAACAAATTAATCACTCCAATTTTAAGATTTTTAGTATCTTTATCTCCATTTTTTTAATTTTTGGCATTACCACAAGGTGTCCAAATATAATGGGCCAAATTATCATTGCTTTACATTGCACTATCATATGCGACTCATATAAAAACAAGCTTTAATTTATTTTCTCTTATAAGAAAAAGATAGGCTTTTTCCCTGTGTTGTGAAAAGGTTTATCTAATAATAAATGTCTTTCAAATCAAACTAAGTGTTATCTTAGGAAATCATTTACTATCTTTTTTTCTCAATTCATAATAATTTCTTTCAGAACTTATAACTCTTCAAATACAATTAATCATCAAAATCTTGTAACTACCAATAATAATGTAATTACTCAAAAAATAAACTTTAAATAAGTATTTTATTATAATAACAACATACTGAGTATCAGATTGATTAGCTAATTATGTTTGAAAAATCAATTAGTTTTCTTTTTTAGTTAACAATTAATGGTAATGATTTTTCTTAGTTTATAACTCTTTAGTTGTAATAAATCTTTAAGTGCTTCTATAAAATATTATTAATCATATAATACTTACGCAAATAACAAACACACTTGAAACAAAACAAATTTAACCTATACATGGACTACAACAATAAAAATGAACTATAAGTACCTATGTCTGAACCAAAAAAAAAAAACAGAGAGAGATTAAGGATCAGGTGTGAATTTTTTTTCCCAATAGTATGAGGTGCTTTGAACTAACTTGTACCATTTCTCAAAGTTTGAAGACTTGAATATACTGAGTTGGAGTTGAGGGACTAACTCGTAAGAGTGTACCAAGTTAAAGGTCTGCTGGTGCAATTTGGCTAAAACTAAACTCTTTGAGTCAGCTTTTCCTTAACTAGCCTTTCATTGACGTGGGGGGACAATGACCGCAACATTTCTTTGGCAAATAAAAGAAAAGTCGAGTAAAAGATTGTCCTTAAGGTTATATATATATATATATGAGATTATGGATATAATTCCAACAAAAATAAACTTTAATCTACTATAATAATACCTTCGTAAAAGAAGGAATTGTAGGCAAAGGCTTCGTATTGTATCATCTTCTTTCTCTGAATATATACATCTATACAACAAAGGACAAAAAGAGCAAAGGTGGAAAGAGTTTAGTTTTGGTAAGTGTAATTTCCCACGATATTGCCAATCTACAAAAGCCATCTTTCTTGTTGGTGCTTTAGACTTCCATTTTGTGATCTACTAATTTCACTAGTATATGTTAACTTATTTTTTTTACAGAGAACTCTTTTGTGAACCGGGCTTGTAGCATGCGTTATCCCTCAAAATTTTAAAATTTGTCATTTTGACCCCGTTTCTCAGAAGCTGGAGAAGACGACACAACAATAATTCTACACAACTAAAACAAGCGTCTGCAATCGGTTCAATGGTGATGGTGCTGGGTTTACGAATGTAGTCTCATGGGTTCGAATTGCTGCTGCGAAAGTTCTGCATCTTTCTTCATTTTCGCACAATTTTTTTTTCGTTTATCTTTCACCTTTTTGTTTTCTATTTTCTTTTTCAGATTTTTTTATTTTTTTTCCATTTTTAGTTTTTTATTTTCGTTTCCTCATTTTCCCATTTTCTTCTTTTTTTTTATCATTTTTTTATTATTTCTAGTTTTATCTCTTGTTTGTTTCCAATTTTATTCTAGTTGAGTTAAAAGAACAAACAATTCTTGGTAAAAGAATAGATTGTTCCTAAAAAAAGAATAAAATGATAAATTAGTTGTCTATTCTTTTATTAGTATTTATTTTTTTGTTTCTCTTGCACCTTTTTATTTTTTATTTTCTTTTTCAGTTTTATTTTTTATTTCTTTCCATTTTTAATTTTTAATTTTTGTTTCTTCATTTTCCCAGTTTCTTATTTTCTTTTTCATTTTTTATTATTTCTAGTTTTATCTCTTGTTTGTCTTTGATTTTATTCTAGTTGAGTTAAAAGAACAAACAATTACTAGTAAATGAACAGATAGTTCCTAAAAAAAATGATAAACTAGTTGTCTGTTATTTTATTAGTTGTTATTTTTTATTTTATTATTAATAGTTTATTTTTATTAACAACCTTTTTTTATTAATTCCTGTTTATTCTTTAGATAAACTAGCTATCTATTATTCTATTAGTAATTATTTATTATTTTGTCAATAATTATTTATTCTTTTATTGGTATATGTTTGTTCTTTTATTAATTTCTACATGTTCTTTTCGATAAATTCATTTTTTTCTTTTGTTAGTAACCATTTTTTCTTTTATCAATAGTTGTTTGTCATTTTATCTAGGCCAAAATGCGCATATGATCCTTCAACTTGGCAAACTCGAGCTAGTTAGTCTTTTTTGTTGGACTCAGTGTGAGTTAGTCCTTTAACTTTCAAGATTAAGCGTGTTAGTCCCTAAAGTCTATTAAACTAAACAATTTAGTCCATGTCTGACGAAAAGGTCCAACTTGAAACCTTGTGACTTGACGCCATTTGTTCGAGCGGCTCAAAAACAGAGGTCTAGAGCCGGTGGCTGGACACTCGTCGATGAAAATGTAAATCGACTCCAACTCTCGGTCAATCAATGAAATCGACCTTGACGCTCCCACTCCCGGCTAGAGAATTGATCGATTCGGCGGAGATGCGACCCACGGTCTCACTCTTCCTCCAGCGATTCTCGTAGCTTCAACCCACGTTCTCTCCTCCGTTCATGAAATCGAGCCCGATGCTCCCACTTCCAATGCTCCACTTGGCTCCTACTTCTAGCATTCACATCGGCTCCTACTTCGGCGAGCTAATCGGCGAATCAACTCCAACTCTTGGCGAAACGGCTGCTCGACTGGCGAGGGACCAACAAGAGAAGATACGAGACCGATGGGAGATGAGAGACTAGACCGATGCGATGAGAGAAAAGGTGAGGCTGACGACGAGGAGAAAAAGGAGACTGGTAGGAGAAGGAAGTCAACGCCGGCGGGGAAGATATCAGGCGGTGTTGGAGCGATAAGCTAACTGTGAGGAGACAAAAGAAATGCAGTCTGTTATTCCGTACACCGAGGGACTAACTCGCTCAATTTTTCAAAATTGAGGGACTAAGTTGCACTGAGTTGAAATTAAAGGACTACCTCGCTTGAGTCAACACAGTTGGAGGACCATATGTGCATTTTGGCCTTTTATATCTACTCCTACTTATTCTTTTAGATAAATTAGCTGTTTATTCTTTTAGCAGAAACTTTTTATTCTTTTAGATAAACATGAACAAAAAAAATAAAAAACATCTATTAATAAAAGAACAAAGAACTACTAATAAGTGAACAAATATCAAGTTCATCTAAAGGAATAAATACGAACTAATAAAAGAACAAAGAGCTACAAATAAAAAAAAATAAACAACTAGTAACAAAAGAATAAAAAATTTGTGTCTCTAAAAAACCAAGTAGAAACGGATAAAAAAACAAACTATTAATAATAAAAACACAAATAACTACTAATAAATGGACAAATATCAAGTTCATCTAAATGAACAAATATAAACTAAGCAAAGAATAAATATCTACTAATAAAATAGCGAGGAGCTACAAATAAAAGAACAAATAATAATAAGATAATAAAAAATTAGTGTCTTTAAAAGAACAAGCAGAAATTGATAAAAAAAAATTGTTATTGATAAAAATACAAATAGTTGCTAATAAATAACAAGCAACTAGTTTATCTAAAGAAATAAATATGAAAAAATAAAATAAAAAACATACTTACAAAATAAAATGGTTGGGTAAATGGAAAATAAAATCATTTATCAGTTCAAAAATTGAAAAAGTAAAAAAAAAAAAGCTCTAAAAATGTTGGTAAGAGGAAATATGGAAATTAAAAAAATGAAAAATAAAAGTAATAAACATGAACAGACAAAAGAAAAAGTACTTACTAATAAAAAAATAAATAGTTACTAATAAATGAATAAAAATCAAATTCATCTAAAGAAACAAATATGAACTAATAAAATAATAAATACTTACTAATAAAAGAACAAAGAGTTACAAATAAAAATAATAAACATCTAATAACAAAAGAATAAAAAGTTTGTGTCTCTAAAAGAAGAAATATAATCAAATAAAAGAACAAATTGTTGCTAATAAAAATACAAATAACTATTAATAAAAGGAAAAACATCAAGTTTTATCTAAAGAAACAAATATGAAATCACCAAAGAAACAAAACCTATTAATAAAGAAAGAAATAGCTACAAATAAAAGAACAAAAAACAACAAGAGAATAAAAAATTAGTGTCTCTAAAAAAACAAGCAAAAACTGGTAAAAATATAAAATGTTACTGATAAAAATATAAATAATTACTAATAAAAGAATAAATATTTAGTTTATGTAAATCATTAAATATGAAAAATAAAATTAAAAACACATACTGATAAAATAAAATGGTTGGGTACACAAAAAATAAAATCATTTATTAGTTCAAAAATTGAATAAGCAAAAAAATATTCTTAAAAGATTGGAAAGAGAAAAAAAATGGAACGTAAAAAAAGGAAAAAAGAAAATAAAAATGAAAAAAAAAAAACGAAGATTAAAAATACAACAAATGAAAAATGAAAAACCGTAAAGAGAAGAGAAAAAAAGAAATGAAAATAAAAAAAGTAGAAGGTGAAAGCGGGGGGATTCAAACCCACGCCCCTTAACCTTTTTCTTCCACGCGCTTCACCGCATCACCGAACCCAGGATTTTATCTAACTTTGCAGAAAAATGTAAGTGTACCCGGCGCACGCAAGAGTTTGCCTTTTTAGCATATGATTTTGCAAATAATTTTACAAATATGTATCTAATATACTTAACATATACTTACGTGGCACAATATTTTATGAAATAGCAACAGGGACTTACTTGGTACATAATTAAAGAGGAACAAAGTAATCTCTATAATAAGAGTATTTGAGATAAAAAAAAACAGGGTTAGTCAGCTCTTCTTAAGTAGCCTTTATTGATGTGGTTGTGAAATTATGGATATGAATGGATACCTTAAGGAGTGAATATCCATATCCACCCGATTATGTGGATCAATAGAGCTTTTTACTTGGTTAATTGAATATGAGTAGGATATAGGTTTAATTTTTGAAATATCTGTTGACTGCGGGTAGAATACAGGTAGTGTCTCATCAAAAAAGAAAAAAAAAAGGAGGATATGAATATTACCGAGCGATGAAAGATTATATCGATAAAATTCCAACTAAAATTAACTGCGAACGGATATGCACAAAAATTGCACCCAAAACGCAGAACCTCGAGATTCCAATTTCAATGGAAAAGGAAATCCCAAGAGTGGAAACCGAAATCGACAAGTGTCCCACCAGATGTATCCATGAGCACGGTGGACGGCGCCGCTTCGTTACACGTATCCATGACCCCCATACACTAAGCTCCTCTATATAGCTTCGCCAGGCCCTCGGCTCCGTCCCTGCCAGCGCCTGAAAACTGAAACCAACAAAACAGAGCAAAAGCAGAGCAGGGATATCATATGGCTTATATGGGCAGGAATGTGGCGGCGCCATTGTTGTTTCTCAACCTGGTTATGTACTTCATCGTCCTCGGGTTCGCGAGCTGGTGCCTCAATAGGTTTATCAACGGCCAGACAAACCATCCTAGTAAGCAAAACTTAAGACAAGAGTTTTGAGTTTTTGGGGAATGGTTTGTGACTAATCTGGTTCCGTATATTGCTTCAGGTTTTGGTGGCAATGGAGCGACGGGCTTCTTCCTGACATTCTCGATACTGGCGGCAGTTGCAGGGATCGTGTCCAAGTTGGCCGGAGGCTACCACCTCAGGTTCTGGAGAAATGACAGCCTCGCCGCCGCCGGCTCTACCACACTCATTTCTTGGGCCCTCACCGCTCTTGCCTTCGGGTACTAATATACAACATATGATTGTAATAATTTTTTCAGTAAGGCTGTAAACGCCAAGTGTCCGGTTGATTTCAGGTTGGCATGCAAGGAAATAAACATTGGAGGATGGAGAGGGTGGAGGCTGAGGGTGCTAGAGGCTTTTGTTATGATCCTAGCATTCACGGAGCTCATCTACGTACTGCTGCTTCACGCCGGAGTTTACAACAGCAGATACGGCCCGGGCTATCGAGATGAAGGCGGCTACGGCGTCGGTGCACCTGCAGAGCCCGCCTACAAGGGCGGCGCTGCTCCCGTCGCTAGAATCTGAAGCAAAATAAATATCATACCTAGCTACGTACTTTTGTTGCTCTCCCATGGATCCAACCAGAATGGGCAGAAGAGCAACTTTATATCACGTGTTCATACTTTGGTTTCTTTGTAAACTTCTTTTGTAGATCTACGTCGACGTCGTTTCGGCATGGGCGTGGATGATGGATTTTTGCGTGCAACGTGTAATGTTTTTCTTCCCCCTCTCCTCTTAGCCCCTAGAAAGAGTATGGTTATGGCCGGCAAATGTTTTAAATCTCCTACGTCTGTCAGCTGTTCCTTGTTTCTGGTACACCAAATCTAAGTACTATCGTGAGGTATGGAAGGACCTCAGAGTCTCTTCCTTAGTCGTCGTCACCGAAGATGTGCGTCTGCAGAAGATCCGACGAGAGTTTCAATTGTTTCGCTAGGGAAACTGTAAGAGAAACCTGGATAAGAGTCGGTGAGGATCTAATTTGGGTTTTCTTTTACCATTCTATACTTTTGGGCCTTAAATGGATATAATAGAACGAGGGCGTCTTTTGAATCTAGAAACAAATAACTATGTAAAACCTCATCTAATATCCAACACAAAATACATTCTTCACATTATTCCTTATGTTTTAATTATTAGTACATTTAGGTCCGTCCAAATTTTTTTTAGTTCTCAAGTTTTGATTATTAGCACATTTAGGTCCTTCCAAATTTTTAAGTATTTCAGGTATCAATTGGTTAGGAAGTTATATTAAACGAGTGTTCTCTAGCAAAGAGCATTTTTTTTCTATTGTAAGTCTTACCAGGTTCACACTATAATAATGCTTATTCAACTCGGCCATCTCATAGTTATAGTAGGTGCATGTACATTCGATGCCATTATTTCTTGAGCATTTTTTGTGTTTTTTTTAGACCGGTCGTGTTGTTGTGCAAATTCTAGTTCCATATTCTCGATGCACCATTTTGCAAATAACCTTCATTCATCGGTTTCTCTCGTTTACGTTTTTTCCTCTTTTTGTAGATGTTGCTTAAATTTATTACATTTATCTATTAAACCAAAAACAAAATAGAAAAGGCAACGAAAGAATTGGTACACATAAAAAAATAAGAATAACAAAACAAAAGACTATCCAAAAGACCAATCTACGCATTACACAAGAAGGTTCAATTATATGACCTTTAGAATGAATAAACCACAAAAGTATAGCAAATGATTTATACATAAGCGAAAAAAGTGCAAACTCAACCAATATTGAGAAAAACTCTTCCTATTTTTTTCAAACAAATGGAGATTTGCCAACAAAGTAGGATTCAGTATATTAGTAGTTGTAGAAACATCCTGAGATAGAGTAAAGAATGTAAATTGAGGAGATACTTGAGAAGGCTTTTTTTCTTTTTTGAGATCCATGAGCGATCCAAAATGAAATATTTTTATAGGAACATTTGAATTGAATCAAAATTAATGTATTAGTCATGGAATTTAAATACTAGCATGAAGTATTTTAGTAACAAAAAATTTAATAGGGAATTTAAGAGAAAAATGGAAAACTCCTCCAATTTTTAATTAATTAAAAATTAAGTGTATAGAAGTTATGTTTTAAAAGCCATAGTTGGACCCATTTGTTCCAACATAGATGTAATTGAATGCTTACAATAGTTAACGAGTGATTACTTTACAGTTAAAAAACTGTAAGTGATAAATAAAATAAAGACCCTAAATAGAAGAAAATGAATGATTTTAGGGGTTGGACCACAATTTGTTCCTATTATAGCATCTTAAGAAGGCCCTAAAGTGCACGATTGGACTCTAACATTTAATTATTATTCCAGTTTTAACCCCAACCTCCAAAATGCACATTTTTTCTCTCTAACCTCGTTAAAATGTTTCATGTTGGACCTTTATGTGACGGAAGTTATTCTTTCAAACTGAAAACTCCACGTCAGCATGGTATTATAGGCGAAAATACTAAGTTTAGCCCATGAGACCTTTTCTCTTAAAAAAACCCTTAAAACATTTAAATCTAACATCAAAGTCCTCTAATCATCTCAACCTCCTTTTCACCGCTGTCCCTCTCACCGTTGCCCCTCTCTGATCTTCCTTTTATTGTTGTCCTTCTTCAGCTTTCATCTCCCCGCCATCGTCGCTCTCCCTTCCCTCCCTCTAGATCTCTTTCCTCCCCCCACTGCCATCGCTCTCCCTTCCTTCCCTCTTGGCCTCCCACCCACCCTATCGGTGCCACTGTCACTCTCCCTTCTTTTCTTCCCGAGCTCTCTTCCTCTCCTCGTCACCATCGCTCTCCCTTCCCTCCATCTCGGCCACTTTTCCTCTCCCTACCGTGGCAGCTCTCACTTCCTTCCCTCTAGGCCGCATCCAATTCTCATACCCCCATTGTTGCAATTTCTTGATTTGCTCACCTTCTCTTCTATTCACTCAGCTATTAGCTTCCTCTTTCCCATCTCCGTTGTCAATCCACCAAACCCGACGTCAATCCATCAATCTGCCAAACCCACTGTCGATTCGCTTTATCCCCCCATCCCTGACATCAATTCGACCTTTGATTTCGATTTGAGTTATTCAAGGATTTCGTCCATCCCTTTGTGGCGTGGCATAACTGTTGGTGCCATGAACGCTGGTGGTGGCACTTGTAGGAGCAGCCGGAGAGAGGAGAGAGAGGGCGGAGAGGGGAGGGGGTTTTGTTAAATTTGTATGTTTTAAAAATTATTAATTAAAGGAAAAAGTTTTCATGGACAATGTCATGCTGATGTGACATTTTCCGTCAGAACTAATAGATTTTGTCACTCAAAGGTCTAAAATGAAACATTTAAATGAGGTTAAGGAGTCTAAACGTACAATTTGAAGATTACAGTTAAAACTAAAACAATAATTAGAGGTTATGGTTCAATCATACAATTTACCCGTATTTTGGCTGAAGGAAAGAACTTTGGAAGCATGTCCGTAAACCCCATCATTGATGACTGAGAGCTAAAATTAATTAAAGAATAAAAGACAACAAGATTTTAGGGGGTTAGACTTCAATTAATTTTGATAGCGCATAATCAAATACGTAACTCGACCTTAAAAGTGTATCGGAAAAAACACTTGAGGTATGGAGTTTTAGATTGATACAAAAACACACCAATAATCAATGTTAAGAGAAGTGGCAGAGAGGGGAGTGGATGATTTTCTCTTTCATGTATCTATCATTATTCAATTTGGAGTTTTGTACGGTTATCCCTTGAAGTTAGATTAATATTACAGTTACACTTCGAAGGTTTGAAACTTTCTGCTTGTTTTTCTTTCATTGCCTCATAACAATTTCTATGATTCGAATTTAAATTGTATGATGACTATTTATCAATAATTTCAATATACTCATTTTTTTTACAATTAATGGATACATTATAGGTTTTTCCTTTCTTCAAGTGTAAAAAAATAGTCATTTTTTAAATATAAATTAGTTGCCAAAAAAATACCTAATAACTTCAAATTATTAGAATATATATTAGACTAATAAAATTAGGATTGTAGAAGTTGTGGCTTCTAGGTCAAGTCATAATACTTATACTAAGGGATGACACGCTGACAAAAGCAAATCATGATTTCATAAATTACTACAGGAAAATGTAAAAAAAAATTAAGAAAGAAATGTAAATTTCAAAATCTTTAAAATACACTTCAATTTACCATTATTGGAGATTGCGATGCTTTCTTTGCTAGTACTTTCCACCTCATTATCTTCATTCTGCTATTTCTAATTTCTAGACACTGAAACAATTGCATAGGTGCATCCATGGTCGCAACCTTTGAGTACAATAGTATTTCAGTCCATAATATTGCAAGCATATCAATTTAACTATTAGAAAATGGTCCTCTAGCAACCGTCTGATTAGTGACAACCAAAAGTTATGGCTAATTAGCGACAGCAAAGTGTAAATCTTCACCCAAAGTTTGACAAAGATTTAGTAATGACATACTGTCACTAGGACTTAACAATAGCGAACCTTCGTTAAATTAGCGACAACAAACTATCGCTAACTTTGTGTAGGAATTAGTGACAGGCTGCCTTCACTAAATTGTGTGGAATTGACAACATTATTACAATGTATGTAGAATTAAGGAATGGAGAGGCTGAGCTGCTGGGGGAATTATTGGCATAAACTAATGAAGGCCAACCGTCACAAACTAAACATGACTGGCTCTCACTAAATTAGTGAATGCCAACCATTGCTAATTTAGTGACAGTAAAACATCACTAATTAGTAACAGTCAGCTATCGTTAAATTAGACAATCAGCCTTCGCTAATTTAGCAACAACAAACCTTCGCTAAAATTCCTAAAATTAGTGGCAACAAATCATCGTTAGGCTAAAGAAATTAGTGACAATCAGCATTCGCTATATTAGCAACAACAAGCCCTCGTTAACGTTAGCGATAGCTAGCCTTTGGTAAGCATAGTGATAGTAAGCCTTCGTTAAACTATCAACGATGAGCCGTCACTAACACTCCAGCAACACGCCAACACCGGCAATTAAGTGACCGGCAAGATTGCGAATGTCAAATGTCACTAAATAGCGACGACAACCGTCACTAACCAATTAACAGTGAATAATTTAGATATGAACTAATTGATGGTGAGTAATTTAGATACAGACTAATTAGTAATAGCTAGTCATCGCTAAAGACCAACTCTAAAACCATTTTTCTTAGTAATGTTAATTTGGCCCTTCATCTTTTAAGAACTTCACATTTTTTATACTTTTCTTGACGGATTCTATTCAAGGCTATGGAACATATCATGTTTGCACTGATTTGACATATATAATCAATATTTCAATATGCCATATGGGCGTAAGGAAAAACAAACAAAAAATGAAAATCAGATAATAGCAGAAATTAATCTTCTTGACTATTGGCAGTCTCTATATACTGCGGGTGATATCCGTCCTTAGGTTTTGTTTTTCTTTTTGGTTTTTCCCCTTAAGCTTACCCGACAGAAGTTGCTGACTGTGTGTTAACCCAGTGCTTACATGGTGCATTTTTCATCAGTAATGGTAGTATCCATTAATAAAAGGACTAGCATGAGAGGTTTTTATCTCAACCTGCTGCTCATATATGTTGGGGTGATCAATTGCACCAAACATCCCTAAACTATGATCCACATAGTCGTTTTAAAATATGAAAATTTTCATCGCCTGTCTCGACAAGTCATAGTTGCCGAACGTCAAGAGGGAGAACAAAAACAGTTTGATCATTCTTTTAATTTTATTTGTTACACCCTCACTTCAGTTTACTTGTTCAATTTAGCTCATTTTTAACAATAGGATTGACAAAGGACGAATGGTGCAACATAAAAATAATTTGAGGACCAATAATGCAACAAGTCATAGTTTAATGACGAAACTAATATGGGTTATAGTTTAAGGATATTTAATTAGTGCCATTTACCTTCTAAAAACTTGTGATAAGTGGAATGTAGCAAAGAAATATCAAATGCAATCAATGACAACACAGCAACAAGCACCAATTAGTGTTTCCACTTGAAAAGGTGGTGAAAATGAAACATTTGATGTGTGTGTGAGTGTATGATAATTATGATTAGGTTTTGTAATTGTTGGTAGTCTAGCCTACCCTCAATTGGCCTCAGCATGTAATATATAAATAACTTTTAATTTTGAAAGAGAGGCTCATGTCATAATTAACCTAGCTAGTTTATCCAGTTTATTACTCTCCAAGGTGCTCCTTCCATATCTAATCGTTATTACTGGTCGGCTTTTCTTTCTCTAGCTTCAATGCTTATACTTATATAGCCCTTGTTTTAGATCCATAAGGGAAAATTGAAGAGAGGGAAAATTAAAGGAAAAAGTTCTGACATTTTAGTCAAGCGTTTCTAAAATAACACCATTTAACGTGTGTGACCTAATTTTTTAGTGTGATCTTTTGCATTTTTATAGTAGTTAATTATCTTTCGATGCTAATACTCAATGCGTCTACTTTCTTAATTATGTCTTAATATTAATAATCAATAATCAAGGGAAAAAGTAGGATATACTACGTACTCATACAAAACAAAAAATAACTTAACGTTTCGCCATTCATCTAATTTTGTGAATAAATTAATTTCTTAGTGTGAATGTAATATTATTTGAAAGCTAACACTCTATTTATGCAACTATCATTTAAATTAAATATTTTAACAAAGCAATTAATTTTTTTATATTTTTCATGGTTTTTTATTTAAAAAGAATACATGATTTTGTTTAAAAAAAACAAGAACTAGAAAAACTACAATAGAATTGTTAATTTCCAACTATTATTTTTGACGTATTGCTGTCAAAAATTCAATTTTTCAACGAACATCCATAAAAAAAATGGCAGCTGGTTATATACTCATGAGGAAGGAAATGTCAATGGCAATTTTGGTTAGATGTCGTAATTTTCAAAGGTTAGACGTGGAAAGTATACGTCACAACATTTTCAATGTTGAAGTGTATCCCAAAGTCTATCCATTGAAAATTCCAATAGACAAAGCTATCCAATGGACAATTGTGAGAAAGGGAGGAGGAAGAAGAATAAGGTGACAAATAGAAGGAAAGAAAAAAAAGAAGAAGAAGAAGAAGAGGATAATATGGTTAGAAAGAGAGGGATCCGGAGGGATGAGGAGGAACAAGAAGAAAAAAAAGTAGAAGATGGATGGCAAAAGGATGAAGGAAGAAGAAGAAAAGAACAAGCAGGGTCTGTCAAAATAACATTTTGATGGAGGAAGGATGATCATAATAGTAGTTGATGGATATTTTTAAAGTTTTTTTTTCTACGGCTGGTTTTGGGGGAAGGAGTTTTTTTTTTTTTTTTTTTTTTTTCAATTCTGACTGCTAGCAGTAAAAAAATAGACAATTGAAAATTAAAATATTAAAAAACATTCATTTCGGAAAGCTAAGTTGGCAAAAGAAACATTTTGTTACTCGCCGGAAAATTTCTCATGGCTTGTTGTTAGAATTTCCGATGAAAAGCCGTTGGAAAATGGAATTAGAATATTTTTGATGGCTTGGCATTAGAAATCGGTTTTCTCGCAACCATGTGTAAAAAAATTTCAAAGGTTAGACGTGGAAAGTATACGTCACAACATTTTCAATGTTGAAGTGTATCCAAAGTCTATCCATTGGAAATTCCAATAGACAAAGCTGTCTAATGGACAATGGTGAGAAAGGAATGAGGAAGTAGAATAAGGTGACAAATAGAAACAAGGAGGAAAAAGAAGAAGAGGATAATATGGTTAGAAAGATAGGGATCTGGAGGGATGAGGGACAAGAAGGAAAAAAAGCCATCAAAATATTCAGATAGGGTTTTCTTACAACCATCTGTAAAAAATTTGCAACGGTGAAGAGCTGTTAAAATAAATTCCAATGGGTAGGCACCAGAAAAAATTCATTGAAGTTTTTTTATGGCTATTAGTCGGGATTTCCAATGGCATAGAGCCGTCAAAATTTGTTATAAAAAAGAAGGCTTTTTTCAGAAGTAGAGGTGTTTTAAAGATATCTGTTATCTATATTATATATATATATATATATAAAGGAGAAGCCTAGATAATATGTTGGAATCATCAATTAAAGAGCTTCTTTGATCTTTTCAAAGGTTTTTTACTTGCTCTTCAATGCCAAAATATTTTAAGACCCTTTAACTACACTCTATTATTTGATTTTTATTGCATTGGCATTCTCACGAATCTTTGCTAAGTTATAATTTGGTTCTTATCTTCTTTTTCTATCAATCTTAAACATAATTCTACCTATTAAAGTATAACAATGGATTTATAACTAATCATTTACTCATATGACCTATCAATTTAATGGTTGATGTAATTGGACTTTTATGGGGTTTTTTATAGAGTTATTGTTATCAATTAGAGTATTATGATAGTAATGATATTATAATTATTTATTATTCTATTTAATGTTTGAATTACTAACATTTATTAGGCAAAAATTTTGATCTACTAATCATGCCAAACTTATACATTGAATGTGGAATTCAATTCTTTAAACTAAAACTAATTACATAGTAACAAAAGAAAAACAATTAGTATAAATTAGTTTAGCCTTGTCAACTAAAGGTAGGAACAAAACACTTTTAAGTCCATCTAATGCCAAAATGGTTAGGCTTTAGATATGCAGTTTCAGGTAATTCTAATTTTATCCACAATCATTTCAATTCTTCGTTTCTCTTAATTTATTTTTTGAATTGAAAACTTCTCATACTATCTAATACTTCTATCCTTTTTGCATTAGCGGTGATGGATTTATACTTTTTTTATATAATAGTTTCAACTGTTTTATAAAATTGTTTGAGATATGGTTAGATGTAATTAATTGTGTTATTTTTAATTTTATTACACTATTGTTTTCTCTTTTGTTTAGCTAAAAATATTAATCTATTTTTACCATTTCCATTTTCCTTTTAATTCTCTTTGCCTACTAACAACTAATTTAAGTAATTTTTCTATTAAATACTTATTAATATAAAAATAAAAAATAAAAATATCATTTCAACTGTGCATATTTTATTTTCCCTATAAGTTTGAAGAATTAATTGAAACTTGCATTTTCAAGTTTGATGATTATGGATTGATATTTTATTCTTTATTTGGTTTTGGGTAAACTTAAGAAAGAAAAAATATTGAAAATCAAACTCATCTTTTAGATTTTAAATAGATCATTAACTTTTAATTGTTACATGTCATTATTATTATTATTATTATAAAAAATAATTAAAAATGATATATACAATTAAAATTTATAAAAAAAATTAACTCGTATATATTATAAGACAAAAGATGAGGATAATTTAGTAATTTTAGAGTTAATTTATAGACTAATTAAGCGTCACCTTAAACTTTTACATGAAACCTCAATTTTTGTTCATGTGTTATGTGTATTAAGATTTTACCAACAGATTAGACTTTATATCTCCAAATAAAGAATTCAAATTCAAATTTATCAATTTTAATGTATAAATAAAGAATAAAAACAATTGAATTTATTTACGTTAATTAATTTCCCATTTATAGAACAAGTCTTTTATTTTAATACATTTTAACAAAAAAATTTGTCCACAAGATGAGTATAGAACTAGTTTTTAAGTATCATTTAATTAATATATAAGTTTTCAAAACAAAATATGTGCATCCCAATATAAACATTTCCAACGACTTTTTAAAAATCTTTTATCAAACTGCCATGCGCGTAACCCGTATGAAAACGCTTGAAATCAATAATGTTTTCTCTTACGTGGTGCGGGAAAGAGGGAGCATAACGTTGAGCAATGATTTCAAAATTCTACACTGGCGGAAGTACAATGTGAATGAAAAAGATGGAAGTGCATAAGTCCTAAAACTCTCCGCATTTTGTCAATTAATCCTGAAACTCATCAATTTGCCAAAATAAATTTTAAGACAGAAAATCATTAACTCCATTAGTCTTAGATGTTTCACTTTTTTGTCAAGTAAATCCCAAAACTTTTGCTTATGACGAAAAATGCTAACATAACACTTAATGTTGTTATTTCTGATGACTTTTCAACTTAGCAACTTACTAGAAAACATTATCAAAAGTTATCGGAAATTTTGCAAATTTTCAAGAAATTTAGGGATAAATTAGAAAAATTTTAAAAATACTGCCCATTTTGTAATTTCTAAAAAATAAAAAAATAATTGTTATTTTACCAAATTTTATAATGAAGTAATTTCAAGTTCCATATATCAGGATGGACGTTTGTCTAGCTCTACTAGAGCTCTAATTGAACAAACTCTGTTAAAGTAGATTTTTTGCTCATCCACTAACAGCAAAATATAGTATTTAGGACCAACTTTTAGTATTTTAAGAGGTAAAATTCATTTTTCATCCCTAACCTTTTCACATATTCCTAAACAGGTCACTGACTTTCATTTTGTCGTCTTAAAATCACTAACCACCTTGTTTTTGTACTAAATGTGGTCGCTCCGTCAATTTTACTATTAAAGTTAACAAATTCTTAGGGAAAATGCAACCTTTGGTCCTAGAATTTCTTCCTCCCATTCAAAGCACCTTCAATCCTGTAAATTTAACATTTTCTTCTTCTCTCTCGTCCATTTCCCAGAAAAAATCAATTCTCCTCAGCCTCTCTAAGTCTTTATTTTCTCTTGTTGCCTCCCCCAAATCCTCTTCTTTCAGTCCCACCCCACCCCAAATGTCCACCTCCCCTATCCCCTTCCTCTACCGCAAGCTCCCTAAACACTGCCTCCACCCCTTGTTGTTGCTAGCCTCGAATCTGTATCCCCAGACAAATTTCACTCCACCCTGCACAGCTTGGATTCTTCCAAAATACCCACTATTCCTTTTCCTTTTGCCCGCAAACTTGCAATTATTTCTAGTGAAATTGAACCTTACGAAATTCCCTTTGCTGCTTAATTTTTGCAGTTTCTCATTGGTAATGGACGAACATTCTTCTTTGAAATTGAGGGAGAGTTTCTAAATTTTGGAGAAGGATGCACGATGCTTGGCGAAAAACCCTGCATGAAGGGTATTGATCGAATTAATGGTGGAGATTGGTGTAAGAACATCATAGACACCATAGGAAAAGTGACTAATCTGGAAGGGCAAATCAAATATGAAAGTGGAAAATGGTAGGGGGTCAGGCTATTTAGAAGGTTTTCTCCGTGACGCTTATTTGGATCTTTGAATAGGTTTCTGGTTAAAGTGGGTAGAGGATCTAACCAGCTTAGACTACCTGCTGGATGAGATTAAGATGGTTGTTGTGGTTGTCAAGTATGGCGGTGGTGGGTCAAAGTTTTTAGGAGGAGCGGTGTAACAAGCCTAGAAATTAAGAAAAAGAAAATTATCAAATTATCCTAAAGGCAAAATTACCATTTTACCCTTAAGCGTGCTTTCATAATTTTGCCTATTAATTTAGAAAATCAATGTAAAATTAAGAATCTTGATCTTAAGATAATTTTTTTGGTGGTCATTAAGTCAAATTTCAAGCTGGAAGTTCAAAGCCATATTCTTTAAGCCATGGCATTTTTGTCATTTTCCAACCAAGTATAGAACTAAAAATATAAGCGAACCATTGGAATTTCCTTATGAAAATGAGTTAAAAAAACTTTATCTCACTCAATTCTAAATTTGTTTGCCTAGGTTATTAAAAATTTAATCTGCGCTTGTGCACAAGTTATAGTGGGTTCTTATTACTGTTGCATGAGATAATTTCTTACCTAACTTTAATATATAATTTACAAGACTTTCAGCTGCATGCCCACCTAGAATTTTTTTTATTTTTCAAAATCAATTCAATTCAATTTACCTACTTATCTATATTTTCTTTATTTTAACCACCTTCATTATTATCCTAATGTAATTCTTTATCTTTCTTTTTTTATTCTTCCTCATATTCTATCTATGTTAAGAGACCAATTTGCCTCTAGAAACTAATTTTGCCTGTTCTTCTCTTCTTCTTCACCAATTTATAGCCAAGCCACAAAGACAAAAGAAATAACAACCATGGCCGCCACTCTCCACCTTGTTATCATCATTATTTATTTGTTACTTTGGCTATATCCTTCTCTCCTATTCTTTTAATTTATTTAGATAGTATGGCAAAGTGCGGGTTTTCGGGAGTCGCTACCAATCGGTTTACCTAGGTCGATTGGACACCTTAAAATTTGGTCTGCGAGAGTTCGGAGATCGGGAGTACGGTTACGCTAAAACAACTTTGTTATAGCGCCCAAAATTGGCACCTTAGTTGATTTTAATTTTGTTTTACTTTGCTTCTTAACAACTTCAGTTAATTTTTGAAACTAGGAATTTTAACTGAATTATTTAGTCGAATGTGGATTTTTGGTAATTAATTTGTATAAATTTTGGTATTTCCGAACCATGGACTCTGCCGAGTCACCCGGACACGGAAGTTTTAATTCCGAACCATGGGACTCTGCCGAGTCACCCGGACACGGAATTTGATGAAATTTTATATAATTTAATATATATCTAAAATGTGAATTTTTATTATTATTTTTATTTTTATTAAAAATCATTTGGCTAAGATTTTTATTTTGTTTAATAGAGGAATTAAAAAGTTATATTTTAAAAGGAATAAGTAAAATATAAAGTCTTAATTTTATATATTTTTATTCTTAAAAAATTTTGTTTCCATTCTTTTTATTCTTTTTACTGGATAAAAATTAAAAGTAACTATTAAAAACTAATTTTATTTTATACTTTATTTTAAAAATATTTTTTATTCTCCAAACCATTGGATCCTGGCGGATCATTTGGACATGGAGTTTAATTTTTTTTGTTAATTGTTTATTTAATGAATTTTAATCATAATTTTATTGGATTTTATTATTATTTTATTTTATTTATTTAATTATTAATTTTAATCATAATTTTTGTTGGATTCTTTTTATTATTTTTTCTTATTTTTCTTGAATTTTTAATTATTACTTTAAAAATATATTTAAAAACAGAATTGATTTTTGTTGTATTTTTAGAATTATTTAATTATGATTTTTATTAATTTTTAACAAAAGGAATAAAAAGTTAACTTTTTGTTATCTTTAAAGAAATAATAAAAACATTATTCACATAAAATTCTTTCTTTTTGTTTATTTTGTATAATAATTTGTTATTATTTTTTAACCAATAATTAAAAGTGAAATAAATTTAACCAAAAAAATAACAAAGTGGGGCTTTTTGGCCATCCACTTTAATAACACAATAATAACGACAATAATAAAAGTTAGCAAAGTTAGATGTTAATAACAATAAAAATAAAAGTTAGTAATGTTAGTTGAGTTAATTGTTAACAATAATAACAACAATAATAATAAAAGTTAGCAAAGTTAATAAGTTAGTTGTTAGTAGCAATAAAAATAAAAGTTAGTAATGTTAGTTGAGTTAATTGTTAACAATAATAACAACAATAACAATAAAAGTTAGCAAAGTTAGTAAGTTAGTGAGTTAATAATAGTAACAACAATAATAATAAAGGTTAGTAATAATAACAACAATAAATAATGGATATATAAACAAAAAGTTAGTAAAGCTTTCTGCAAAGACAAATGAAAAGGTTAGTAACCAAATTGAAAGAAAATAAAAAGATGAAGGATGAAAACAGAGTTTTACCCTAACAATTAGAATTTTGAATTTCCTGAAACGGGGACGAGGACGCGGGGGGAAACGGCGATGCGACGGTGGACGGGGCTGGGCACGGCGGCGTGCAGGGGGGCAGGGGTGAGGCGCGACGGCGTGGGGGCCTTCCGGCGTGACGGCTAGGGAGCTGGGGGGTGACGCGTGCGACGGAACGGGAGGGGCAAGGCGGGAGTGAAAAAGGGGCTGGACGGCGGCGTACGGCGGCGGCAGGAGGGGACGGGACGAAGGCGTGCGGCGGCGGCAGGAGGTGACGGCAGACTGGTGCGACGGCGACGGGATGGGGTGGCGGCAGCAAACAGCGAAGGAGAGAGTGAGAACGGAAATAGCAAGAAGATGGCTAAAACGTAATAAAAATAACGTTTGGGACTTTCTGGGCATAGGGAGGAGAGGCTAGGGATAAGTCTGATATTTTCTCTTTTTCTAAAACGGAGCTCTAATCTTTCTATATATTTTTTTTTATGTTTTATTCACATATTTTGGACCCATATTTATAGGGGAAGGGGTGCTAGACTGTTTAAAATTAAAAATTAATTAAATTCAAACTTATCTTTTAATTTGGTAAAATGACAGTTTCAGTCCTTTACGTCTCTCAGACTCTGGATAAGTTCCTGAAGCTTCTGATTTTGATAATTTTGTCGTTTTCTGTTAATTTGGGCCAGAAACGTCCGTCTGGCCCAAAATTGATGCGAAAAATTACCCAATGCTCCTGGAACTTTCATAATTTATCACTTTTTCCCAAAACTTCTCAATTTTATCATTTTTACCTCAAACTTTTTAATTTTGTCATTTTTATGGAGTTTTTTTTTTTTTCATTCAAACATACAGATATACACACATATATCATTTTAAATCAAATCTTCACAAAACAAAAATGTATTTTAAACTAATTAAAATTTTTTAGTAATAATAATAATAATAATAATAATAATAATAATAATAATAATAATAATTTTTTAATGGCCGGACGAAATTGGGTGTCAACAGCTGCCCCCCTTTGCATGCTTCATGGGACATGATGTATGCAAAGTCGTTACCAAATTTCGTCCGGCTTAGCTAGGCATTGAGAACCTTCTCGTCGCCTAAATTATGAGGTTAAGGAACTCTCCTTAAAACCTCAGCGATAGGAGCATTCCTACCGTTGATTGTTTTCGAGACAAAGGTTCCATCCTTAAAATCCCGACGATAGGAAATTGATTGAATAAAAATTGATTGATTTCGAGGCAAAGGTTCCATCCTTAAAACCCCGGCGATAGGAGCAGTCCTACCGTTGAAGGAAAATTGATTGTTTCCGAGGCAAAGTTCCATCCATAAAACCCCCGCGATAGGAGCAGTCCTACCGTTGAAGGAAAAATTGATTGTTTTCGAGGCAAAGGTTCCATCCATAAAACCCTGACAATAGGAGCAGTCCTACCGTTGATTGTTTTCGAGACAAAGGTTCCATCCTTAAAATCCCGACGATAGGAAATTGATTGAATAAAAATTGATTGATTTCAGGGCAAAGGTTTCATCCTTAGAACCCCGGCGATAGGAGCAGTCCTACCGTTGAAGGAAAATTGATTGTTTCCGAGGCAAAGGTTCCATCCTTAAAACCCCGGCGATTCCTACCGTTGAATGAAAATTGATTGTTTTCGAGGAGGCAAAGGTTCTCATCGTTGTAAGGGACTAATTGATTGATTTTGTTTGAGGTTTAAGGAAAGGTCCTTAGAACCCCGACGATAGGAAAGTCCTACCGTTGAATGAAAATTGATTGATTGATTTCGAGGCAAAGGTTCCATCCTTAAAACCTCGGCGATAGGAGCAGTCCTACCGTTGAAGGAAAATTGATTGATTGTTTCGAGGCAAAGGTTCCATCCTTAAAACCCCGACGATAGGAGCAGTCCTACCGTTGATTGTTTTCGATTGATTGGTTTCGAGGTTCCATCCTTAAAACCCCGACGATAGGAAATTGATTGAATGAAAATTGATTGATTTCGAGGCAAAGGTTCCATCCTTAAAACCCCGGCGATAGGAACTCTCCTATCGTTGAAGGAAAATTGATTGATTGATTGAGGCAAAGGTTCCATCCTTAAAACCCCGACGATAGGAGCAGTCCTATCGTTGATTGTTTTTCGAGACAAAATCCTGATTGATTGATTGAGGAGGTTTGAGGTTCCATCCTTAGAACCTCGGCGATAGGAACCTACCTTTGAATGAAAATTGATTGATTTCGAGGCAAAGGTTCCATCCTTAAAACCCCGGCGATAGGAGCAGTCCTACCGTTGATTGAAAATTGATTGATTTTGAGGCAAAGGTTCCATCCTTAGAACCCCGACGATAGGAGCAGTCCTACCGTTGAAAGGAAAATTGATTGATTTCGAGGTAAAGATTCCTATCGTTAGAACCCCGACAATAGGAAAATTGAAGAAAAATTGATTGATTTTGAGGCAAAGGTTCCATCCTTAAAACCTCGGCGATAGGAGCAGTCCTATCGTTGAAAGAAAATTGATTGATTGATGAGGCAAAGGTTGATGAAGGAAAATTGATTGATTTTCGAGGCAAATGTTTCCTTAAAACCTCGGCGATAGGAGCAAAGTCCTATCGTTGAAGGAAAATTGATTGATTGATTTCGAGGAAAGGTTCCTTCCTTAGAACCTCGGCGATAGGAGCAGTCCTACCGTTGAAGGAAAATTGATTGATTGATTTCGAGGTTAAAGGTTCCATCCTTAAAACCTCGACGATAGGAACAGTCCTACCGTTGAAGGACAAAATGATTGATTGATTGAGGTTAAGGAACTCTCCTTGAACCTCGACGATAGGAATTTTCCTATCGTTGAAAGTAAAATTGATTGAATGAGGTTAAGGAACTCTCCTTAAAACCTCGACGATAGGAACTTTCCTATCGTTGAAAGTAAAATTGATTGAATGAGGTTAAGGAACTTTCCTTAAACCTCGACGATAGGAACTTTCCTATCGTTGAAAGTAAAATTGATTGAATGAGATTTCGAGTTAAGGAACTCTCCTTGAAACCTCGACGATAGGAACTTTCCTATCGTTGAAAAAAATTTGATTGATTGAGGCTTAAGGAACTTTCCTTAGAACCTCGAGCGAAATTTATATGAAAGGAATTGTTGGAAAGTGTGAATTTTCATAATAGGCGAGTGCAAAAATTTAGACTTCCATGAAATGAGTGAATCTTGATGATGAGAAAATGAGTGAATCTTGATGATGACAATAACACTGACAAATTATGTAAAGGGAACGGATGTTTGGAATCAATATCCAAGGTTTCATCTAATATTTTCTTCAGAAAATATAGATTCCCTTGTGAGATATGTCATCCAAATAAGGTTGAAGCTTAGCTACCCCAAAATGTCATGACTAGTAGACCTAATAGGATGCGTCTCAAGAGTAATAAAAATTACTCCTTACTCAGCCATTCCAAGCTAAAGGCTTTGTCCTGTGGTTTTAATATCAGCATGAACAAAACTATCCTACAAGATAAAAAAAAGAAGAAATTCCCTGAAAAGAAAAACTAAAACACGAAAGAAAATGCTGATAATAAAACTAAAGGACAAGAAAAACGGATCGGATCGCTTCTTCTTCCACAATACTTCAACAGGGTAAGTAGAGGACAATTATGGGATCGAACTGGTCGGGAAAGACTGTCGTGTCCAGTCTATCTGAATCATTGCTGGATCTGGTTCAGGAACAAAAGCTTGCATTTTATCTAGCAATTCTTCAGCAGTTGTTGCAGATATTAGGATTCGTCGTGCCACTCTTGATATAAAATTCTTCTGCACAGCATAATCCACAAAAGATATCAGACCTGTAAAGAAATTGTTAACATTCAACAGCCCAATAGGTTTCTTGTGCAAATTAAGTTGGGCCATGGAAGCAATTTGGAAGATTTCTCCCAATGTGCCAAAACCACCTGGTAGAGCGATAAAAGCATCAGCATTAAAAAGCATTTGTAACACACGCTCTTGCAAATTTTTAACCACTAATTCTTCTCCAATCGTGCCCCCAGAAACAAATTTCAAAGGTCCAGGGATAATGCCCAGAACTTGGCTTCCTCCTAGAGATGCTGCTGATGCTACACCTCCCATTAATCCGACACTACCTCCTCCATAAACTAAATGTATTTTTCGCTCAGCTAATACTCTACCCAAATGGTTGGCTGCCTTTAAATACTCTTCATCTTTTCCAGGAAAAGCCCCAGAAAATACACAAATACTTCGGGATTTATGAGTTGAGGTTTTCTCCATCCCTATCCTTACCCTTATAAGAAAAGAAGAAGAGAAGATATATTTATGGAGATGAAGCATTAAAGCATTAATTTTATTTTCGAGAGTAGATACATTATTGCCAGAAGAGGAGAAAAATTTCCAAAATGACAGCTATACACAGTAGTCATGACTATGACTCACGTCAGGAATGGGTATATTATCGCCAAAAGGGGATGAAATTTTCCAAAATGGCTGTTAGCATGTACAGTAGTCATGACTGTAGCTTTCGTCAGGAGTAGGTACGTGATTGTCGAAAGAGAAGGAAAATTTTCAAAAGCAACAGTTAGCATATACAGTAGTCGTGACTGTAGCTCACGTCAGAAGTAGGTACATGATCGTCAAAAGAGAAGGAAAATTTTCAAAAACAACAGCTATATACAATAGTTGTGACTGTAGCTCACGTTAGGAGTGGGTACATTATTGTCAGAAGAGAAGGAAATTTTTCAAAAGCAACAGCTATATACAATAGTCGTGACTGTAGCTCACGTTAGGAGTAGGTACATTATTGCCAAAAGGGGAGGAAAATTTCAAAAGCAACAGCTAGCATGTATAGTAATCGTGACCTTGGTCCACGTCTTCTACTGGTTTTACGTCCAGTAACGGCTTTAATGCCTTCTATGAATCGGCGATTTGCTTCCCTTCCAGTTTTCTTACAAACTGGCAAACAGGGTCGTTTAAAGTCAGATTCCCAAGACTGTAACGATCTCGTTCTTTTTGGAAAATCATCCATAAACCGACAATCTCAAATTGCACCATTCCGCAAGAGTGCGCTTCAAGAGTCTCTCGGATATCCTCCAGAGATTCCTTACGCAGGCCATTCTTAATGAATTTTCTTCTATCTTCACGATTTCTGGTGATCATCCCTGAAGAACGACATTTAGTGCCGCAAATCCACCATCCACAATTATGACAGACGCCTAGCCTCCTTGCTCTTCTCTTTTTGGCATAAGCGCTTTTACCAAAGCCGGGCATACGGGGGAAGAATGCATCTGGAACTTCACCAGCCGAACGAACCTTAGCTTCGATTAGCCACCGCACATTATCAGGAATGCCTTTGTGCATAAATACTCTGAATCGTTCACATCTAGCTTGATAAATCTTTTTAAGAACATTTATTGGGAGGGAAGGAAAATACTTTCGCAGGGCGGAAAGAGAAGACTCCATTGATGAAGGAGGAATTTGAGAAGAAAGGAAGAAATTAGTTATTGTAGGAAACAGAAATAACTGACTTTGAGAGTCACAGAGTACCGTATCCAGAAAGAAGAACACGCATTTATAGTGATGAAAGGATAACGTGTTTATTACGCTCACAGAAGCAAGTACATTATTGTCAAAAGAAAAGACAAATTTCAAAATGACAGCTTATATGTACAGTAATTGTGACTGTGGCTCACATCTTTCACTGGTTTTACGTCCAGTAACGGCTTCAACGCCTTCTATGAGTCGGGGATTTGCTTCCCATCCAGTTTTCTTACAAACTGGCAAACGGGGTCGTTTAAAGTCAGATTCCCAAGACTGTAACGGTCTCGTTCTTTATGGTAAGTCCTCCATAAATCGACTATTTCGCGTTGTACTATTCCACAAGAATGTGTTTCAAGAGTCCCTCGGATATCTTCCAGAGATTCCTTACGCAGGCCATTCTTAATGAATTTTCTTTTATCTTCATGATTTTTGGAGATGTATCCTAAAGAGCGGCATTTAGTATTGCAATTCCATCTTCCACATTTATGACAGACACCTAGCCTCTTTGCTCTTCGCTTTTTGGCATAAGCGCTTTTACCTAAGCCGGGCATACGAGGCATAAATGCATCTGCAACTTCACCAGCCGAACGGACCTTAGCTTCAATTATCCACTGCACATTGTCAGGAACGCCCTTGCGTATAAAAACTCTGATTCTTTCACATCTAGCATGGTAGATCTTTTTAAGAACATTTATTGGGAGGGAAGGAAAGTATTTTCGCAGTGCAGAAAGAGTAGAATCCATTGATGAGAGAAGAATTTGAGAGAAGAGGGAAAGGAATCAGTTATTGTAGGAAACTGGAATAACCGACTTTAGAAGTCACGGGGTATCGTATCCGCTGCTTAATCAGAAAGAAGAACACGCATTTATAGTGATGAAAAGGGATAACGTGTCGATTACACTTACGGGAGCAAGTACATTACTGTCAAAAGAAAATGCAAATTTTTCCAAATATGACAAACTGTATGTACAGTAATTGTGACTGTGGCTCACATCTTCCACTGGTTTTACGTCCAGTAACGGCATTAACGGCTTCTATGAGTCGAGGATTTGCTTCCCATCCAGTTTTCTTACAAGCTGGCAAACAGGGTCGTTTAAAGTCAGATTCCCGGGACTGTAACGGTTTCGTTCTTCATGAAAAATGCTCCATAAACCAAGAAGTTCACGTTGCACAGATCCACAAGAATGCGTCTCAAGAGTCAATTGGATATCATCCAATGAGTCCTTACTCAGGCCATTCTTGATGAATCGTATTTTATCTTCTCGATTATCGGAGATCATTCCTAAAGAACGACACTTAGTATTACAAGTCCACCGACCACATTTATGGCAGACTTGTAACCTTTTCGCTCTTCGCTTTTTGGCATAAGAGCTTTTGCCTATACCAGGCATGTGAGACACAAATGCCTCTGGGATTTCACCTGCCAGACGAACCTTAGCTTCGATTAACCACCGTACATCTTCAGGGATTCCTTTGTGCATCAAAACTCTTAATCGTTCACAGCGAACTCGGTAGATCTTTTTTAGAATGTTCATTGGGAGAGAAGGAAAATATTTTCGCAAGGCAGAAAAAGTAGGATCCATTTTCTAGGAGGAAGTAAAAGAAAGATGATCCATTTTTTAGGAGGAAGTAAAAGAAAGAATGGGTGAAGGAATCAGTTATTATGGGCAACTGAGAGAACCGACTTGAGAGTCACGGAGTACCGTATCCGCCACTTAACCGGAAAAGTGGATCCTACTTTATTTTACAATATTTTGATGTCATAGATATTTCTTATCTTTGATATTCCATCGAGCTGATGTCAATATTTCCTGTCATCCTTGAGTGAAGCCTCGATTATTGAATCCATTGCCCACTTTTGACAAATTATCAACGACAATATTTCTTGATGTCTGCCTTATTCTTGACCATAGCTATCTCTTATCTTGGATACTGCTAAGCTGGCATCAATCATGTCCTTCTAAGTGTAGCCTCGATTATTGAATCAATTGCTAAGCTTTTGACAATATTGTCTACTTTATCCTTGAATTCCTGATGGGGCTGGGTCCAGCGTATTAGCTGTGCATCCAGTGATAGATTGGTAAGAGCTGATGTCATTGAGATCTCAGCTTATACTGCTGTAACTGTGCCGTGGATGTGCTTCCCATTTGGTCCCTGGTATGCAAAGGCCATGCATGCATGACGTGAAATGCATGAATGCAGAGCATGTGTAACTGATGGTTTTTTTTTTTTATAGATCTAGTTTTTCATCTCTTTGCTTTACTGGATCCTCTTTGTGATTGCCTTCTTGGACTATCATTGAATCTCTTTATGCTTCCCAGCTTTTGTCCATTGCCTCAAAAGCCCAACTCTTTTCAAAATCCCCTTTCCTTGACTTGTTCTTGAATTTTGGCCTCAATTTCTTTAATGTTCGCCCGCCTCATACTTTATATCTCCTTGGATACTCATCCCTTGTCATAGATTTCATATCATCGAAGGCTCAACTTTCAATGTCTCTTTGCCCATTTTCTTGTGTCCGGGCTGACACATACTTATCCCCATGTTATAATCTGAATGATTGCTCTTCCTTAAACTCAGGTTCTGATCCATAAGACTTGCCCCCTTTGTTTATTGAGCTTCTTCGTTGACAGTACTCTTCTTATGCTTCGTAGAGAGTACTTTGCCCCCCTGAATATGGTGTTTATGTGGATAAAAGGTATCATCTCGCCTTTGATTTAAAAGAAGGTCGAGCATTTCTAGACCTTTGTGATGGCCCTTGATCGTGAATTTCTCTTACAAGAACCACATCTTCTTAAAGAAAGTCTCAAGCTATCTC
>SMDT01000375.1:0-177752 GCA_005392925.1 Aquilaria sinensis | reverse complement strand
GGTTGTAATTGGAGTTCAATCGCTCCAACTACTTTCTTTCTACTTCCCTTATTCTTTACCTGGTTGTCTCACCCATTTCAAACCTAACACTCTCACTCATCTCTCACTCTTATCTCCATCCTTCATCTCTTTCAACCATTTTACTCTCATCTCACTCTCGTCTCTCACTCTAATCTCCGTTAACCAGTCCGCAATGCCCATCGCATCGCTGTTTGTTCTCCTTGCCTGTCTGCCTTTCATCATCTCCACCCACATCACTGTTCGTTTCTGCCGTTTCTTGCCTCGACATCATCCACCTTGGTCTCCCCCGTGACCTTGCCACCATTCACTTCCGTTTTGTTGGCCTCACTGTCATCCAACTTCGCCTCCTCCTCAGCCTCCCCTACATCATCCACGTCGGTCTTCTCCAAATCTGATATTTGAAATTTTGATTTGTGTGAAATTTTTGAACTATTGTATTGAAGTTTTTGAATTTTTCTCTAGGTCTAATTTTTTAATTTTGTTTTTTTTTTAATTTTATATTTTGGTATGTATGTTTACTTTTATATTAATGTAAATGTCATTTATTTAAATTTTAATTTTGTCATTTTGTTTATTTTATTATTAATATTTAAAATAAGATAATTTTCATAGCAATTTAATGAAATTATCAATTAAATAACAAATGAAATAAATAACAAATTAAATTAAATAATATTAATTAAAAAATAATTATATTAAATAGTAATGTCTTTTGTTTGAAAAATAAAAATCTTATTATAGCAGCTAAACATGGCAGTCGCTAATATAGCTATTAAACGAGTCAGTTGCAACCCAGAATATTCTCAACTAATTGTTAACTAAAAGTTTCAGTTGCTTTTTACAATCGAGATTTAGTCACGATAAAATTACGACTTGAAAAAATGCGTTTGTCATCTATAGTAGCAAAGCAGTCGTTTTTAGCCAGTATTGTTGATAGCCAAACGCTATCGCCTCTATCTGGCCGAACTCCCTGCCACAAGAATGGCCAGAAGAAGCTGGCGCTACCCGAGAAAAGGTGTGATCAGGCACCTCGGGAGATAGCCGAAGAGCTCCGAGCCCGAGCACGTCAGGACACTACTCGCCCCCCCCCCAGGGTCGTGAACAGATCGCCTTCGGAAAAGCGGCACCAAACATAGCGAGCCGAACACGATATCCCCGAAGGCGGAACTCCCTGAAGCTGGGAACCCCCGAGCTCAGGGCTTGTTTCCCGAAGAGGCTCTGTCCGTACCAAAGGACGACCTCACCCAGGGACCTCGGGAGTACGGCAGGAGATTTATGGAAGCATTTAAGGAAGCCTCTGACACATCCAATCACAGACGCCACAATCCGCCTCAAAAGGCGCTCTGCCACGCTGACGCCATCAAAATCACATCATGGCCCGTCTCAGCACATGGCTCAAGGTAACCTACTATCTGTCTCCTATGCCCAGAAAGTCAGGAACGTCCGACCGAACACGTGTCGCGATCTGAACGGGCTAGGCACTCTTATAAATACCAGGAGTTAGTACCAGACAAGAGGTTGGTTGGCTGGCGAAATACGGCTCCCATTACCAGGCAAAACTCCTCAGCCCTTTGTGCTATTTTCTCTGCCTTTCTCTCAGCCACCACTGACTTGGGCGTCGGAGGCTCCCCCCCCTGGAAAAACACTCCGGGGGCCTCCTAACCTTTTGTTTCTGAGCTTTCAGGCACTCTCCTTTGGGCTGTCCAGTCCACCAGGCGTTCTTCCTCCCAGAAGTCCCTCCACCAGTCACTATGACTATAAACGATGAGGCCCCTGGCCATCATTTGGCGCCGTCTGTGGGAACCCGCTCTGAGATCGCCGTCGTTGAGACTCGGCGTTCTAAGGACAAGGGACTCCCGAGGTCCCCGTCCGCGCCTGAGATACAACCGGCTGCTGAGCAAACACTCCCAGGGACTTCTGCGCCCGAGGAAGACCGCCCTCTGGTAGTCACCATGAGTTTCTTGAGGGACTTTCAGCGTTCGGTCGTGTCTGAAGTGACACAGCAGATCGGCCGAAGGTGGCCGCAGCAAGCACAGGCCCAGAGACCCCCCTCAGTGACACGCCCTCGGGAGAGGAGTCCCAAGTCTACACATCGCAGTTTGGGGAGTGGAGACCCTCGCGAAGAATCATCCACAGAAATTATAGCCCTCGGGAAACGTTCTGTGGGACAAACCAGGTCCAAGCGACTGAGAGTCTCACAGCGAAGCAGTTCGTCGCCTGAGGCGAGGTCCTTGTCCCCTCAGCGCCGAACTCGCCCCCCGAAGAGGCGCCGACGATCTTCATTCCCTGAAGAAGGCCCTAGCGCCACAGTGCTCATGGAGAAGATACTAGTACGGCTGGACAGAGTGGAAAAACAAGTGGCCAGAAAATCCGTTTGGGCCAGACCCTCGGGAACATCCTGCGAAGGTGACTCCCCTTTCACTCAGGCCGTCGTTAAGGCAGCCATGCCAGGCGAGTTCAGAGTACCTCGGTTGGAAATTTATGATGGTCGTACTGATCCGCAGGCCCACCTGACGAAGTACAGACGGAGCATGATAATACACGGTGCTGATGATGTTACCATGTGCAAGTGCTTCGAAGTCACCCTCACAGGGCCAACCACGGCGTGGTACAATTCCTTGCCCCCAGGGACCATTACTGAGTTCCGGGAGTTGTCCACAGCCTTCACCCAGCAGTTCATTGGGAGCAGACCTACTGCGAAGATGCCTGTACAGATGTTCGACATAGAGCAGAGGAACGGAGAAACCATCCGAGACTATGTCGAAAGATTCAACAGAGAAGCTCTGAGCGTCCCAGACTTCCGGCCCGAAATCCGCATTCTCGCCATGACACGGGGCTTTCGGCGAGACTCACAGCTGTTCTATGAGTTCTCAAATGACCCCCCGGAGACCCTCGGAGAATTTTACCATAGGGCGGAGCAACACATGACAGTCGAGGAACTGAGGATGGCTGGGCCAGAATCTGATCATCACCACGTCAAAGGGTCCAGTCAACAAGCTCGGCATCCTACCGAACAGGCAGGACGACCTCGGAGAATGCGGGGAAGGGAACCCCAAAGTTTCACACCATTGAGCACTACACGGACCAACATTCTCATGGCGCTGGAAAGGCAGGGGAAGCAAATTCGGCGGCCAAGGGCCATGGCCGCCGATAACAAAAAGAATGACAAGAAGTTCTGCCAGTTTCATCGCGACCACGGCCATGACACCGAAGATTGCTTCCAGCTAAAGAAGTACATAGAGTCGCTGATAAAACAGGGCCAACTTCGGAAATACCTGAGGATGCACCCCCCGAAAGGCAGAAAAATGGAGGAAGAAAGGGCTGAAGATGAGGACTATGACTCCGACAGGCGGAGAAACCGAAGTCCAAAAAGGCGCCCCTCACCTCCAGCAGGGGTGATCCAAACCATCACCACGGGGCTCCCATCCTCGGAAAGAAAGCGGAAAGCCAGAGAAATTGCAGTCATGGAGTATCAAAGTCCATCAAAGAAACTGGCTCGCAAAGATAGCTCCACCGTCGTCTTCCCCCACGATGATCCGCTGCTGATCACGGCAAGGATAGGGAACTGAGGCGTCAAAAGAGTGTTGCTTGATGATGGCTTAAAAGCTGACGTCCTATTCTCGCACCTGCTGCCGAGCTTGGGCATCTCCAGCAGCGAACTAAAGCCTGTCACCTCGCCCACTTTTGGGGTTGGACCATCCGAACTCCCAGACCTCGGATAGATCGATCTCCCGTTGACGATGAAAGGGACTTCGGTAGACGGAGCAGCTGAATTGTACGCATCCACAATGGCGAGAATCATCGTCATGGACGTCCCATCCTCGTACAACGTCATCCTTGGAAGACAGACAATGGGGAACCTGCATATTCGCCCTGATGTGAAGTACTTGACTGTCACATTCGCGACCAAGGATGGAGATGCAGAGGTCTTCCTAGACCAAGCCGAGGTAAGAAAGGTGTTTGTAAAAAAACGAAAAGCTCCGGCGAGCAACCTCGCGCAAACGATGGAGGCAAAGGCGCTAGAAAAAGGCAAAGAAGAAGATCTCGCCAAAGCAGAAACGGAAGCAGTAGAGCTTGTCCCAGGTCAATCTACCCGAATAGGGAAGAGCTTGGCCGAAGGTGACAAGGAAAATCTTGTATCCTTTTTGCTAGAAAATAAAGATCTGTTTGCCTACTTGCCAAAAGATATGCCGGGGGTAAACCCTGGCATAATACAGCACAGCCTCAAAGTAAGCCCGGAAGCAAGGCCTGTCTGGCAAAAGAAACAAAGCATCTCATCCCACAAAAGCAACTTTGTCGAAACCGAAGTCCAGCATCTCCTAGATGCTGAAGTTATCAGGGAGGTCAAGTACCCCGAATGGTTGAGCAACATGGTCATTGCCACGAAAGAAGGTAGCAGCAAAACTCCGGATGTGCATCGACTTCAGAAACTTGAAACGATGCTTGCCCAAAAGACTCATACCCTCTGCCGCCAATAGATCAACTGGTAGATTCAACTGCTGAGTATGGGCTCCTAAGTTTCCTAGATGCCCTCAGTGGCTACCATCAGATAAGGATGAACCCCGAAGATGAAGAGAAGACTGCCTTCATCACCGAGGGAGGAACATATTACTATATCAGGATGCCCTTCGGGCTCAAAAATGCAGGAGCCACCTACCAGAGGTTGATGAACAAGGTCTTCAAAGACCAAATGGGGAGAATCAAGAGCGAGCTGCCCGGCTACCACGTTGCAGATTTAGAGGAAACCTTCCAAAAACTCAGAGCCTTCGGGATCCGCCTTAATCCTGAGAAGTGCATCTTCGGGGTGACCTCGGGAAAATTCCTTGGGTGCATGGTATCCGAAAGAGGCATCGATGCTAACCCCGAGAAGATTGAGGCTCTGCTTGAGTTCCGAACTCCTGCCACAGTCAAAGACGCGCAGAGACTCACCGGAAGAATAACCTCTCTGAGCAGGTTTATTTCCAGGTACGGAGATAGGTGTCGACCCTTCTTCAAAGTCCTCACAAAGGCAGGAAAGATGGAAGGCGATCTCGGAAGAAATGATCATCCTTGGGATAAAGATTGCCAAAAGGCCTGGGAAGAACTCAAAGTCTACCTGGCCAGCATACCATGCCTTGGTACTCTACAACAACCTCGGGAGGGAGAGCCCCTCGTACTCTACCTCGCCGTTACAGAAAAAGCTGTGAGCTCGGTCCTCGTGAAAGAAGAAGGGCCAAAGCAATGGCCGGTCTACTATGTCAGCAAGTCCCTGCATGGCGCCGAAGTCAGGTACCCTTTGCTTCAAAAAGCTACATATGCCTTGGTGCTTGCAGGGAGAAGGCTGCGACCATACTTTCAGGCTCACCCCATCATCGTCCGAAGTAGTCTGCCGCTACGGGATGTCATGAAGAGGGATGATCATTCGGGAAGGCTCTCCAAGTGGTGCATAGAGCTGGGCGAACACGAAATCACGTATGAGCCTCGGAAGGCCATAAAAGCCCAAGCACTGGCAGATTTTATCGCCGAAATACCCACCACTGAGGAGAGCCATTCAGATCCAAAAGAGGGTGAGCCAGAATGGACCTTGCACGTAGATGGAGCCTCAGGATCCGAACACCAGGGAGCTGGAGTAATTATCAGAGGCCCCGAAGGCCTAGAAGTAATGAAGGCCTATCAAGTTCAGTCAGTTTCAACGCCACCAACAACATGGCCGAGTATGAGGCCCTAATAGCAGGATTACGCCAGGCCAGAAAAATTGGCGTGAGAAACTTGAAAGCCCATAGTGATTCCCAGCTGGTGGTCCGGCAAATGGCAGGGTACTATGGCGCGAAAGACCCGACCTTGGCAAAATACCATGAGTTGGTAACAAAGCTCATTCGGGAGTTTGACGCCGTACGAATCGAAAATGTACCTCGGCGGAATAACACTGAGGCAGATTGCTTGGCGAAGTCAAAAAAATATATACCGAGGTGCTAGACCATCCGAGCATCAGTGCTAAGCATGACGACCTCGGGAGCAGGGTGGAAAGACCAAATCAAAAGATACCTCGCAGAGAATTTGCTCCCCGAAGACCCCGGCGATGCTGCAGGACTGCGAAGACGCTCCGGAAGATTCTTCCTGATTGGCGAAGAGTTATACCGACAGGGATATGCGAATCCGCTGCAAAAATGTGTGGATGAAGAGGATACTGAAATGGTCCTTGAGGAAGTTCACGAAGGCATGTATGGTTCACACATTGGAACTGATGCCCTTGCAGCAGTGATACTCCGCCAAAGGCTACTCCTGGCCTACCCTGGGAAAGGACGTAAGGCAGTTCGACCGAAAGTGCGGTAGTTGCCAGAGACATGCAAAAATCCAGAGGGCACCCTCGGAAATAGTAACCTCGGCAGACTATCCTTGGCCCTTTGAAGTCTGGAGCATAGACCTTATTGGGCCACTCCCCACAGCACCCGGAGGCGTGAAATTCTGCGTGGTAGCAGTGGACTATTTCTCAAAATGGGTAGAGGCAGAACCACTAGCAACTATCTCGGCAAAAGAAGTGCAAAACTTCGTATGGAAGAACATCGTATGCAGGTTCGGCATACCGAGGGTACCGGTGGCTGATAATGGATCCCAGTTCATAGACAAAGGATTCCAAGAATTCACCAGCGACCTCGGAATGAAGATGCACTTCGCCCAGTAGCTCACCCCCAAAGCAACGGGCAGGTGGAAGTATCGAATAGGACCATAAAAGATGGCCTGAAATAGAGACTGGGGGAAGCCAAGGGGAATTGGCCGGGAGAACTCCAAAGTATATTATGGAGCTACCAAACGACGCCCCGAAGAGCCACAGGGGAAACTCCTTTCTCACTCATCTCCGAAACGGAGGCCATTATCCCAATAGAGATAGTTCGACCTTCGGTACGGGTGCAAGTATTTGATGAAGGTGGTAACGACCTCGGCCTAAGAACCAATCTCGATCTGGTGGCCGAACACAGAGAAATAGTCGAGCTGAGAAGAAAAGCTTACCAGCAAAGAGTGGCCGTGGCTATAAACTTACGGGCCAGGCCAAAAGAAATCAAGAAGGGAGACCTCGTTCTCCGAAAGGCCGACTTCGCACCCCGAAGGCCATCCCATGGCGTACTTGGCGCAAACTTGGAAGGACCCTATCTGGCCCTCGCCGAAACAACGAAAAGGCGTGTACAAGCTTGGCGACGTCGAAGGCATAGAATTGAAGAGCAATTGGCACTCGGGCGCCTTGAAAAAATTCTACGCTTAAGGTTGAGCGGAGGAGGTATGTTGAACAAAAAAATGTTCTAAATATATAGTAGTATTTTAAGAAAACTTCTTAAGTGCAGAAATGAACAATATTCCGTGAAAGATGCTCGCCATGATAAAGCGTAGATATGGCTTTCCAAAGTCCTTTGAGCCGCCACGCTCGGGAAAGATGGAAAACAAAAATCTCGCAGAAGTACTCGCCGTAGCCAGCGCTGAGATAATTTCCCGAGCTCCCTTGAGCGAACGTGCTCGGGAAAATGGGAAGTGAAAAATCTCGCGGAAGGTTTTCCGAAGTCCCTTGAGCAAACATGCTCGGGACAACTGGAAAAACAAAAATTTTGACTGAAGGTTTGAAGTCCGAAGTCCCTTGAGCAATCATGTTCGGGAAAAATTGGAAATGCAAAAGCCTGCAAAAAGACTTAGTCAAATTTTCTCAGACTTTCCAGAATGTCTCTCGAGTAAAACGTACTCAGGACAAAGGAAGGTAAAAAAGTTTCTTTGATCGCAGGTTTTCCGAAGTCTCTTGAGCGAACGTGTTCGGGACAATGGAAATAAAGAAACTTGAAGAAACACTTAGCCAAAAAATCTCCGTTAAGAGCAAAGCTGCCTTACAATAAAGAAGTGCCCGAAGAAGGAGTACAAAATAGAAGGGAAGGAAAAGGGGCCCTAAAAAAGCCTAAGGGTTCGCGGCGTCCTGAGAGCCACTCGTTTGTCCACCCTTTTCCGCCACCTTCCGCGCTGGAATTGAAGGAGGAAGCTTCAGATGTTCGATCTTGGACCATTTCCACCGAGGTCCCCCAGGAATGTTTAGACCCTCTAGAAAAGAGAGGTCCAGACCTGGGAACCTCTGGAGAACCTGGTGCCGAGCGAGGCAGAAGCCGTCCTGAAACGCGACCTTGTTCATTTGATCAGACTTGTTCTTCTTAAGCTCAAGGTCGTCAAGCTCGTCCTTCAGGTCCCCGACCTCCTCTTCCAGCACCTTTATCCGCTCCTCCCCCTTCGGCTCCTTCTTCAAAGACTGGACCTCGGCTTGAAGGGCTTTCTTCTCAGACAAGAGCGTGACTATGATATTCTCTTTTTTTTGCCTTGTCTTGGAGAAGGTCTTGGTTTGCAGCGTGCAGCCCCGCCACATGATCGCGGAGGTCAGCAATCTTCAGGGAGGAGTCCGCCATCAACACTTCCTTCTCCTTTCGGAACTCCTCCCGAAGGGTGGCAGCTTCCTCCTTCGCAGCATCTGCCAGCTGCTGGTTCTTGGCGGAAAATTCCGAGCACGTCGCTTTCACCTTTTCTAGGGCCTCTGAGGCTGAAGCTCGAAATGCCATCTTCCTGGCTACCCGAACTCGGAGAAAGCCGGCGTACCCCAGTAGCTGCAACGGAGATAAAACGCAAGGTCAGTAAGAGCCAAACACTTAGGAAAAAATTGAAAGGGAAGAGTTGTGAAGGATATACCTGAGCAGCATGCTCGGTGATCTTTGTGGCAAGGGTGTTACCCCCCGGGTGGGCCGCCGCTATAGCCTTGAAGGAGGCCTCGGTGAGCACCCCCTTCGAAATCTGCTTCGCCATTTCAGGACAGTCCTCGGAGTACAAGTTCATGTCCTCCGTGAATGTCCAGAAAGGCTCCTTTGGTATCTTCCCTTGCGGGACTTTGGCGTCGCGACGGGCCCTCGCCTCCGCGTGTTCGGCCGCCCAGTTCGGGGTAAGTAACTCCCCTGCAGGGCGAAAAAGAGAAACAGGTCAGAGACAAAGGCAATTCCAGAAAAAACAAAGGAAGTACACTTTGTCTGGAAACAAACCTGGCGGGACCTCGGCAACATCGTCCTCGGAGTCCTCGGCCTCCTCGACCGAAATGCCCTTACCCTTCTACTTGCGCCGCTCCTCGGCAGAAGGTACTTCTACCACTACATCAAGGAGGGCCTGCGACGCAGTAGGACTTTGAGGAGGGACGTCGGTTGAAGGGACCTCGGAAGCAGCAGCCTCAGGCGCCGGAATCTCGGCTGTCCCAGGCTCCTCGGCAGTCTCCTCGGGTATTTCTTCTAGAGGAACCTGAGTAGCTCTCTTTGCCCGTTTCCTCGGGGAAGAAAGAACAGTCTTCTTCGCCTGTTTAGCCGAGGGACCAGCACCAACGGACTTCCGCCTTCGGGAAGCCGCCTTCTTCGTTTGATCGTCCTTCTCCACTTGGCCGGAGAAGAGGGACTTGTAATAGGCGACAGTGTCGTCGCCCATCTCTGAAAAAGGAGAGAAACATCAGCGTAAGTCCGAGAAAAAAACAGCAAAGGAGTAGAAGATAACTCACTTTCGGCAAGCATTTCTAAAGAAATCTCCTCCTTAAGAAGCTTGACCAACCAGGAATCTTTCCCGGCGATGGCAGGAGCTGGCATCTTGAGGTCAGTCTTGTGCTCCTTTACCACCTTCAATTCCAGAAGGACGTCTTCGGTCTTCAACTTCCAGTTGATTGGAAAAGGGTAAAGGGCGCACGGAGCGACCTCGGGATCCCAGTCAGAGACAGCCCGAATGCGGGCGTCGAAATCCGGGAACACGGGAGCCAACTCTGGGGTCAGCAGCATCCTCGGATCACCAACGTCCGCATCCAGTGTTCCCTGAGCCCATTTGGTCAGAACGTACGACCAGGCCTCAGCCCATCTTCAGGAAGAAGAACTTCTGTTGCCACCCCCGCCAGTTGCCACCCCCGCCAGCTATCCTTAGTGGCGAAGGTGAACATGAATTTCTTGCTCCCGGATCCCCGAGGTAGCATGAAATAGAAGCCACCCTTCGGGACCACAGAGAGCTTGTAGTACTGCATAAAGATTATGAAATGGGGTTCTATCCCGAAGACGCCACACATGCAGAGGTAGGCGTTGAAATAGCAGAACGAGTTCGGGGGAAGCTGGTTCACCGCAATGCCATGAAATTGGCAGAACTCGCACACCATCTTCGGGGGAGGATACCGAAGACCGGCCTTCAGCTGGGCTCGGAAAACGGTAACCTCCTTACTATGGTTTGAAAATGCATAGTGGCTAGAACGAGGCAGCCTGGTAACGGCGTAAGAGGAAAGAAAGAATTTTTTCTTCCACCTCTCTAACTTCTCAGGGGTGGTGCAACAAGGATGGGCTAAAAGAGGCTGCCAGCTCTCAGGAATGGGCATTTTCGACATGAAAATGAGTTTGAAAACGGAAGAAAACAGTTTCCAGAGAAAAACTCAGAAGAACACAGGGATCAAAACGCGCTGGAAAACAAAAACCCACCGAAAGATTTGCCAAAATCTGAGGACGCCGTCGTGAAAGTTGGCTGGAAAAAAGGCTCTGATTAAGGAAGCTCCGCCACAGAAAGCAAGAAAGTGCAAGAACAGGGGCAAAGCAGAGAAAAGAGCAGAAGAGAAAGCAAAAGGAACTTATGATGAAATGGGCTATTTATAAGCCAGAGGTGGGTAACCGAAACGTCGTCATAAGTACCCTTTGGAGGCGAACCGACGCCGTAACTGCTCTCTGCACTTGAAAAGGCGCGCCCTCTGTAACCGACGCGACTCTCCTCCAATGGCAAAGCGCCACGTGTCAACTGCTGCGCAAAAATAGGGGACACGTCCTCCAAACGTCCCTTGAAAGCTGGGACACGTCTTCTGACATCCCTGGAAAACTGGGACGCGCCGCTCAGACTGACACGCTTGGCCGAACAGACCTGCAGAAACAAGCAGGCCAAGGACACCAAGAGAGGCTCCGCCTCGAGGACAGGCTCCAAAGAAAAGGCCAAGGCCGAAGAGCCCATGATCTTCGGGCAAAAGGCACATCCTCGGAACAGGTTATGCTTCCAAAGAGACTCCCATAGACGACCTCGGAAAGAGATGCAAAACCGAAGTCTTCACTTCGGCTTTCCAAAGGGGGGCATGTGATAGCCAAAGACTATCGCCTCTATCTGGCCGAACTCCCTGCCACAAGAATGGCCAGAAGAAGCTGGCGCTACCCGAGAAAAGGTGTGATCAGGCACCTCGGGAGATAGCCGAAGAGCTCCGAGCCCGGCACGCCAGGACACTACTCGCCCCCCCCAGGGTCGTGAACAGATCGCCTTCGGAAAAGTGGCACCAAACATAGCGAGCCGAACACGATATCCCCGAAGGCGGAACTCCCTGAAGCTGGGAACCCCCGAACTCAGGGCTTGTTTCCCGAAGAGGCTCCGTCCGTACCAAAGGACGACCTCACCCAGGGACCTCGGGAGTACGGCAGGGGTATTTATGGAAGCATTTAAGGAAGCCTCTGACACATCCATTCACAGACGCCACAAGCCGCCTCAAAAGGCGCTCTGCCACGCTGACGCCATCAAAATCACATCATGGCCCGTCTCAGCACATGGCTCAAGGCAACCTGCTACCAGCTATCTGTCTCCTACGCCCAGAAATTCAGGAACATCCGACCGAACACGTGTCGCGATCTGAACGGGCTAGGCACTCCTATAAATACCAGGAGTTAATACCAGACAGGAGGTTGGTTGGCTGGCAAAATACGGCTCCCGTTACCAGGCAAAACTCCTCAGCCCTTTGTGCTATTTTCTCTGTCTTTCTCTCAGCCACCACTGACTTGGGCGTCGGAGGCTCCCCCCCGGAAAAACCCCCCCCCCCCCCCCCCCACCCCCCCCCCCGCTCCCCCCCCGGAAAAACACTCCGGGGGCCTCCTAACCTTTTGTTTCTGAGCTTTCAGGCACTCTCCTTTGGGCTGTCCAGTCCACCAGGCGTTCTTCCTCCCATAAGTCCCTCCACCAGTCACTATGACTATAAACGATGAGGCCCCTGGCCATCAATTGTGACTGAAACTCACCTGAACTTTCGGTTGCGATTTTGCATCTATTTTGTAGTGTCTCTGACCTAGTTATCCTTGAAGTTGCTAGTTGCAGCAACTCTTATGAGAAAAATTTTGAAACAAAGTGGAAGCAATAAGTTCATATATTAGGAGACTTATGATAAAAATAAATAGAATATACAAACAAAAGGATGCAATTAATTATATTTAATTTTTTTCTTAAAATAATATTTTATTTACTATTTTTATTTTTATTTTTTGGATCCGTGCTCTCCACCCAAAACGCGCTGATTAGCGCTGAAAGGAAGAAGTTTTGGTGCTTGGGTTCTGCGGAAGCATAATTTACCCTTTCTCCCTGCTCGTAATATAACACCGCACTATATGTATGTAATTACTCTTCAAAGGCCTAAACAATCCGAAAAAATTAGCAGTTAAATATATATATATATATATATATATATATATATATATATAGGTACACACAGAGAGAGAGAGAGAGAGAGAGAGAGAGAGAGCGAGACATTAATATTAAGGGCACATGTGAATTTCCCTTCCGATGCCTGAACCAACTTGCCCTGTTTTTAAAAATTTGAGGGCCATATTGGATAATTTTGGTGTTCAAGGATAAACTCATGCGAGGTGGCTAAGTTGAAGTGTCATTCTTGGACTAAAGGCTGCGAATTAGTTCGATCCTAACCTTCGAATTTTCGAGTTGTATTAATTAAGATTTAGTCTCTGTTTTTCTTTCTTTTCTTTAGGTTTTTTTCCTCAAAATTTTAACAATTTCGATTATATCCCATGGTGCCCATTAATTGACTTAAAATCATAATATTACAAATTGGCCCTTTTTATAAAAAACAAAAAAGGTAGTGTTAGAGTTTTCATTTAGTTTGGAAATATGAAATAAATTTCATATTAATTATGAGAGTTGGGGCTTTTTAATTTGATATTTAATTTAATTTTAATTTTAAACCATTCTGTTTGCTTAGAATCATTGCATCTATTCAAATGAATAGATATGTCCATTTTAAACAATACAATGATTGGTATTATTGTATTGTTTAATTGGAAGTATTATGACTATTCGAGTGAATATGTATACTTATTCTAAACAGCACATTGGTTAATAAAATATTATGGCTATTCAAGTAAATAAAGTATACCTATTCTAAACAATATATTGGTTGGTAACAACATAATAGTTCTAATCAACACAATTGTTAGAACCAACACAACTTTTCATTGTACCCTCTTTGTACCCTATAAATACAAAGTCCCATGGTGTTCAAAAACACCTTTAATACTTTCTTCAGTAAAGTTTAAAGCTTTGTTATATCCTCTAAGACACAATTTTTCATCAGAAAACATTGTCTTTAGGACAGTGATAATAATTCACATCTAAAAGCAAATTACTCTAATTGCCTAGCAAAATGACAATTCTCTCTACATATTTTTCAGAATTTTAAATTGCCTGAATTGAGGTAATTAAGACGAACAAGGATGACACTGCTAGTGAGACCGAAAACGATCGCAGAGAAGTAGTTTAGTAAACAGATCCGCTCGGCTGTGTAGTGAGTAGTGAGATTACCGGCAGCTACTTTTTCTCTAATAAAGCAATAGTCAACTTTCACGTACTTAGTAAGACCATATAATCCAAAAAAAAAAAGGAAAATTTACAATTACCCTCTAAGATTTGTCCTAGTCTACAATTTGCCCCCTCAATTTTTAAAAACCTACACTTTGCCCCAATTTCTTTTACACTGCCCGATAACAATTTCTAAAATTATAATTTAAACTTTACAATAGTCATCTTCTAATAATTTCAATCTCTAATAATTTTTTACAGTTAATAGATATTGTAAATTTTCAGTTTTTTCTTTCTATATATGCATTTTTCTTCTTATAAATGCATATTAGTATTTTTTAAAGGTCAGTTAATTTTGAAAAAATATCAAAAATATTGAAATTAGTAGAGCATGAATATTAGCTAGTTTAAATTAGGGTTTCAAAAATTATTGTCAGAAACTGTAAAAGCATGAGGGGGCAAAGTGTAGGTTTCTGAAAATAAATGGGGCAAAGTGTAGGTTTCTGAAAATAAATGGGGCAAAGTGTAGGTTAGACAAAACCATAAGAGAGTTTTTGTAATTTTCCCCAAAAAGAAAAGATAATTTTTGTATCTGATCTAGTATCTTCAAGCTCGATGCCTGAAGAATTTTGGAGACCAATTTATTTCTCACGTTTCAGATGGACCAAAATGTGAGTTACTTGAGTTTTACTTGAGTTTTGCTTCTTCGCAATTCTACTAGCCTTATTTGCTGGCCACCTTTTCACCATCTAAATTTTGTTAACTCAAATCTTTTATCTTTAAACTTTGATTTGGGTTTATTACCCCTCAAATTTTGGAAATTGATACTTTTTATTCCTTTCAGTTCATTTAAATGGTTGTTTAATTTATATTACAACTAAAACAAAGATAAAACAAAAGATGAATGGGTAACTAACCATTTGACTTGGACCTTTACATTATTTCGATTATCTACTTCAGTCTTTTTGATTCGAGCAATTTAGGAAACCACTTACCTTGTATAATCCACACAATCAAACCTATATTTTGCATCAAACTATGATTCATTTAATTATAGTATGCAACTTGTTTCACAAAATTAGAAGTTTATATGAGAAAAATGATTGGTTAGTCATTCACTTTCTATTTTATCTTCTTTTCACTCCTCATATAACCTAAATAACCATTTAAGCGGATTGAGGGGATAAAAAGATACTAGTTTATAAAATTTGAGAAGCGAGTGAACTTGAGTCAAATTTTAGGAAGTAAAAGGTCCGAGTTGACAAAGTTCAAGGGTGCAATGAGTTTTAGGAATTACTTGCTTTAGAATACTTATAGGAAGCCAGGTGCTTTAAATATTTTCTATTTTCAAATCAATTTATTCTGTCCAGTAATAAACCATTTTTTAAGACAAGTGCCCTCGAATAATTACTTGCTTTAGAATACTTATAGGAAGCCAGGTGCTTTAAATATTTTCTATTTTCAAATCAATTTATTCTGTCCAGTAATAAACCATTTTCTAAGACAAGTGCCCTCGAATCATTACTTGCTTCAGAATACTTATAGGAAGCCAGGTGCTTTAAATATTTTCTATTTTCAAATCAATTTATTCTGTCCATTAATAAACCATTTTTTAAGACAAGTGCCCTCGAATACACATTTTATTACGAGCCAATCATAAGTAAACGGCGAAAATGAACCCGAGACAAAAAAGTCCAGAAAAGACTGAGAAGATCCATCAACTTTTTCAGTCATGATCTTCATCGCATCAATCTCCAACATTTTATTTACAGTTTCATACACTAAATTTGCATATTTTACACTAATTTTAATATTGTTTTCTTTCATGCACTACTAACTTTTGTCACTTTTTTAACGGATTATTTACCAATGGCCTAGCCGTTGGTAATTACCAACGCGTAGGACTGTTGGTGTCAATTTCCAATGTCCATGCATTCGTAGCACAGTAAATTAATTTTTCTTATTTTTACCAACGGTCAGGACCATTGGTAATTTTCCAACTTTCCCGCGTTGGTAGTAGGATTAGGCTTTTATGACAGGCTAATTTAGCCGTTGGTAAATTTTTAAATGAAACGGTGCATTTCATTTGAAAATTTTCCAACGGCTAGCCGTTGGTAATGGGTTTTTAAATTAAACTTCTTCCTCCTTCAGCTTCAATCCGCCATTTGGGGAGGGAGGGGGAGGATTTCACAGCACAACCATTTCCAGCTGCCATTGCCGCCGACGGAGGTCGTTCTCCGGCCATTTTGCACCGCTTTTCCCTCCATTTTGTAGATCGGCTCGTAATATTGACAGGTACGTGTGTATTTTAATAGGTATTTTTTTATTTTAGGTATATAGTTGCGAAAAACCGTGGTTTGATTTTGAAGCATCATTTTTTCAGTTTGAACTCTTATCTGAGATTTCATAGCTGGTCATTGTTGTTCCTCAAGTTCTGAAGTTGGTAGAGGAATGTTTTTATTTTTTTTTTCTATATCCGAAATTTTTTTTTATTTAGAGGAAAAAATTGTATTTTATTATTTATGTTGTGATTAAAATTTATGTATTATGACTGTGGTTCCTACATTGCTCTGACTATTTTAGTTGGGTTTTTTTCATTTATTTTGTGTTAATTATTTTTTATTTATGGGTAATTTTAGTGATGGAAAATGTGAAGATGAAATTTATTTATGGTATTTAATTATGTTGAAGATAGGTATTTTCAATTTTCATATAGATTTTTTATTTCATTTATTTTTTCTATATTCTTTAGATCGTAATTAGTTGACTTAAGCTTTAGTTTGAGTGATTTAGTGTTGGCTAATAATAACAATAATAAATTAATACTAATAATAATAATAATAAGAATAAGAATAAAATGTACCCAATAATACAAAAACAATAATATTAATAATAATAATTAAGAATAGTACGTAGTAGTAGTAGAAAGTTAGAAAATAATAATAATGAAACTAAGTAATAATAATTACGTTAATAATAAGAACAATAAGAATGAGAATAATAATAATCTAATAATACGCTTAATAATAAGAATAATATGAACAATATAACAACAACAATAATAATATTAATGATAATGATTATAATAATAATAATACTAAAAAAAATTATTTGTACCCAATAATTATAATAACAGTAATAGTTCTAATAATAGTAATAATAATAATACGTCGAAAGCATAATAATAATAATAATAATAATAATAATAATAATAATAATAATCCTATAGTAATAATAATAATTTTAATAATAATAATAATAATATATTTATGATACTTATAAAAATACCAATACTAATTATATATAATAATGAAATAATTATAATACTAAGTACAATAATACCCATAATAATTAAATTTGTCTAATAATAATACTATACCCATAATAATATAGATAGTAATAATGTATATAATAATTATTATTACATCATAACATTATACTAATATGTACGACACAGTCATAATTATAATACTAATAATAATAATAATAATGATTATAATAGTAATGATAATAATAATAATAATAATAATAATAATAATAATAATAATAATAATAATAATAATAATAATAATAATAATAATACCAAAAATAAAAGAATAATATTTAAAATACTAATAGAAAATACAAATAATATTTATATTTTATTATAAATATATATAAATAGTCTAGTAATAAAATTTGACTATTAATAATATAAATAATTATATTGATAATAATAATGCGTATAATAATTATTATTACATCATTATAATTATAGTAATATGCACCGCACAATCATAATACTACTACTAATAATAATAATCATAATAAACAATATACTAATAAAATTACTAATAGTATTAGTATTGATAATTGAAAGGATGTGTTTTGTTATATATATATTCTGTCATTGTTATACATCTATCGGAAGGGTACAAATAATTATTAATAGTATTATTTACGATATAATGGTTTGTTCTGTAAGATGATATATTGTCAAATAATAGTTTTGTGATTGCGAACTTTGATGACACTGATGGGTATAGGATTACCAACAGATTTAGTTTGTAATGGAGTCGGCCCGTAGTTGGATGTACAGTAACCATTTTTTGCTTGGCCGAACGGGTTACACACAAGAGTGGGAGTCCGGGGTTGATGAATTTATATCATTTGCTGTCTCTCATCCTGAAACAATGAGCGGGTTATGCATTCGCTGTCCTTGTCGGAAGTGTAAGAATTTGCGGTTTAAAGAGTCTGACGAGGTCAGAGTTCATCTGTACAAATGGGGGTTTAAGCCTTTTTACTTGAATTGGACAGCTCATGGGGAGCCATTTAATGAAGCATCAGATACAGACCCAGGTGTGGGTGGCTTTCATCACTTTGACCAGGGGTCTTCGACGAATCCATACAAAAGGATGGTATTAGATGCCGTTGGGCCTAATTACTCACAATTTCTGGAAGACAATGTTGCGCAGCCGAATGAAAGTGCACAAATTTTTTTTAATCTATTGAATTCAGCATCAACTCCTCTATGGGATGGGTGCGAAAATCATTCTGAGTTATCTGCTGCTGTCCGTCTTCTTAACCTTAAGTCTGAGTATCACATGTCACGAGCATGTTTTAATGGCATTGCCCAACTGATGAAGGAGACTCAACCTACAGATAGTAAGATGCCATCAAATTGGTTTGAAACGAAGAAATTAGTTTCGCAATTGAGCCTGTCTCACCAGAAGATTGATGTGTGTGTGAATGATTGCATGTTGTTCTGGAAAGATGAAAGTATTCTGCGTATTTGTAAGTACTGTGGAGCTAAGAGATATAAGCCAAAAAAGGGAGGTCGGGGTAAAGATCAACCGAGAAAAACCATGCATTACTTACCACTAAGCCTTCATCTGCAACGCTTATTTGCGTCAATGTCAACAGCAGAGCAGATGAGGTGGCATAAGGAGCAAACACAGTTCCCAGGTGTTATAAAACATCCATCAGATGGTGAAGCTTGGAAACATTTTGATCGGACCTACCCATGGTTTGCCTCGAAAGCACGAAATGTCCGATTGGGGTTGTGTGCTGATGGATTTACCCCATTTGGACCATCTGGAAAACAATACTCTTGTTGGCCTGTTATCGTTACTCCGTATAATTTGCCCCCTTGGATGTGTATGAAAAAACCGTATATGTTCCTTTCATTGTTGATTCCAAGTCCACATAGCCCAAATCATAAGATTGATGTTTATCTACAACCTCTAATAGAAGAGCTAAGGCATCTGTGGTTTGATGGCGTTGAAACATGGGATGTGTCATTGAAAGAAAATTTTGTTCTTCGAGCAGCATTAATGTGGACCATAAATGACTTTCCCGCTTATGGCATGCTTTCAGGATGGATGACACATGGTCGATTGTCTTGCCCTATTTGTATGGGAGAAAGTAAGGCATTCTAACTTAAGTATGGTAGAAAATTTTCTTTTTTCGACTATCACCGGCAATTTCTTGGCCGGAACCACCCATATAGAAGAAATAGTACATGTTTTAAGAGTGGGAAGTCAAAGAAGGCATTGCCTCCCGAGCGCTTATCAGGTGAGGCTATATTTGAAAAAATCTCATGGATTCCATCAATTGGTAATGATGGTCCACAACATCGCCCATGCGATTATGGGAAATCACATAATTGGACGAAGCGAAGCATTTTTTGGGACTTACCGTATTGGGCCACGAACTTAATCCGCCATAATCTTGATGTCATGCATATTGAGAAGAACGTGTTTGAGAATATATGGAATACTGTGATGGATGTTAAGAACAAAACGAAAGATAATGTTAAAGCACGGAAGGACCTTGAAATTTATTGTAATCGGACGGAGTTAAACATGGTTGATCTTGATGATGGTCGTTCATTCAAACCAAAGGCAAGGTTTACATTTGATGTTAACCAAAGGCAAGATGTGATCGTTTGGGTAAAATCTCTATGACTCCCTGATGGATATGCCTTAAATCTTGGGAGATGTATTGATACCTCTGGTTGCAAAATGTATGGCATGAAGAGTCATGATTGTCATGTTATGATGCAAAAGCTTCTCCCCATTGCCTTTGAAGCGCTTCCCGAAAATATATGGAAGCCATTAACGGAGTTAAGCCTATTCTTTAGAGACTTGTGCTCTCCAGAGCTTCATGATAATCACTTGTTGGCGTTGGAGGCCAATATTCCAATTATAATTTGTAAGCTTGAGAGAATTTTTCCTCCGGGGTTTTTTGATGTCATGGAGCATCTCCCAGTTCACTTGCCATATGAAGCAAGGGTTGGAGGACCTGTTCAGTACCGATGGATGTATAAATTTGAGCGGTGCATGCATGACCTAAAAATGAAGGTTTCTAATACTGCTCATGTTGAGGGATCGATATGTGAAGCATACCTTATAGAGGAGACTTCCATCTTTTGCTCTCATTACTTTGAATCCCATGTTCCCTCCATGATGAACCGAGTACCGCGAAATGATGATGGTGGTCCTGTCCCCTGTAATGGTGAGTTGTGGTCCATATTCACCTTTTCGGGACGTCCATATGGTGCATGTAGATATAGATTCCTCATAGACGATGAACTCAGACTTGCAACCACATACGTTCTTCTAAACTGTGCTGAGATCAGGCCATATCTAAAGTAAGTCATCCTTAATGATCATCCAGTAGTTTGATTATTTTGAAGTTCAGTACTAATCATCTGAAGAAACTAACATATTTTCCTCCTCTCCCCATTTGGTCACAGTATGTTTGTGGATCAGGTAAGGGAAACTGCACCCGATATAACCATGTCTGAGATGGACATACACATTGAAAATAATTTCTCAAGCTGGCTCCGACACTATGTACGCTAAATTCGACTCACTATGTATTGCAATATGTTAAGTTTTAAACTTCCAAATATATTGTCCTCATATGAAATTGTTTTACATAGGTTGATGACCCAGGTAACAATATAGTCGATAACATCTTGTGGGATGTTGCATGTGGTCCCTCACGTCGGGTAGAGACATGGCCTGTTTATTTCACAAATGGGTACAAGTTTCACATAAGTGAATGGGGGAAGGACAAATCAACATTTAATAGTGGAGTCTACATACGAAGCACAGGTTCAAGCCAAGTTGAATGTGATTTTTATGGTATATTAGAAGAAGTCATTCAGCTCGAATATCCTGGCTATCCACATAAGAATGTTGTCTTGTTTAGGTGTAATTGGTTTGACCCAACACCTGAACGTAGAACTCAAGTGCATAAGCAGTTTGGGTTAGTTGAGATTTGGGATAGCCGCAGATATCAGAAGTTTGATCCTTTTATTCTAGCATCACATGCTGACAAAGTTTATTACATACCTTATCCAACAAAGTCACGTGAGAAAAACGGGTGGTCAGCTGTTATGAAAATAAAACCTAGATGGATAATCCAGTATGCAATTGTTGACAACGATGACATTTATCAAGAAAGTGGATCCGTTATGAGTCAAAGAATTAAAGATAACCCAGTTGAGGAATTAACTGTCCCGGGTGTTGGTGATGATATTGAAGAATATTTACTTGAGGAAGAGGGTTCTAATGATGAAACAGATGATGAGGAGGAGTTTCAATCCGATAAAACTGACACTAAAAAAAATGAGGAGTTTCACGATACTGGAAGCACTAGGTTGGGTGAATAAACATAGCAATTTCTTTGTTTAATCATCACGAGTCATTAGTTATCTAGAACATATTTGGTAAATTAATGTGAAGCCACATACAATTCAATTAATGTTCAGCAAACATATGAATGTTTAATTTTCTTACTTAAATAATAATAAATGCAGATACCTTATAAATGGGATAACACCTATAAGTGCCAACCTGGGAAGAGACCATTTGCGCAGTTTAAGCAGGTCATAGAGCCAATACTTAATGCTTGACAGAGGATGAGTTCTTCATCCCGAGCACAGGACGATGTCGATGTAGAGACGCAGGACACAACAGTACCAGCGACTCACGTCCACTCACATCAGCACCGATCTGACGACGGTGGAGGCACGACATCTGGACATGGATCTGGTGCGCGGCATGTTAGTCACCTGATCCTGACAACTCATCCCTCAGAATCAAACATACATATTGACATCCCATCATCGATGTCACAAACACCAGCCCGAGCTCGAATAAGGATATCCCCACATGGTAACACATAAGTGATGAATATCCTACTTACTATCTGAAAATAGTAATATTACTTACATTACTGTAAATCATCAACATATAACTGTGATTAATCATTTGAACTGTGCAGATTCATTCCAGCTGCAGCGACACGGTTTGTGACACCATATTTCACCACACATTTTCAAACCATATTCTGATTGGTCATTCGTCTCTCCATTAGACCTTCAACAATGGTGGCGTGTTTTTGAGGTATAACACGTATATTACTATGATATGATGTATTACTGTCAAAACAACTACTTGCTTTTTTCATGCTTTTAGTTTTGAAATATTAACCTTTACAGAGGAGCTGTGAGTGGGATCCGATACACCATAATGAGGTGTATCGGGTGTGGAATATCTTGGGAGCACAGCATTACAGGAGCATGATGGCAGAAATCCGACGTGTCAAGGATCCTGTTAAACGTCGAGCAAAGGCAAACTTTATGTCCGATGCTGCATATGCGGAAATGGAGGCATATTGGGCCAGTCCGGAGTTCATTCAGAAGTCCGCTAGATTCAAGGCAATGCGAGCAACAGTAAGTGACGAGGATTCACAGTCTGGCTCTTGCAGCGCGACATATGCAGGGGGATCTATCTCGATGTCTGCACATCGAGAGCAAATGGTAAATATCCCGTCAATGTGCTTCAATTTTACATTTAAGTAAATAATGAACTTAAATTACCTATTCATCTGATGTTTCATTCAATTAGAGAGAGAGAGAGATCCAGAGAAGAAGGACCCTGGCTTGTTTAAAGTCCTTCAAGCAACACATAAAATGAAGAACAGAAAATATGTTAGTAAGCGATGTGAAGAAGTTGCTGTAAGTATTATAACTTTTTTTCTAAACTATTCATAAGATACTTACCATGTTTTACGAATAATGTTTACCATCATATGTGTTAATATCATTCTGTAGACTCGTATCAGTGCTGAGATTGAGGAGCAAACACAACAAGAGGATGGATTAGAGCCAATTGATGAACTTGCAATAATTAGTACTGCATCTGGAGGGAGAAGGAGAGGGCGTGTTTTTGGTTTAGGATCTGAGCAGTGCGTCATACCGGGCCGCCGACTGCCAGGTGCCATCCCACCTATCGACATCACACAGACACCGCAATTCAACGAGCAAGTACAGAAGATGATGGTGGAGGAGAATGCGCGAAGGGATGCCGAGTACGAGAGGAAGCTCGAGAGAATTAAGAGGAGACAGAGAGCAGAGATGGAGGCGAATAGAGCCGCATTGGAGGCGAACCGGGCTCAGTTGGAGATTATTTGTCGTTCGCTTAACCTTCCGTGCCCGCCGGCTCAACAAGTTCCACAGTATCCTGATGACTCGGACTCGGAGGATGAGGAGATAGTCGGGACTCCTTGATGGTCGTCTTCAACAGGTAAATCATTTCATAATTTCTTGTGTTATCAGACTTAGACAAGAATTGTTAGACCTAAGACTCAGTTGAAATTCCTGAGATGTGTCGACCGTTGAATGTTGTATGGTTTGTTCCAGACATATATGTACTTGTTTTAATTATGATGTATTAGAGAATGTTTGATGGAAATTACGTGTGCCTATCTGTGTAATTTTGATTGCTTAGCAATGCTGGGGGAACTTTGGAATTGGTATCTCCGTTTCGAACTTGTTTCAAACAGGGAAAAACACGAAACAACCCCGGCCCGGAACTGAAAATGTACATTACCAACGCGCGTGCACGTTGGTAAATACCAACGGCGCCAACTCACACGTTGGTAATTACCAACTGCACCCGTTTGGTACCAACTCGCACAAGTTGGTAATTACCAACGGTCATGTACCAACTACTTACGCGTTGGTACTTACCAACGCGTATGCAAGTTGGTAATTACCAACGCGGTAATTACCAACTGTCACAAGTTGGTAATTACCAACATACTTACCAACGCGTATGCAAGTTGGTAATTACCAACGGCTTTCTATCAACTCGCATGCGTTGGTAATTACCAACTTCCACTCGCGTTGGTAATTACCAACCCCCTTACCAACTCATGTAAGTTGGAACTTACCAACGCGTCTACGTGTTGGTAATTACCAACTCTTTTACCAACTCGCGTGGCAGTTGGTAATTACCAACGCGCATGGCAGTTGGTAATTACCAACGCGCATGGCAGTTGGTAACTACAACTACGTGTTGGAAGCCAAGGCCGGTTCCTGACCATTGGTAATTATCAACATGTATTTTAACGTGCACGTGTTAGAATTTACCAACGTGTTAATTTTTGTGCGTTGATAAAAAAATTTCCAACGAATCGATTACCAACTTGCGTTGATAACTTCAGCTTACCAACACGCAGCAGTTGGTAACTGCGCGTTGGTAAACAGGGAAATTTTAGTAGTGTACTAACTAAAAAAATATTTGCTCCACACAACAATTCAAACTGGCTCTCTTTTCTTAGTGGAAGCATTAAATACAAAGCAACCTTAAAAAATGAAGCCAGAAAAGCACATATCTCATAGAGTAAATTACGTTCATTGTTTTTTTCCTGGGAAAAGGAGAAACATGATGGAGCATTATAAACAGCACACAGAATCTGGTGGATAGCGCAATCGCACAAACCAAAAACATGTGGCTACTAGTTAGGCACTTGTTAATTACATGAAAAAGTTGGAATCATCAAATTTTATAACCACCCGTCTTATAAATCAGTAGACTTCTCTAGCTACCTTCTCTCGAGCTAACTTCATCTCCAAAATTGAACAAGAGCTAGCTTCTCTACCATGGCTAACCATTTGAGCTTTGTTGTTGGCATTCTTGGTAATTATATATTCTCATCTATCTTCCCTAATCATATATCTTCCAAATTATCAATATGGTTTTTCGACAATCTAATGCTTATTGTCTCTTTAATTGTGCGTGCTTCGATAGGTAACATCATTTCTATCTTATTTTTCACTTCTCCAATGTAAGTATGAATCCCAACACCTTTCCACCTTTGAATGTCAATTATGAATTCAATTATGTCGCCCTAGGAGTTCTCTATATCTATATACCAAAAAAAATAAAATTAATAAGCTCAGCTAAAACTAAGTGCAATATAATACTCTCTCCGCCTCATTATCTTTATTTCATTTGACCTTTTCAAATAGTTTGTTTTGAATTTATTCATATTATTGTTTATTAAAAAAATTAAAAATATATATATTTAGAAAATATAGGTCTTGATTTATCATTCATATATAATATTTTTTCATTTATATACTAAAATGTTGAAAATAAATTATAAATTAGTTGCTAAAAAATAAATTGTACAAAAAATTTAAGACGGAAGGTATATACAGCCCTTAAAAATATGGATGAAATCCAGTTACACAATTATCCTTTTTACTGATACATAAACAGTGTTAGTATGACATCTCAGCCAAAATCTTGGAATTGACTTTTTCAATGAAAAGTAAATTTTCTTTAATAAAAATATTCCATACTTCTAATATATATATATATATATATATATATATATATATATATATTCTTTTTCATCCTTTTTGTTTAAATTTTTTTGTTATTTTTTATATATTTTTTGGCGTTATTTTTCAAATCTAGCATTTTCAATATGCAAACTTTATATATACTTTTATAGTAATTATGCAATAATTATTGAAAGAAAACCTAAAATATAAAAACAAAAAACACAAAAGAGAGATATATAGATTATGAGATGGAGAATGAAGTTAATTTGTACTTATTCTGTAAGGTACTATTTCATTTTTGTTCTTTTGCTTGATGCAGGCCAACCTTTAGAACAATAATTAGGAAGAAAGCTACAGAGAATTACAACGTGTTTCCATACATATCAACACTACTGTGCTGTTGCCTGTGGATATTCTATGGCATTCTGAAGAAGGGTGAATTGCTCATTGTCACCGTAAATGCCGTCGGCGCAAGCTTTCAATTGGTTTATACCTCTCTCTTTCTCTTCTACGCTCCCAAAAAAGCCAAGGTATTTTCCCAACTAACATAATCATAGATCTTTTATTTCTTATTTTTTTTAAAATGGATTATTTGTATTTTTTCAGTTTTTTCTAGAACTAGTTAATACTATTTATTTATCTAATAATCGCTTAAATAATACTTCTTCCGTCCTATGTTCTTTGCACCATTTATTTTTTAGCAATTAATCTATAATTTTTTAGTTTCAACATTTTAGTATATAAATGAAGAACTTTTATATAAGAATGATAAATCAAGATATATAGTTTTTAAATATATTTAAAAAAAAATTTAAATAAATACTAATATAAATAAATTCAAGTCAAACTAATCAAAAAAGTCAAATGATGTAAAGAATATGGAACGGAGGGAGCATTTTTTAAAAGTATTTAAGTTTCATGAACTTTTCTCACAGGCAAAAAATTAATAAAGAATATTTAAGAATGGAATCTAAGACGTCATTGTAGACAAGTTAGACAAAGAATCATTATATATAAATCACCAATAACTCATTTTTTAAAATTTATATACAAAAATAAAAATATATGTGTGTGTGTGTAACAAACCAAATAAATATATATTATTATAATTTAATCAATATATTTAGGAAAATTAATAGATTTTCAGCCATTAGTTACGTCTTCCTCCAAATTGTATAGGTTTGGAGTTAAGCTGAAAAATTGAACGAACAGCTTGAGCTTGGCTTGAGTTTGGCTCAAGTTAAAGCTTATTTGTAGCTTGTTCAAGCTGTTATGAAGCCAGGTCTATACAAAATTTCAAGTTTAATACATAATTCAAACAAAACTCGATTTACTTGTTACTCAATTTGGCTTAGCTTGATTTTGGTTTTTGGAAAAATTACAAAAACCCTCCTGTGGTTTGGCCTAATCTAGAGTTTGCCCCCTTTATTTTGACAAACCTACACTTTGCCCCTTATATTTTTTATACTGCCTGATAACAACTTCTGAAACTATATTTGAACTATATGATAATAATGTTCTAGTAATCTCAAGATTTTTGATATTTTTTTCACAGCCAACCGACCTTTAAAAAATACTGATATATAATTACAGGTGAGAAAGTACATTTATAGAAAGAAAAAACTGATAGTTTAAAATGTCTATTAACTATAAAAAAAATACTAGAGAGATTGAAATTACTGAAAGATGATTATCGTATAGTTTAAATGCAGTTTTAGAAATTGTTATCAAGCAGTGTAAAAAAAATAGGAGGCAAAGTGTAGGTTTGTCAAAATATAGGGGGCAAACTGTAGGTTAGACCAAACCACAGTAGGTTTTTTGTAACTTTCCCTTGGTTTTTTGTACTAATTTAAGAGAATAGCTCGAACTGGACTTGAGCTCGATTGATTAAAAGCCCGTTCATGACTTGTTTATATTATTTTCAATTCAAATATGAATAAAATATCAAACTCGATAGTTATTTCAAACTAAACATGATCAGTTTACTACTCAACTTGACTCGGCTTAATTTCAATCTTACCTACGGTGGAGTTGCAGCCGAAGGGAGCTGGATTTGTTCAATCAGGATTCAAATCAAGAACCAAAGCCTTAATTACGTAAACTGAGAACTAAGGATCAGATTGCATCAACTTGTGAGATTCACTAAATATTACCATTCTTTAGCAATATATACATGATGACTATGTTCGTTAAACACTAATATTTGTCAATAAATATTTTTTTTTTTTACAAAAAATACTTCATTTTAATTAAAAGGGGGCCAAATGATATTTTACAAATTAATGACAACATAATACTCTAAGGGCCAATAGGACCATAAAATTGACCATAAAAAGCTACTCATTCCTATGACATCGAATGAAGAGAAGAGAATCAGATTAAACCAAATCTTTAATGGAAGCCAGAATAGAGATTTAAAGTATAAAACTTACAAATAATTAGAAAAAATCCCATATCAAGCCAACAATTAACCAACCAACATTAGAACCAACCATATATCTGATGCCTGAACAAGACTATCTATAAAAATAAAAGAATTACTTGTTTTCGATTTATTTATTAGTTATATATCACTATCTCACACATATATATTTTTTTAACGTACATGCATTTAAATATTTAACTCCAAATACAAAAAATAAAGAGAAATAAAAAAATTGGTTTTTAAAAATCAAAGGTATTGGATATAATTATCAATTAGACACAAATAAAAATATAATATTATAATAAATAACATATTGATACAAGTTAAAAAATGTTACATGCAATAACATTTTAATTTTATAAATTAATAACATAGACAGTTAGCAAGAGAATATGAGAATTATAGTCTACCCCCAAAAATTGAGAATTATAGTAGTCAATATTTATTGAAATTACTAAACCATTTATGTTTGATTTACATTAGTTCATGTTTAAAACTACTTTTTTTGTCCTAAAAAAATTAATTTAGTTTTTTTTTTTAGAAAATGCTGAATTTTAGTGAGTCGTGAATCAAATCAGAAATCAAATCGGGAATGGGAAGCGAAGCACATAATTTGCTGCATAAACCGATTCGTCCTTAGAATTCGAATTGAGAGGATGGTAAATCAAATTGAGCTGTGCTATTCAGATCGAGGATCGTATGATAATGATAACATGTTTAGTTTAATCATTAGCTAGACATTCTTTTGTAGTATATGTTTAGTATGACTATAGGTTTCAGAAAACTCAGGGGGACAAATATAATATTTTTGAAACATGGAAGGGTAATTGCAGGTTCAACCAAACCTAAGGCCGTTTTGAGCAATTTTTCCATATACTTACCTAACTAAGGCCTCATTTGTATTAATATCAGCAATTAGCGTTAGAGTTTTGAAAATGTTATTTAAGAGTGATTTTTAAATTTTAGTTTCAGTATTTTTATCTTAATCTTTAAATAAATTATTTAAAATTCTAACACTAATTGTAAAAATTGTTCCCAAAGAAGTCATAAGAATAGTCTAACAAGTGCTTATTTCTATGTGATTTTCAGTACTGACTAATTTAGTGTGTATTTTTGTCACAAAATATGATTAACAACAATAATTCCTACGTGATCAGAGCTTATTAATGTAACTTTCAGGTGAAAGCAGCCAAACTTATGGGGATTTTAAACGTTGGCTTCGTGGGGTTGGTAGTAGGAGTCACCATTTTAGCTTTAAAGAGAAGATTCCAGATGATGTTTCTTGGAATTATATGCTCCGGATTGGCAATATTGATGTACGCCTCCCCTTTGGCTGTCATGGTGAGTGGTACATCAAAGTTACGATATGATTTAATTGTTTGTTAAAACCCTTCACCTCATTTTATTTGCAACATATTGTAGAGCGTGAACATTAAAGTTTCTATTTTTTTTTTACATTTTAATTCTTTCATTTTTGTTCTTGCGGAAATACCAATGACTAACTGTTACTTTTAAACTCTAGTGACTTACATGAACAGCTTTATTAGTTTTTAGGTAATGTTCGAACGTTTGGAAAAGATAAGGCCAAAATGAAACTTTTGAAAAGTAAAGGGACCAAACTGTAATTTTTAAAAAGGTTAGGGCCGTTATTATAATTTTTAAAGTGAGTGTTAAAATTAGAGCAGCTTTGTAAATTGACTGTGAAAGAAATTACTAAATACAGTAATATTACATAGTTTTTGGGCAACCCAAACTAATATTTGTTGTGAGAAATTTAGGACGGGAAGAGTATATGTTAATCATGATCACACAATTGAGTTTTGTTTATTAAGTGTAACACCTTTTTCCAACAGTAGTAGATTAATTGACCTATTCATATAATGATGAACTATATTTTGAATAAAGAATAGAAAACAAAAAGAAAAATTGAAATTAATAGGAAGAAGTTTTAGTTCCTTTGATGTGCTAAGTTCATGGTAGATTTTTTTTTTATCAATTGCACATCTATTGACACGACTTTTTGAACAACAGAAAACAGTTATAAAGACCAAGAGCGTCAAGTACATGCCATTTTTGCTATCATTTTTCACTGTTTTGAACTCTGGAGTATGGGGCATTTACGCCCTCCTTGTGAAGGACTTGTTCATTGGAGTAAGTTCTTAATTTTATTTTTCATTTACCCAATTGTATAGTCGATGTTTTTTTTATTTCTTTTTAATGTTTTGGTTTTTAAAAAATTAAATTAAATTAAAGCCGATGCATGGGAAAATATTTTAGTTGGTATGCATCTAATAAAAAATGAAATAATTTTCCACATATTTGAGCTCTTATTAGGGGTGTAAGTATTTCACCCGGACCCAAAACCTGATCCAAAATATCGGGTTAAAGTTTGGTCAGTGAGTTGAAAAAGCATCATTCAGGTTGACCCGAATCCAACCCATTCTAAAGAAGCAAAAATTTGATTGGTTCGGGTCCAACTCGATATAACCCAAATTAACCAAAATTTTTTATTCCTAAGCTACAAAATTCCCTTGTCCAGTCCATCTCAGTCCAACCTATAAATATCCTTAAACCCTGCCAACTCCCCAATCCCCATTCTATTTCCCAAACCCTCACAGGCTCACAGCCGGCCCCCTATTCTTCTTCCTTCTCCAGTTTGAATCTTCCTCGCCTCTAAATCATGCCCTCCCTAGCTTCAACCTCACCGTCCTCGCACCGTCATCCTACTCATTTTTTGTTCGTCCAATTGTCCTTCACATCATCATCCTCCGCATTGCCCTCACGCAGTTGTCCGTCATCCTTCACAACGTCCTCCGCGTTGTTTATTTGTCATGTCGTCATCCGCCGCATTATCATCTATCCTTGTTGTTGTTTGTCCTTTGCCCCATCATCCATCGCGTTAATGTCTTTGGCACCATTGTCCTCTGTGTTATCTGTCCATTGCCTTTCACGTCATCCTCCAACCTTTGCAGCTGAGGAAATGGTTGCCGGTGGTAAAGTATCAGTAAATCCGATCCAACGACCCTAACCCTATATTATTGAGTTAGGGATATGGTTAGGGTTGATTCAGGTTCTCTCACAATTTTTTATTGGTTCAAATTTGCATTTTTGGATTTTGAGATAGTCTATTTATTTCAGATTTAAGCCCGAACCTAACCTAAAGCCCGAAAATTTAACCCTTAGCTCTTATTATAGGCTAGCTAGTTAGTTGGTTGTCAAAACCGCCAAAATAATTCTGATATCACTAACAACTTAGAATAAATAATTTTTTAATATAGTGTTGATTGGTCAAAACTAGATCGAATCCCAAGAAAAAATTTTTAACTAAAAGCTTTCTATCAGAAAATTGAAATAAAAGGTTATGAGGTTTTCTTAAATCGAATGCTGAAATAAATTAACAATATAATTAAAATAAAATTAACTAATACTAAAAATGCTCAGTTCAGGGTTGATTATCCATTTTAGTTACTCAGTTGATCATAAAAAATATATATTTCTTCAATTCAAGCAAATAAACATTACTCTCTTTAAAGCTAAAAAGAACACAAAGAATTCGGTAATAAAATTAATCAGAAAAAATTTCAGATTAATTTCTTAATTTCGAGTAACCAGATATTGAAAAACAATTTCTAATCAACTTAAAATTAGCATTAAGAACAATGAACCTAAAAGTTTATTTCAAGCAATAATCCAAAAGCTTGAACAATTTAACATGTCTTACTTCTCCTGTATGAACTAACCAGAAATTAAATAATCTCCAATTATAGTCACTTCCTTCTAATTAAATTTTTTTCACTCGAGCAATTTGAAAGAAAATAAAAAAAATTTGTAATCGTATAACCAATCGAACAAGTGAGAATAAGAAAATTAATTACAATAAATTTTAATAATGAAAAAGTAAATACTTAAATTTAAAAAAAAATTAACAAGAAAAATTAATTCTCGCAACCGGTGTTGACGATGAAAATCGTCTCTTTGAACTGAATTAGAAAACTCCTTCGACATGTTTGGAAGAAAAACAGATAAAAATAGAGAAAACGTAAGCTGTCAAGAGGGAGAGCTAGAGCTTTTCTAGCTATTTGGGTTCTTCCCGCGCTCCCTTTTATTGGCAAAAATTTGCCTAAAAAAATATGCTAAAAAAGATAGAAATTTAGCTTATGCGACACATATTCCAAGTTAACTTGTAACCAGACTCTTCTCTAATTGGCCAATGCAAGTTGCATGAATTAAGAGTCCCAAACTTGCCAAACTTCCTTGTTGCTAACTTTCACAGGCCTTTCACCGAACACCTTGCGTGCATCAGAAATTTGGGGAGCCAACTGCCTTCTTCAGGAACAGCTTCCGCGATCAATAGGCAAACTGAAGCAAATAAATTGTTGGAGGTCTTTTATTGTTGGCTTATTTTGATTGGAGATGGCGAATTAGCTTCGAAGCTATTTGGGATGGTAGATGGCGAGCTTGAGTTCGAAGAGTGGCAGGAATGGCAGAAGTCTGGTGCCAAGAAGCAAAGTTGGATTTTGCTTCCTAATTGCTAAAACGGCAACGTGAACGTGTGGGCTAATTACTCCACCACCCATGAAAAATTTGTCCCAGCTTGAAAAGAGCCATTTTATTTTCTTCTAGTCCAAAAAGACACCACACCTTTAATTCCTTCAAAACACCAAATAATATTATTAGTAGCCTTATCAACTTAATAAATTAGGACAAAACCTAAGGAAATTATTAAATAAATATATAAAAATTATGAACTCATCACTAGCTCTATGCCTATGTTATTCCCTTTTCTTGGTTGTTATAGGATTTATGCATCCATACCAAGTAAGACAAATATAATATGAGGAATGAATTGATGTTGGCAGAAGACTAAACACGGTTTTATTCTGTACAATTTTCAGGTGCCAACCATGAGCGGCTTTACGCTGGGTTTGGCTCAATTGATCCTGTATTTTATATACAGAAACAAAGGTGACTCGCAAAAACTCACAAGCACATCCCCACATGAAGGCTCGGAAAAGCTACCAAAACCTAGGATACAGGCACAAGAAGATAAGGAAGAGGAAAAACTTCCACCAAATAACGTATAAAAAGTAGTGGCAAATTCTAGTGTTTATAAGAATTTGCATTTGTTGTTTATGTAAGTCTAATATGTGTGGTTTACATCCAAAAATTCTTCCAAGATTACCTCCAATAGTATCACTGATTAATTAATGATCATATCCTTGATAGGTCTCTTTGATTCTTGTCCTCTTTCTTTCAGATTTCCATCTCTGATCATCTTCTCTCACATCTCAAAATTAAGTTTCCTCCATGAACAATTAAAGTTTCTATAAAGGTACATTGAAGTGTTTATAAAAGGTACACTCAAGTGTTTAAAAGACTGGTGCAAAGTGTCTGGATACCTGTCACCTATGCATGTTATTCTATGAATAATTGAGTACATAGTCATTTTGAAATGTGTTTACAAAATTGAATTGATCTGAAAAATGACATGAAACCTGCAAAACACAGAAAAACACATAGGGATGATTGTAAATGTGCATTAACATGTTATCAACCAAGACAATTAGTTCCATGTGTTTTCCCAAGGTGTCTGCAAATTATATGTGCATTATATCCAATCTCTCTAGTGGTTAATTAAAAACTGTTCTGATGCACATACATACAGTTTCTTACATACAGTAAACATTATTTTCGAAGACTTATTTAGCGAATTAAGAACATGAATATTATGCTTAATTTTTTAGTGAATATTGTATGGCAAAATCTAGGGTTTAGTCGTTGAAAATTTCTAGCCTACAGATATCTTACATGAAAGTATAAAGATAAAAGAAAAGATGAAGAACAATGTAAATATCTTACAAACTCGTAAGGAGTTGGCCCCAAGTCCTGGAAATTCTGTTTTAGAAGCAAAGGGCAGCGGTCCGAGATGTTTCTCTGCTGAGCAACAGTAACCGGATTTGGCCATCTATCCATGATTTCATCTGAAATAAGAATTCTATACAACCTGCTCATTTTCTTTCTGGATTTGTTATATGTTCACCCAAAGTTTATATGTTCCAACCCATATCTCCTTCAACTTCATCTCAAGCCTGGATGGATTTTCCATTTTCCTTCGTCTAACGGATTTACTTTCCTATGATGATAAATTACATGGCTAAAAGTGCCGTTGTAGAAGCATACTAACATGTAAAATTTCTCTTGTTGGAGAACATATGAAATATTTCCTAAAAATTTTTTAAATTAAGGCCTTTTGCATGTTTTAAAACAAAATTGGTTGTAAAAGAACTCCAACTACAACTCTATCTGAACAAGGTTCTCAATATGGGATTGTGACAGCAACTATATGGCCTTTCATGCTCACATGCACTTACATGGTAGGCATGCCTTACACCATTGAAATATCCTCTGCACAGGCTAACAAGCAGGTAGCCAAATTACAGAACAAGAAATCTTTCCTCTGCGCAGGCTAACTGGAGAATGCTTGCTAGACAATGAGTGATTGACATGGTTGGTCCTTTCACTTGCAATACCACACATGCTACATGTATCCTCTCCCAGTTGAATGCCTCGAGTTATCAACTTCTTCTTTGTTTTTAATATGCTCTGTAACGCCCACCAACCGACAAAAGTTGAATTTCTTCGGTATGAAGGAGTTTCTGGATTCATTTGATGATATTGAACTTGCCTGCAGAAGAATAATGTCGACCTCCTTGCTTAGTATTCTGACTGAATAATTCCCATCACAGCACAAATCCAACCTACACTTGTCTTTAGAGCCTGCAAATAAGACAATATTATCTAATCTAATAGATTATTAAGCTCATCAAGTTCTGCATTTTCTCTTCCTCAGGGCATCCATCACCTCCACTTCCACACCCGTTCTCCCAGCTCTTCTCTCACAAATTTGTAATTTTTTTCTGCTTCCAAAGAGAATATATAGGAAATAACTCCTATAATTTCCTCCCGCTGATCCATAGGCCTTTCCACATACTAACTAATTTCCCATTCCCCACTTTCCATGGAAATGAGGACCTAAAGTTAATATCCAACTCTTCGTACTCGAATCCAATGTATCCTTATAATCCGAACCCATACCAACCAAAAACTCCTAACACCTTGAATAGCCCCTTCATCTCAATATAAAGTTACAATAACTTTAGGCCATAAAGCGCCTCCCCCCTGCCACCACCATTTCCCAAGCAAAGCTACATTTTTCCCTCCAAAACTACCCACGAACAGGTGCTGGGAGCTACAAAGAACATGGCTTCTTCAGACCAAAGAACAAAACTGGCTTAAACAGCCTGACATCAAAAGCTAGCTGGTTACAAGAGGAAAATAGAAAGAACAAGATTTGATAACCAATCTTGAAAGGAAGAGAACGATATACCTATTCTCTTTGAGAGCTAAAAATGATGAGAGAGCATTTGAATTGATGACCAGAAGACTTCCAAAATATATTTTTTTTTTTGTCAAACACCAACCTGCTCCTTATTGCATTCCAAGTTAGCTAGCCTAGACGACAACCTTGACAGTTGCATCCCAAACTCTTTTAGAGTGGGCCTTTCCTGACAAGAATGGTGGTAGTGTTAATAATTGCAAAATATATATTGTCATACCTGCCAAAAATGCATCCCTACCAAGAATGAATGGATAACCAATTTTGATTGGGAAAGCAACATCGAAGAAGAAGATGCTTCTGGTCCTCTGGTTCCAAATTGCAAAGCAAGGAGAAGATGTTAAGCTACTGCACGCCTCTAGCCTGCAACTTGAGTCTTGTACACATTCTGTTCTGAACAGCCTTCCATGCAAAACAGTTTGTCTTCAAAGGGCACCAGTGATTGTTCCATTTGAAGCCGCTAGCCTCTTGAGATGGAATGAAGCCCCCCAAGAGTCTTAAAAGATTTGAGAGAGACATGACTGAAAGCCTGCCATCGCTATAAAATGGAACAGGAAACCCTCAAGGCTGCCATTAACAAGAAGACCTATCTATAGTATATCATCTAGGAGATGATGATAACACTTCCCCGCTCTCAGTCCCAATCTCCATTCCCGGTCTCAGGGCACCCTAGGATACTAAGATAAGTAATACTTCCTTTATCTAGTAAAGCTTATCTCTTTATTATTTACAGTAATTAATTTATAATTTTTTATAAATTTTTTAAAATTTTTATAATATAAATTAATATAAATATATTTAAGTTAAATTTTAGTAAAAAGATAAAAAGTATAAGAGTCACTCTTTGCTAAACGGAGAGTGTACCTTTTAGGATTTAATCACCAATCTAATGCAATAAGAAAATAAGATCAGTCCTTTCATTAAAAAAAGAAAAAGAGAGATAAGTCCACGCAACAATTGAGTAGATTAGTTTAATATAGTAAGCCATAATTACTACTAAAAATTAAACACTGGGAATATCCCTTCTGTCAACTGGACTATTTCAGCCACCAGCATCAAATAACAGTTGAACTCACATATAAAATTTAATATAGCATAACTCCAAAATCTATACAACACTGTATGGCCCGGGGCGGTTGGACCGCACAACCAGCGAGCCGGGAGCGGACAGAGGTCTATTTGGCGGATGTGTGATCGTGGGCCTATAATTGCACATCAGCCCAAAAAGACAAAAACAAAAATGGCAGTAAGCCGCCAATACCCAATAGAATATCTCTTCTCCAAATAAATTATTCAATGGTTTATAATTATATTAGTCAATTCTACAACAGCAATGGGCTTTCTCTTAAAACCATTAAAAAAAGTACAAAAAGGAAAAATCACCAATGGGTTAGCTGGGAAAAAAAATATCAGCCACGGTTTAGGTCAAGAAGTAAACGTTAGTGTTTATATGCTGGTTGAATATAGCGAGCATCTGGAAATATCCTCCTCCCAACATGTGTGTCCAGCATGCGAGGAACTCTTTTAAATAAATCTTCTATGTATGAGATTAGGAGTAGCATCTATTTTGTTCGATTAATTCGATTCGTTTTTCTAAAACTTAAACATATAATAACTGAAAAATAATATTAGTTTCAAAATTTATACCCAAAATTAAACATTAAAGAAGGATCAACAATATATAATCTAAAATTAATAAAAAATAGCTTTGCATATGTATAGTCAATATAGATAATGATAAAATATTAATTATTATTTAGTCTATTTAATTTATTCAGTTTTAAGTATATAATCAAATAATCAATAACCGAATATGAAATTGTGTTTTAATTCAAACCAATTGACCAAATTAGAAAAAATAATAAATTATTTTATTCAAATATAATTAATTTTTTAAGAAAAGTTTTTATCTAAATAATGTTCATTCTATATACGACCCTGAGTCAAATTTACGATCTTTTGTTTAAGATGTCTTAGACTCTTACACTTGGATCTAACTTGCGTTGGTATATGCATTAACCGAATAATACAACTACTCGACAAAATAGTTGATGAGATTTGCAGTCTCCTTGAAATCACTGTTAATCATTAAAATCGCTGCAGTTTCTCGTCTCTGTTCCTCCGTCCAAACCAAAACCAAGACTTCCAAAACCAACTCCGGATCGAGAGCTTCTCCCACCTTTTCCCAGGAGCTCAACATGATTAGTGTGGTAACTCTTTTTGGATTGCTAGGTAAGACAAAATCTAAATTCTTTTCTTCCCTTTCCAAGTTCTTACCGTCTCCTTCAACTCTTTGATTCAAACACTATATGGCTCCACATCTTTGTACCGCTTATCAGTTAGCGTAGGTCAAGAAAAGCTATCTAACCGGTCATCTCAATCCCGGCCGGCTTGTTAAATGTCATGACATGAACCATATATATGTGTTTTCTGCAGGCAACATAACAACAGGACTGGTCTACCTTGCGCCTGTGTAAGTTATTAGTAGTCTGGATCATATATGTACTTTTTAGATCGTTTTTAAGTACTCTTCTGAATTTGAAGATAGATGAAAAATATAGATTCGGGGATGAGCTTTTTGCAGGAAAACATTTTGGGAGATAGTGAAACGGCGTTCGACGGAGGAATTCGACAGTTTACCATACGTTGTGAAGCTACTGAATGGATACATGTGGGTGTATTACGGGATCGTTAAGCCAAACAGTTTGCTTGTTGCCACCATTAATGGCTTCGGCGCCGTCCTCGAGCTCATCTTTGTCTTCATTTTCCTTCTCTTCGCTCCCCCAAGAATGAGGGTATTACTTCAACTTCCATAAAAAAATTTTGTTGGAGCAGAATAATTTTAGTCTCATTTCCTAAAATTTTAAGTGATACGGACCGTCTCTGTAAAAATCCTAAATCCACCACTACTGATTTAATATGAATATATAGGTTTTGACAGCCATACTATTTGGGGTGCTGGATGTGGTGTTTCCGGTGGGAGTGCTCGTAACGAGCCAGCTATGTCTGAGCAGAGAGATGCAAATCAATGTTGCTGGTCTCCTCTCCCTCATTTTCAGTGTTGCCACCTATGGTTCTCCTCTTGGCATTATGGTAAACTTTCCCACTTGTACTTGTTTGGCAACAGCGGTAATAATTAGTTTTAAAGTTAATCTAGAGAAAAAAATTACATTAAATAGTATTCTTAATAAGTTGTTTATAACTTCAACACTAACTACAAAAATTTGTTCCAAATGGGTGTGAAGGCTAGTTTATTTTATTTGGGAGAAGTATGGCTAGTATGCAAATAGTATCTTCACAATAACTTTGACACTTACTTTAAGGTATTCTTTAGGGGGGAAAATCATGTGGTTTGCCCTAACATGGACTCTGCCCTCTTATTGTAAAAAATTTTACATTTTACCCCTATTTCTTCTACATTATTCAAAAGCAACTTTTGGCCTCTAATTTAAATTGTATTTAACTATCACCTAGTGAGTTTAATCTCTCCAATATTTTTAAATTATTTATTTTTTCTCTGTGCAAGTGTAAAATAGTAATTTTTTAATATTATTTAATTATAAAAAAATGTCAGGCAGCTTGAAATTACTAAAATATGGCCACCAGATAGTTCAAATTAGAGTTGTAGAATTTATTGCCAGATCTTACAAAAGAAATATGGGGTAGAGTGTAGGTTTTTAAAATTGATAAGCTAGGCAAAATGTAGGTTATGCCAAGCTATAGAGGAATTTTTTGTCTCTTTTCCTTTTTAAGTTTTTTATTTTGTTTCTTTTATTATGACCGATGAAAATGAAGTAGAAAGGAAAAGGAAAATATATAGCTAATGTTGTGGTTGTTTTAATTAAAAAAATATAGCAGGTAAACTACGAGAATGAAACAAATTTTGCTTCATAGTGTAAAAAATTGTTTTTTTTTTTTTTTTGTCTTTTTAAGTGAAACAACAACTAGCTAACATTCTTGGTTTAGTTCGAATTTAGTTTCGAGCTTGTAGTATGAAACTATATAACGACTTATTAGGGAGAAATTGTTGCTAATTAGTTGAAAGTAAACTTTCCCAAAGAAAAAAGAAAAGCAAAGAAAAGAATACAATTTTGAAGGCAGACTACAATTTAAAATGAAACCAACTCAAGATGGGATATTTTTAATATTTTTTCAGAATCAGCGTACAACATTAATATTTCTCATAATAACTGCAATCATTGACAAACAATCTATGGTTTGGATGCATGTAAGATTACAATCTATCTAATCATTTTTCAATAATAATGAGTAGTATGTGAAAAATAACTATTTTTAATATAACTATAAAATATTATTACCCATATAACTAAAAAAAATGAAAATTACCTCATTATAGAAGTTACACTTGAAACACTGGGGGCTCAATAAAAACCAATAGCTGCTTCCTGTAAAGAGGGGGGAGAGTTGAGAGGAGTAAAAGGGAAAGAGATAGGTAGAAGCAATCTAGACGACTAAAATGAGAAAGGAAGGAGGAGCAAGTGATTTATAAGGGTTGGGGGATAGTCCTAGCTACCGGCCCTAATGGGTGTCATGAGCCACTGAATGGCCATTGTCAGTTATGGTCACTATATCGGTCTCTATAATGGTTGCTATGGTGATTGTCTGGGCAACCGTAACAAAGCATTGGCCAAATGGTCGCTTTAAAGCTATACTTACTTTTTATCTACTGTTTTCTCAGGCACCATTTTTTTTGTCACTATTGTCGGTCACTGTAATCTAAATTTGTTATAGTGAGCTAACATTTTTTGGTAAATTTGAATTTAGTTTCAAGCTTGTAGAATGAAAATATATAACGACTTATTAGGGAGAAATTGTTGCTAATTAGTTGAAAGTAAACTTGCCCAAAGAAAAAAGAAAAGGAAAGAAGAGAAAAGTACAATATTAAAAAGAGATTACAATAAAAGGATAAAATTTAAATTTGGTCCCTTAACTATTCATTTTATCCTAAACCGGTCTCCTAACTCTAAAAGTGACTATCAAGGTTCCTTAACTTAAGCAACGTGTTTAATTTAAGTCTCATCCGTTAGTTGAGTTGTTATTTGCGATAGAACTTGCCCACGTAACATTCATGCCATGTGGCATTCATAATGCCACGTAGCTTCCTCTTCAACTAAAATGAGTGACCATTTTATACAGAAATAAAATATTAAATACAAGCTAACATAAACAAATAAATATAAGACTTCAATTGTAAATAGTCCAACATTTTCTTCTTCTCCCAAACTTTTTCTCTCTCGAAAATTCGGCGTTGCCCGATGTCGCTGCTGGTGGTGGAAAGGAGATCCATTGCCTGGCGGAGAAGAGATCCGTTCACCGGTGGAGAGAAATCGGTTCAGCATCACCCACCTCGGTCCTCTTTCTCCGTGCTTCGATTTCGTCGCCCAATTCCTTTTCCGGTGCCACACGCCTCAATCCTGCTTCTCCGTGCTTCGATTTGGTCGCCCGCCTTCTTCGATTTGGTCAACTGCCTCCGTCCTTCTTATCCGTCGATTGCTGTATTTCGTATTGCGTTCAGATCCTATTCTCTCCATCTCCGTCGATCGTTGGCATTCGAATCTTCATCTTTGTCGGCCATTCTCTGTCTCTGTTGGTTGTTCTCTTCGTCTCCATCTCCGTTGATCTCTGGCGTTCGATTCTCAAAATAAAAAGAGGCGATGCGAGCAGCGCCTCGTTTGAAAGCGGCAGTGGTCGACAGGGAGAATGAGATAGCAGCAATGGTGAGAGAAGATTTGGTTCTCGGAGGACCAAGAGGAGACGGAATCGGAGAATCGTAGGGATGGGGATTTTGTGGGAGATGGGGAAAGGCTCACCGGTGGCGGTGGCAACATGGTCGCAGTGGCGCTCGTTTAGGAGAGAAGATCGGGAAGATTGAGTTAATTAACATTTTAAATAACTAAAATTATGTTTTTTTATCAATTTTAGCTTAAGAGTTATTGTTCTTTCGGTGTTGTCACTTATTACGTGAAAGAAGATGTCATGTGGCTCTGTGTGATCAAGAAGTAGGTATTAAGTGTCACATATGCATTTTCTGATAGAAATAATGGCCAAAATAACGGATGAGACTCAAATAAGATGCATTAGGTGAATTAGGGAACCTCACCAGTCACTTTTAGACATAGGGGATCATTTTAAGATAAATTAAATAGTCAGGGGACTAACTCAAGATGGGACCGATCATTTGATGGTAGAAAGGGAATCCTTTCTTGTCCGACCGATCATTTGATGATAGAAACGGAATCCTTTCTTGTCTTTTAATATGGTGAAGCCGTGAAGGGAAGATAACAACTTCTTTACGTTATAAAATCATGCTAATAAGATGGCAGTCCTTTTTCCTGAAACGAAAAAATAAAATATATTTTATTTTAGGTCACCCCAAAACAATAATATTTTTATATTTAATAAATTATTTTATCATTTTACACTTTAAATTATCATTTGGTATCAACTTTTTCCATTTTTCTTAGTTTACATATAAAAAGTAAAAGGTACAAATGAAAACCACATATAAATTTTTTTCTTTTTTCTAATTTTAATATCAAACTTAAACATTTCATCTAAATTGTGACAGAGAGTATATAATTTTACTTTAACCATCATATATTATCTCATCTTTATATAATCATTAGCATAAAATTTTGTAGCGTTAGCATTATTATTCTTACCAGACTCTAGCGGACAATATATGTTGAAAGATTTAGCGAAAATGAGACAAGTCCTTAGTCAAGTTGTGAATGGGCCGGCAAGCGTCAAGGAGGTGAAGGGATAAGCCTTAGCATTTGTCTGAGCGGGCCATCGTCTGTTTATATTTATAACAGAGATTATTGGTTCAACAATAAGATGATGAGCTGGACTACGTTATAGATCCATAGACCACTTACCTACCCATTCAAGCTTATAATAATTTTTTTATATAAATTTTTATATTTATCTCGTGTCATATTCTATGTTTTTTTATATAAATTTTTTAAATTACATTTATTTAGATTTATTTAGGGAGGGTCGGTTGCCAAGTTGCTGCTAGATTTGTTTAATGAAACTTCCTTTTCGAGGCATTAACTCCCACTATTTTTTTGTTTCCGTCATATCTTATCTTCTTTTCCATCATTTCCGATTCACCAAAATGGTTCCTATATTAAATTCGACCTAATGCTAAATGTATTGTACATTTTATTAAAGGTTTTTTTGATAGTTTAATAGTTTATTTTTATTTTTTACAATTTTTTTGTCTAGATTTATAAAATATCATTTGGAATAACAAGTGTAATTATCCATTAAAAGATGGTTACAATGAAGTTGAATTGTCATTAATTTTTTGCTTAATTGCTAAGCCTACAAAAAGAATTAATAAAAATTTAGTTGCATCATAAAAGAAATCTTTTGAATGGATTTTGAAACGTATTTCAAAGATGTTGATCCGGATAAAGAAAATTGTAAAAGTGAAAATTATGTATTTTGAATTAATTCGAGTTAATCTTAAACGAATTGCACCAAAACATTTGCTCCCACCATTGAGGTTGATATCATTCTATTTTATTGAAAAAAAATTATAAATTCATTTTCAGTTTATTGCCATTTGAAAATTAGTACCATATTCATTTTATTTTACACCTGAATAAATATTCTTATAAACTGCACCCAACTTTTAAAAAATAAAATACATAAAAAGAGTGTTTTTTTCTATTAGAAAAAGGTTCTGAGAATTCTCCTTCGGCTTGTTAAAGCTTGGTTTCAATTATCATGAAGTTTTAAAAATTTTTTAAAATTTCTGCTAATTTGGTGCTAAACCCTCTCACTACACTATGTCTTTTGTTTTAAAATGTTGTGCAGAAAACAGTAGTAACAACGAAGAGCGTTAGGTACATGCCATTTCTCCTCTCCTTCATCCTTTTCATAAATGGATTAACTTGGACAGCCTATGCCGTGCTTACGAAAGATTGGTTTATTGGGGTAAGTTGCCAAAACCTTTTATTATTTTCTTTTTTTTTATATACATACATATTTATATATATATGAGAAATGTTGAAAAATCAGATTTTTTGAACTCTGGTGAAAAATAGATGGAAGGTTAAGTACCTTATCATCTCACCTAGAGATTGTGGCCCTCGAGTTACTGTTGTTGATATAGCGTGCGTAGAGCAAAGTTAAAAAGTTCAGACAAAAGTAATCCGAAATTGGCCAATTAGTAATCCCAAATACTGTGAGTTGACATTTTATTTGTTATCCCTATTAGTAAATAATGACCAATTCAAAGTTACCGTCATCCAATTATAGAATTCTATTGTCTAATTAAGAATTGAGGTTGTTTTAGCCTGTTAACTTTGGCGTATATTCATCTGAGTGGACCTAGAATATCCATGTCCCAACTTTCTTCCATCTACTTAACTCTTTCTTAGGCACCCGATGGTTTGGTCTATTGGGCACTTCAAGGTGTTCCAAGATTGTCCTTAACCTGAGGACTAAGATTTAAACATCTTCGAACACAAAAATTCACCAAATCCCCAATTTCCCACTCTTAACCTCATAATGCCTTTTTGTTGTATCGTATTTAGAGTGCCAAAAAAACAAAAAACTCTTTCTTAAGATTTGTACTCTTCTCAATTAACAATCTCCTGGATCGAAAATAATAATAAAAAAAAACAGATACCAAATGGGTCTGGGTTCGTTCTGGGCACAGCTCAATTGGTGCTTTATGCAATATACTGGAAGCCGGAGACATCGGAGAAACCATCATCAGGAGAACTGCTGGAGGAGGGATGGCAGCATGAACGCCTAATTCAAGAGTCGAGTCAACCGCAAGAAGAGAAATCAGATCAATTGCTCGTTTCCTAAATTTCCCGTTTAGTACTTCAAGCTCCCCAGCTTATGAAATCGGTGCCCTCGGCTTTGTAGTGAAACCGCAAATTAGTTTCACCATTATGCCAAGTCATAGTGAAAATCTTATTATTACAAGTTTCTAGTTTGTTGATGTTACATTTTATGAAGTGCTTTTATTGAGTATCAAATATAATTAGTTAGGCTCAGACAAGTTGTATATGTGATTCAAAATGGAAAAAAAAAATGGGAAAATGAAAATTAGTAAAGTACACTAATGACTTTCGATTAATGAAACTTGTGAACCCATTTTGTGCTTATATAGCTTGTAATTTTGCCATCTAATCTTTGTTTAAATAAGAAACTCATAGAGTGAGCAACTTAGAATTGAAATGAATAAATTTTTTCATATTAGCAGTCACTATTTGAAGATTCATAGATAATTAGCTAACGTCCACTCTGTCACTTGCATTTCGGAAAGTGTTTTGATAATACTCACCCAATTAATATAGGATAGAGAAGGACTAAGTTAATTTATAGCCCAAAATGGCTCGTAAAAGTTAAAACTCTCATAAAAGGCCCATAGCTCATTACCTTATGAAAAGGTTACTCATGGGCCCCAATATATACTAAATATCAAACTATCTAAAGGTCATCTCATCCAAGAATCCTAAATCCAAGGGATACTATTTCCAAAACCTACATAAATACCATTACTTTTCAATTATAAGATATGAGATCATTTTCTTGGCATTTAATGTCAACCCATAATTTCTATTTACTTGAGTGTCCAAAAATCTTTTGCAAGTTTTCAAACTCCATCTCCTATCACGTGCTCATGTGATCATAACGTCAATGCATCATACTAAGGTTAGTACATCATATTTCATTCGTCAAACGTCTTTATTTGAAAGGAATAAAATATTTTAAAGAGAAATGACACTTTTAGTACTAAAATTTTACTTATTTTATCTATTAAAGATCTAAAACTTTTAAGTTTTTCTAAACTAGTCTTAAAATTTTTACAACCACATAAACATTAGTTATGAAACTTGTTATTATATCGTTGACGAAGTGAGCAACAAATTGTAATAATTATTTGACACTCCCTCACCGAGCGTGTACTCATGTGTGAAATACTATCTAGCGTCAAAACATCATAATAAGGTCAACACATCATCATCTTTCATTCACCAAACTCCTTTATTTGGAAGAATTAAAATATTTTTTAAGGGAAATGACACTTTTTGTCCTAAAAGTTTACATATTTACTATTAAAATACTGAAACATTTAATTTTTTCTAAACTAGTCTTAAAATTTTTGCAACCGCATAGACAATTAGTCATAAAACTTTTGATTATATCACTGACCAAAAGAAAGAAAAATGGTAATAATTGTTTGAAATCAACTTTTTATACATTTAATGTAGATTTCCCAATTGTCTTTTACTACATAGACTATGCAATAATTTTTTGACAATTAATAATTCATTTTAATCATCTGTCTTCTCTGTGGATTAAGTTTCTATTGGGTAATTATTTTTCAATAAATTTGCACTATTTTTTATTAGAAAACAGAGACAGACAGGAAAGTTGTTATGCTTTTGCACTCCAAATTTTTCGCCCTTCTCAAAATCCCAATTTAGAAAAGTTGGTTTTAGATTCGGTTGCATGCAATTCGTGATAGAACCATTCATTTTATTTCTATCCAAAAAAGAAAAAGAAAACATGAAAGCCGAAAAATGAATTACAACTAAGGAGGCAAGAAAAGAAAAGAAAAGGAGGGTGATTGTTGTGGGGTTGGAGGATGACAACGATGGAGGGAACAATGGAAAAAGGGGTGTTGGATGACATCATAACGAGGCTATTGGGAGGTAAAGGAGGCAAGCAAGTTCAGTTCTCCGAAGGCGAAATCCGCCAGCTCTGCATAAATGCTCGCCAAATCTTCCTCTCTCAGCCCATCCTCCTCGAGGTTCATGCCCCTGTACGCATCGGAGGTCTGTAATGTACATAAGTTTTGGATAATTTATAAACATAGAAATCGTATCTCTCGGTGTCAGTCACTAAAAACTTCTTTTAATCGGACAACATCACGGACCTCTAACGCTAATCGCCTATTCGGTTGTTCATTTTCTTTGACGGGCATTGGCAAACATTGCAGGTGATATACATGGACAATACCAAGACCTGTTGAGGTTATTGGAGTACGGCGGCTACCCTCCTGCTTCAAACTACCTCTTCCTTGGAGACTACGTTGACCGAGGCAAGCACAGTTTGGAGACCATATGCTTACTCTTGGCCTACAAGATTCGGTATCCCAACCGAATGCATCTCTTGAGGGGGAATCATGAAGATGCAAAGATCAATCGCACTTACGGGTTTTATGATGAGTGCAAGCGGAGATTCAACATTAGGCTCTGGAAAATCTTTGCAGAATGCTTCAATTGTTTGCCAGTTGCCGCACTAATCGATGGGAAGATACTGTGTATGCACGGTGGATTGTCACCGGAGTTGGAAAACCTGGACCAAATCAGGGAAATCCAAAGGCCTACTGAAATTCCAGATAACGGCCTTCTCTGCGACCTACTTTGGTCCGATCCCAGTGCCAAGATCCAAGGATGGGGAGACAGCGATCGAGGAGTCTCGTGTACCTTCGGAGCTGATAAGGTCATCCAGTTCTTGGACAAGAATAATCTTGACCTCATAAGCCGAGGTCATCAGGTCAGACAAATACCTCCCTGGAACTTAACAAGAGAATGAAAGAATGAGTTCTTTCTTATTGCTAAAAAATTGTCTAAAATAGGCATACCTTGCAGGTTGTGGAGGACGGCTATGAGTTTTTCGCGGAACGGAGACTGGTCACAATATTCTCTGCACCAAACTATGGAGGGGAATTCGACAATGCCGGAGCTCTGTTGAGCGTCGATGAGGCGCTTGTTTGCTCCATTGATATATTAAAACCGAGTGACAATAAACCACAAGAAAACAATGGTAACAAGGTGACCCTTAAGAAGGTACCCCCTGATCATAGTTCATTCACACCTTTTCAATCTACAATTGCTAAATTGATATTCAAGAGAATCCGAGTTTACAACTTCCCTCAATTTTTTTGGACAGCCTGTCAAACCTGGGAAGACATGAACTCCTACGAAAGCGTTTCTGGCTCATCACTGAGCTTACAAGTTTTGGCTGACTGTAGGAAGCTTTTCACTATAGATTTTGTAAGATCACTAGAATCTGAAAATCATCTGATACATGTTCTCCTTTGTGCAGAGGGTTCTTTTGTTTTCAACTTGGAAAAGTGTGTTGATATATGTTGTACAGGAAGGTCTGTTGCTTGAAGCACAAGGTGAATTTCTAGTACTATCTTTCAATACAGACAGACAGAACAATAGCAGAAGGTTCCCCCTTCCAATACAAACTGAACTAAACTGGGAAACTTTTCGACGAAATGCAAGTCCTAGAATTATCCTAATGGCTTGACTTAAGTGACATCCCAGGGACGCATCCGAGCCACCAGCTTGACATCTCAGGGACACATCCGAACCACCAGCTTAGGGCCCCTGGCAAAAGTCAAGGGGCAGTTGGTTTGTGTGAATGGCTGAGATGCATCCGTGAGGTGTCATGGACCATCACCTCAGCATTTTCTTTACCCGAATTACCATCTTTGTTTGGTAGTGGTGGGGGATGGATATATCTAAGGATAGAGAGAATCCATCTAATTGTTCAATTAAACTGTAAAAGGACAAGCATGCAAGGAAAACTATAAGATCAAGTATTATCCTTACTTCCATTCTTTCTAAGCTTAAGTATTACAGGCAAATCGAGGAAAAACTTTGAATTTTCAAATCATTAACCATTTTGGCCAGTCACCCTATTCCATAGGACACATAAAAAGTTTCATGTACAAAAAGATGTGTGCTATGTTCTTCCAACCTTAACCAAGAGTCTGAAGCAACAGGGAATCCAGATATGCTTGTGCAAATTATACAATCAAGAGTGGAGTCAAGTTGCTAGATCAAGTAATCATTAGACTGATCTGATCATTCATTGTGCTTACCGTTAAATCAAGCCTCCTTCTGACAATAGTATTATTCATTTTCGAGTTCCTCCCCTGTTTCCCCTGGCAGTTGGAGATGCTTCTTTAATCCTCCCCTCCAATCTCCTCGCAGTCCTTTGAATAGCTGCAAGCTTCTGGCGTTGGCTATGGCTCTTCCTTTTGCTGCAAGGTGGTAAAACAATCACCATCACCAAAAGCATATACTAATTTTTTTTTTTTTCCAGATAGATGTTCAGAGAGGGTTGCACTAGGACAAAGGGAAACCTAAAACAGGTGATCAAGTCCTAACTTTTTTTGGGCAGTCCATTTAACCTTCCAAATTCCAGCATCTTTTATATTAAAAAGTGTTTACATATAAAGAAAAAAACTCAACAGATGCGGAATCATTACAGGAAAAAATTTTAAAAGAAAGAATGAAGGCTTGCAAGACTATCAGACAGCCCCAAGATTCTTACTACCACCAATTGCAGCATCCTTTTAGTATGGTGAAAACATACGTATGTTACTACTACATATTCAACCATAACTAAGAATCATCACCTTCCAAATCTCTTTCCTTCCATTTGATGTAGGGCAAATAAGGCTAGAAACAAAACAGAGAATGCAAAAGAAGAAGAAGAGAAGAAAACCAGGGGAAAGGAAATCTCTTAATTCAATAACATAAAAAACTGTGTCCAAAGGTCTTATTTCCTCTATTAATAGGGGGGAAAGCATAAAAGAAATAAATATAAAAGAAAAGAAATAAACTATTAAAGGAAATAAATAAACCCAGCAATAAAGAAGGTAACAAAGAATCCTAATTAAAATTTATTTCTTAATTCTATGCCTAAAATAAGTTTGCCTAAAGTCATTAGGCACTGCATCATTCTCCCCCGGTTGAAAGAAACTTGACTCCATCGAGTGTGACTGCAAATACCAATCTAAAAGCTCCGAGTCCAACTCACGAATGTCTTACTCAAACATCCAAGTAGCATCCAAAGGCGGGCATCACTTCCACTGAACTAGGTAACAACGACGACCACCAACAGTAGAACTCAAGAACTCATCATCAAAAATGTTGTCAATCTCATCCTTTGGCTTATGGAACTAATGGGTCTTTGGGATGGTCCACTTTACAAAACAGAAGGCTCAAAAGTGCCTCCATAAGGTGATAGATCTTCCACATTAAAGACAGGACTAATTTTAAATTCAGCAGGCAAATCAAGCACATATGCATTTGGTCCAAGCTTCTTTAAAACAGAAAACGGGCCCATGGCTCGAGTATGTAACTTTTTAAAATTAGTTTTTACTAGTCACTCAGGTCTTATGCGAACCATGACTTCATTACCAACATTAAATTCCTTACCCCTACGATGCACATCAACAACAAGTTTATAGTTCAAATTACTCAAAGCAATCTTTCATTTAACCTCGGCATGCAAATCATGGATATTTTGGGCAAAGGATTCAGCAGGTTCAGAAACTCGGAAATGAGGGGAAAGAGGAACTAAGTCAAGGGAAGTGTGAGGCTGAGAGCTTAAGCCCCCGGACGTGATCTCCCTTGCCACTACGGCAAACACATACCCACTTGTTAGGCTCTTTTGTAAAAAAGTCCTGCCATTCAAAAACTGGATTGTAACTCGTTTTGGGGCTATTATAGCTGGACTTGATTGAGATGCAACATCCTTGTAGTTTGGCCTAGCAGGATTAAGAATAATGTTCCTACCCTTATACTTGAATTTGTAGGTGTTAGCTCTACCACGGTGAGTTACGTCTAAGTCATACTGCCAAGGCCTTCCAAGCAAAATATAGGATACATCCATGGTTAAAACATCACAATAAACCTCTTTATAATTCCCAATGTGCCAAGAAACACGACATCTCTCAATGATAGAAATGGTGGTTTTGTCAATCCAAGCTACCTTAAAAAGTGTAGTGTGATTCAACGTCAAGGTTCAAATGAGCTATGGCTGCTTTAGCTATCATATTCATGGTACTGCCCCATCGATCACTAGCTTACAACTACATTCACCACACTTAATGAAAGTGTGAAAAATGCTAGTTCTCTTCCAATTATCATCCTTACTACTTACAGGAGCTTTTGCAGTAGAGTGCACACACCTCACAACATTACAATGTTCCTCAACTAGGGGTAACCCATCAAGTTCACTTTCATCACCAGAGTATTCTATCGGGTTGACTACTTGGTCCTCGTCAAGGGGCTGGTCATTGGTTTCTGGGTCAATTACTAAGGCTCGACGAGGACATCGGGCTGCGATGTGACCTTTACCATGACAGCTGTGGCATTCGATATTTGGGTTCAGACGAGGTCCATTAGGGTGGCAGGTTGAGTTCCTCTAAGTTCTTGTGGAGGAGTCATAAGCAAAGGTTGGTTGTTAGGTCTCGGTTGCGCATACTTAGGTTCTGGAGCTTGGTACAGTGCCTTATCTTTAGATCTAAAATAGGTCTCTAGCCTTAACACATGTTGGTAAGCTTCCTCTACAATGTCGGGCATATTTAACTCGACCTCTCTCTTGATATCTCCTCTCAACCCGTTCACGAACCTACCCACAGTTTGGAACTCGACCTCATTAATCCCTACTTGTAACATAAGTTCATCAAATCCCTCCATGTAACTTGACACAGTAGAAGTTTGCTTAAAGTTGAGTAGCTGGTCATACAGTTATCTCCTGTGAAAGGTAGGAAAGTACTTTTCAGTTAACTTCGTTTCATAACAGTCCATTGCCTAATTGGGGGTTTGTTCATGTTTTCTAGTGATTGTTCAATCCCACGCCAGTACTTTTTAGCTGGTCCTACCAATTTCAATTTAGCGAACCGAATTCGCTGCAGATCAGTCATGTAATACCAATCATAGTATTCCTCTAACTCTTCCAACCAATCCAAGAAATCATTGGCATCCAACTTACCATCATAGAATCACATATCCAGTTTGACCATCCTAGCAACTCCCCAATCTTCCCAAGGGTTTCTAAGGTTTCCCCTCCTATTTCCCCAATCATAAGCGTGATCCTGAAGGAGTGTTCTAGGGCTTTCCTTGTCTAAATCATGGGAGGCAAAGTTGTCCCCTATAATTGGAAAAGGGTTTTAAGGAATCCTAATAGGCCGAGTGTTCCTAAGCGGTGCAAAGGGAGTTTGTTGACCTACCCGGGCTTGGATGGAGTCATCAATGTTTTAATGTTTTGGGCAAAAGTGGGTTGCCTTACAGATTGCTCTTCTTTCGGTTCATGGTTTTTTCCCTTTTCAGTCCTACCCAGTAGGTTGATAGCCTCTTCTATCCTAGTTAACCTATCTTCTAGACTTGACATCCTTTCATTCGTGACTTCAGGTTCGTGACTATGGTTGGAATCATGGGAATGGTTGCTATTCCTACCCCGGTTAGCCATGATATGCAAGCAAGAATTTCACAAAAGATTGCAATGAATAACTTAAAAAAAAAAAACAAGCAATGATGGAACAATCAAAGAGGTAAATAAATTTAATGCTATTGATGAGACTAGTTGCAAAGACTAGAGCAACAAACAAAAACCTTCTTTTTTTTTTTTTAATTTTTAATTTTTTTTTTAAACTTGGACTTAAGCAAAGGATTGACTACCTAAGAACGAAATATAAGTGAAACTAATTATGAAAGATTTAACAAGTTAAAGAGGAGTTATCACCAACTGTAAAATCAAAGTGGGAGAAATAAGGTTTTTGTTATTTTTTAAGGCTAACCTCTCGATAATATTCCCTAAGTAGTGCCTGACTAGTCCATAACAGCTGCAGCTAAGGAGTTGCAATTTGTTTCCTTGGCAGAGATCAAGTGACACAAATCTTCCTTTGGGTAGTGCGGCTTGGTTGGTACAAACAGCTTTGAGAGAGAGGCACTTGTTCTCTTGTTGACCAATCACCACTTTGATTGTCGCACAAATTCTTCTCTCGTTGACCAATCACCGCTTCACAATCGTACCTTTGCTGTTCTCTTTTGTTTCTTTCTAGTTAGGAGCTTGGCCGACAATTGCAAGAGGTTTCAATTCTCTTGGCTGTAAAGATCGAGATTAAAGGAAATGGCAGGAAATTCGGCTTTGATACCAAATTTGATGTAGGGCAAATAGGGCTAGACCAAAAGAGAGAACACAAAAGAAGAAGAAGAAGAAGAAGAAAACCAGGGGAAGGGAAATCTCTTAATTCAGTAACATAAAAAACTGTCTCCAAAGGTCTTGTTTCCCCTATTTATAGGGGGGGAAAGCATAAAGGAAAGAAATAAACTATTAAAGGAAATAAATAAACCCAGCAATAAAGAAAATAAAAAAGAATCCTAATTAAAATTTATTTCATAATTCTATGCCTAAAATAAGTGTGTCTAAAGTCATTACGCACTGCATCACCATTCTCTCCAAATTATCCAGAAAACTCAAAATGAGATCATAGAGATTTTTTTTATTGTGTCAAAGAGGCAGATTCAAACCACCTTTCCATTGACAAGTTGCTCAGTGATCACCAATGCATGTCTATGTCACACAAGAAAAAAGAAGTATGCAACTCACCAGATGACAACGCCTCAGAAAATTACACAGAATTGCCACCTCTCTCACTCCAAAAGGAACAACACTTGTGAAGCCAACCAAGCATTTAGAATATGTTGTCAAACACCAGAAGCAGATAATAAATACCACAAACAGAACCTCTACCACAATAACCACCCAGCCACTTGAAACAGGAATTACCTAAGTCATGAAATAACAAAACCATTTAGCCAGAACAGCTCAGTTCAACAACATTTTCCTACCAAATCACCCTGCTGAAATGGTTGCATAGCAGATAGACCAATTTTTTGACATATGTTAACTTTTATAATACTTTTAGCTATTTAAGGGAAAAATGGAAATACTTCAATGGTCAGGTTCTTAATATCTGCCGAACCCTTCATTTTCCTCCCATCAACTACTCCTTGCTCCAGCAGCTCCCACACTAGACCAGCCATTTCTACAGCTCCAGTTTGTGTTGCTTAGTGTAATTTTTGCAATTTAACTAGGTGACTATCTCACTGCAGTTTAGACTTGAATACCAAATTTTTTTTTATTTAAGGTTTCCTCACCAATCATGCCACCTAACACACACACACATAAAATGAACTCTATAGAAATAATGACATCTTGAAAATTTTTGTGCTCCAAAATGAATGACAACATCACAGGAAAAAATGGTGCAGTGCAACTGTAAAAGGGGATTATCTTGTCATTTAGAACACTTCTAGCACAGTGGGGTTCCAATAATTTGTGTAATAATTGTGGAATCTTGTCATAGTATTAGAAATTTTATGTGCCTACTTATTAGCATGCTTCTAGATTATAACTGTAACTAGGTTTTACTAACAATGATAAGCTTGATTTACTGGTTATCCTAGGTTCCAGTCAATGTTTTAGGATGTCTATAATTCTCCACATGCTCCATTTAGCATCCCCATCCGTTCTTTTCTGTTGTACCTCCCTTGTTCTAGGAACTGAGTTCGTTCCTCCAACACTTCTCCTCTCTTCCCAAGTTTCTTTCATGCTTCTGCTGTCCTACATCACTCGTGTGCACTTCCTAATAAACACCCTTTATAAAAGCACTCACAGAATGGGTGGTAGGGGGTGGAGGGGGAGTGCGGAATACTCCTCTAACCGGACTGGAAGGGGCAGTGGACAAAGGAGTAAATATTGATTGAATTGTTGCCAATAAAAAAAAATGTTCAACAATTTATGTACAAGTTGCAACAGTCACACAATTGTTTAAATGTTATATTTGTGGCAATTAGAGAGCAGGCTAACCTCATAAACAGTAAACCTGCAGTGAGAACCATTCCTCCAACAGCCCAAGAGACTCTTTCACTAATTGGTATTTCCAGCATCCAGTTCTGAAAATCTTTCAAAAGGCCCAGCTTCCCAGCTTTATGTGGCACATCAAACTTAGAAGCTTTCCATAAATCAGCAATAGAATCTAAACTAGTTTTGTCACCATAACAAGTCCTTTCTTCAGTGCCAATAATGATTTTATCAGATGACTGAACAGAAAAACCTGCAGCACTGCAGAACTCCGACCCATTAGAGACCCATTTAGAAGCTCTTCCACATACAAAGTCATTTACTCCACAGGGAGCTAGAACCTGGAACCAAAGATCTTATCAGGAAGTAGAAGTTGTCAAGCAGTTGCAAAAAAATTTGGGGAAAGTGCAGAGGCTTTCAATATAAGTATAAAAACTCACATTTTGATGCTAATTCAATAGCAAAAGGTATGGAGCTTATAGATAGTTTTAGATGATGCAAAAACACTCACCAAAGCAACTACATCTATTTGTCAAGTAAACTCCATCGAACTCACGAAAGACATTATCCAGCCTACTTCAAATAAGGATAACCTGTAAGAGTAAATACCAAACTATCGAACCACCCGACCCCTCTCTCTAACCAGATGTAATAAAGGAATTGCACTGGTATACTGATAAAGGAAATGTGAACATATAATATGATATACGAGTTTCAGGTAACAAAATAATAGAGGTTGTGTTTTTTGTAGGAAAACTGTTGTTCAGAAAAGAGAAGCTTAAATCATCAGCACTCATTCACCAAAACTGCGTAGGGGAAAAAAAGAGGGGGGGGGGGCGGGGGGGGGGGGGGAGAGCAGTAATTGCTTTAAATGATATAATGGCGGACTTTAAGCATGTGGCTCCAAATAGAAAACTAATCCTATTTTAGGGCTAGTAATGGCATGCAACTTGGCAATAGCTAATAGTAACTTCAATAACATCCATTCGATTAACCTAAACAGCATCTACTGGCCAAACAGATTTCTTTCTTGCTACAAAAGTTAAGAAGGCATTGTGTACGGAATGTAAGGTTATGCCAAGTGAAGGCCTTACTAAACAATACAGATTATGGAGAGGATAAGGAAAGATAACTCAGAAAGCTACAGTTACATTGTTATATGCTAAACATTGTAACATTAAGAGCAAACAATTCAAGAAATGGTGTCACAGAAAGTACAAAAGAAATTCAAAAAGTGTGGTAATAAGATGTGAACTATTAAGATCAGTAGGTCAAGACAACAGATAAAGAGGTCCTAGGAGAATGCCAACAAAGTGACCACCATGTTGAGGAACTTGGAGCTTTCAAGAATAAAGTGCAATAAACAACAGATGAGTCATACTAAAACACTAATCATAGAGTTGAAATGAAAAGACCTTTGAGATGTGTAAGGAGTAACAGCAAGGTCATGAAGATGAAGAAGAAAGCTCAGTAAAAAAGTGCAAAGAGCTTAACTGTAAGTGAAAGACTAAAAAGGCAACATATTAAAAGAGCAAACAAAAGAGACACAATGAAGCCACGTGCATAAGAATGAAAATAAAAGGTTTAGGGAAGAAACTTGGTTGTTTGAACTTCGAAGAATTGTAATTTTCAGGTAGCATTTGGCTAGCCGGTCAAGCATTCAAACAACATCCTAACCACTGAAAGGACGCGTTATGAATGTTGAGCAGTGCCAAAGTCTCCATTTAAGCTCATGAGTTCCACTATAAAGCTACAGGAGAGATTGAATTTTGACACATTAGTCGTAGAAATGAACAATGTGCACTTCCACCGAACAGGTCATCTACCAAAACTATTTAACTAATTATAAAGATGACCAAGGCATACATAAAAACAGAGGAAGACTTGTTTATTTTTTTATGTTTGATTTTTGGCTAAACTGTATACTGGGCACCAGGAGAAGATTTGTGGTTGGTGCCAAACCAAAAAGACTAAAAATTGAGTACATTTAAGTCATCGTGGCTGCATATGAGGGAGCTATTATTAGCATTAGGATTGCTTGGGATGATGGTTCAAAGCTTTGATTTAAGTCATTTTTCCTCATGCCTAAATGATAAGACTAAGACATTCATGATGACATCTTCTACAATATGCTATTTTAATATAATATTAATGATAGATAATTGAAAACAAGAGTGATGTCAACAGAAACAAGAAATGCCAAGTGATACTTTGAAGTTTAAAGGTTTTAGCCGAAGTAGAAATAAGTCAATTGCATGTTGTGTTATGTTAATTGAAGAGAAGCAAGAACAGTGACAAGCTCCAGGGATGGCATACTTTTGGGAAGTTAATACTGAGGATACAAAACAAATTTATCAATTGCATTAAGGCCTAAATAGTTATTCTGAAAAGAAACAAAAAGAATGCACAGTTTTGCTAGGACCTTCCACTTGACATTTTGAGAAAATCAACATTTAAAAATCAAGAGTAATAGCAGAACCTTATGCATGACCCTTCAAGAAAATAATAATGCAGACATAAAGATATAGCAGGTTTAAGCTACCTGTTTCTTTGCATCCATAGAGAAGTAAGCATCAGAGCAAGCCTGGAAAATTCTGTCACAAAAAGAGGAGCAAATCAGTGGAGGTCCTGGTTGCACACCAACACGTGGATCGCAGATGGAGCATTCCAGTAATTCCCATAATTGCAAGCACTCTTGGCTGGCTTCACCAGATGATGCCAGCTTCCTGATGGAAAGCAAAGCAGGATACGTCTGTGACGCATCACAGCAAGTCTTCTTTCGAAACACCCTACAAAGGGTTAAGTCTTTCTGTCCTTTACTCACCTTCCTCGGAGGCTTACCCTCAGAGGAGAATGGAGGAAAACGACCACCTTGAGAGACGCACATTCCATCTCCATGAGGATTCCCTGCATAGAGGATCAATTAAAAAGGACCTTTAATTGGAGATCAACACAGAAGCATCATAACTGCAAAGCAATCTGCTCAGTCTCCAGAAGGAAAAAGGTTAATGAATATCTGTTCATTAAATGAAATCAGAAAATAACAGGCTCCTGCTTTTTCTTCCCAGCCAAAAAGGAATGTCTATTAATTACAAATAGCTTTATAACCATAAAAATTAAAACGTTTATAGCCATGGATAAAGAAATTCGAACAGCATCTCTATAGTGAAATAAACCTTAAAAACCACATATTGGTGCAGGGATTAACAAAAAAAAATTCTAAACAATGTACCACGAGATGAAGCTACAAACATTTCAGGCTCAGAGAACATGTTCAACAAACCGGAACAGATATCAAACTCAGACCCCGGAATTAAGCAAACACATTGATTCGCACGGCTCAAACAGAACATCTTTGATTGTCAGAAACGGAGAGACAATAATTACAAGCAGAGACATTAAAAAAAATAGAGAACCAAGCAAGCAAACGACTAAAGAAGCAAGAGCCATCAAGGAGGAAGCAGAGAAGGATGAAGCACCTGATGAAGAGTGAACTAAAAGATCGAACAACAGAAAATATATTAGAAAGGCGAAATAATTCATCTCTTCTTGGGTTGGAGCTCCTGCATCCGCTATGGCAGACGGAATTTAAGAAGAGGGTGAAAAGAACAAGGATCTGGCATCGACCGAGTTCGCTGCTGTGTACATTCATCCATACGGGGACCCGGCGCATCTGATGACCCGACCCGATGTTCTCTGGTCTTCAGTACCTGACAATAATACAAGAAAACAAAAACGTTATCGATTTTTTCTTAGGTTTAAACATGGATCGAGTTATTTCGGTTTTCTAGTAAAATTAAACCAATTTAAAATAAGTTTCTATTTCAAAAAAATTATTCAAAAATTGAGAATTGGATAGAAACAGAATCATATATTTGGTTTTTTTGTTCCGGTTATCTTCTTTTTTAGTTTGTAGTATATATATTTAACAATTAATAATATTGTAATCCAATAAAATTATATCTAGAACTAATTTAAAAAGACATTTTATTACCTAGTTTGAGGTAAGATCTGTTATAATCATTGTGTCAACCAATGCTTACCCCTCTAACCCAGCTGAATCATAAAAATACATCAGTCATGACATCAGAGGGAACCCAAAGGAAATAATTGATATCCAATACAATGTTTTAACTTATTTTAAAACCAATGAAGGCAAAAAACAATGCATTAATTTATGGAGCCATACAAGTAAATCAAATATTTTCTAATTAGATACAAGAAGACCTACTTAACATTGACATACCGTTAAGAATTCACAGTAATGCACATTTTTTTTTTTAACGTTCTCAAGAATATACAAACTTCTAAATCGGAGAAGTTTTAGTCAATAAAATTAAATAGTACCCTTAAAGCACCCTCATAATTTCAACATATAAATATATAGTCAATTTAGTATAATTTCAACATATAAATGTATAGTCAAGTTAGTAATATTACAATTTTATTGTATATTTATACATATATCTCGGATTCGGTTTTACCTTAGGTTTATTCTATATGGAATCAGAACCAACCAAAAAATAGATGGTTCTCCAAGATGTGGAGCTAACTCATGAATCATGATCAACCTTTACCTAACCCAACTGTAACACCCTTAATTTTATAATCTTAATTTTAAAAAATATTTTAATATCCCAAAATTAATAAACAATTATTTTAAAATAATCTAATAAATACAAGCTAAAAAAAATTTTAAAATTTTATTTTCATAGATAATAAGAGCACTAAACTAATCAAAATAATTAAAATGATAATTCAAGTAAAACCAACTTGTGAATAATGTTCCAATTTCAACAATCCATATATCTTTTTTAGAATATAAAATAGCACAAAATAAAAATTCATTCCCAGCTAGTTGTTTTAAGCGCTATAGCATGTCCTCACTCAGTCTGCTCCATATCCTGAACCCTATTATACAATTCTATATACTCTGTCTCATCATAGTACTCACTTAAAGAAATATGTTAGAAAGAGAGGTGAACATCACTTGCTTAGTAAGAGAGAAGTATCAAACTCATCATGTGAGTCATAATATTACTTACATATACAAAAAATGAATAATAAACTTTAAAATACAGCAATTTAACTAAACAACAACTTATACAACATCATAACAATAACACTAAAGTCCTACTAACATGTTTGAACTAATATACATATGCATAATTCCTTTAATTGATTAAATCATATTGTATTAATCAATCATTTAATCCAATACTTGAATGCCATCAGATGAACTTAGGGTGGTGAGTGTGTACATCACCCATTGTCGGGATAACTCTTAGACAGTACCACTAGAGATGTCATCAAATCATAGTCATTCGGGATATTTACACTAAAGTAAAGCTTATTGTGATACTAGCTATATGCATGGACCCCTGCCAGCTATGGTTAAATAGTGCACAAATCATATCTCCAAACTTCATATTAATATCGGGTCATGACTAGAGATGGTCTGTCATCATCCTAACATGCCTCTCAGGTTCAAGTCATCCATTTTGAACTTTTGTTTTAAATTTACGATTCATCAGGTCATGTAGATATCGTCTGCCGCCAACATTTCATGTCTCGTGTTTTATCTTTCTTCTCAAATCTTTTACTTAATACAATATTGGGTATGAAAAACATTAATCATGTGCAACAAATCAACTGATGCATAACTTTAACTCATTTTATTCTAGCCCCTTTTTAGTAGAGTGTCATAATTCTAATGCATCTTATTTCTTTTATCTTATTATCTTAGTTTAGTTAGGCATGATGACATGATAATCAATGATATCTTTTAAGTACATTTATGCTAAATGTCCATCTCCTCTTTCCTGAATTCATTCCAAGTTAGTCATTTGTCATTTACGCACCTAATTCTTTTTCTACTAGCTTATAAAAGTTTATCACAGCCCCAACATCACACTAACGGTTGCTTTAGACCTTATCATGCTGCTAGCATGTTTGTCGGCCCTAAATATGGTACTAGTGGTGTTTGCCTTCTCGGCCATAAACATGGCACTAGCGGTGTTTATTCAAGTGGTCCTAGCATATTGCTACTTAATTTTTGTTGTAAATGGTCCTAGCATTATACTAGCGCCGAGTATACATCATACATCACATCATTACAACCATGCAACCAGCTAAACAAAATTATATCTCAATAAAATAAAAATAAAATAAAATAAAATTCTAGGAAAACTAATTAATTACCATATCCCTGATGCCAAGTTTTTAAAGATTTTATTTAACCCAACTATTTGCTTAAAATTTATTATAAAAGTTTATGTTTATTTCGGGCTTAAGAGGAGCCATAAAAACTAACACGTTCTTCGCCTTTACCTAGTGCTAAACAACTAGATGAAAAGGAACCGTTTTTTGGAACAGGTCCTATAAAAGATTATGAAGGTGGAAAATTAGAAAACATGCTTAAATTTGGAAATTTCCTAAATAGTACTTGGATGATTCACATCCTTGATATCTACGCTAAAATTTTACTGAGTGGGTAGAAAAAGTCTTGAGGTATCTATAGTGGCCTCATGCCTACTAGAAAACATGTCAGGAGCTTGTCTTTTTTATTATCCTAAATTAACAGTAGCCCAACACAATGAGTTGTATACTTATTTTATTGCTGTAAAAACTGAACTTGGGGGGACAAAACTTGAATTTGATTACCAATATAATTTCGGGGTTTCTGACACTCTGGGAATCCAAAGGAGCCCTAATTTGTTCAGTGAGGAGTTCCTAGGCCTCTGTAACAACTTGGACAGTAAAGAGAAAAGATTTAACAGAGTTGTAAAGTTCAAAATCTGCAGTCAAATGAATTCCAAACAGGCTATAGTGGCTTACCGAGACTTTGGTGCAAGTAGGAGTATGATTCCACTAAAAACGAATGCACAAGCCTAGAGTTTTGAATAAGAATAAACCTACTAGAAAAATGTAACACAAATATAATGAATTTAAGCGCTGAAAAAAGAAATAAGTGAGTGACATGGAAGGATTTACACTCACACAACTGAATTTGGAATCGTCAGTATGAGTAAGATCACTTTTCGGTGTCCGGATAGGGTTCCCCTTTAACCTAATAAACCTAGGCAAGAATGGAGAATTAAATAACATTCATAATACCTTTGATAATAGAGAAACAAAGCCCAAGGGGCTAGACTTACATTGGTTAGATCAAGAGCGCAATAAAGACAGCAATGGCATGAAAAGTGGGATGATGATTCTTTATTGTGTGATCATTTCTTCTCCAAACCAAAGAGTAAGACAAGAAATAATGAAGGAATTGTAACACTATGTAAATCAACTAAACGAAAGGGGGGAGAAAGATACAGCCAAAGCTATAAGAAAGTAGGGAGAAGGGCAAGGAAGGGAACAATGGCATGGCGTCTAGCTTTAGTGGCAAGCCTTGGGAGAGTTGTTGATTGCAAAAAAGAAGAAAAGAGAAGCAGCAATCTTCGAAAGTCTGGTTATTAGGAACAAAATGCACTTTAAGCTAAATTGAAACATAGGGAGAAGAAAAATGAACAAAAATAATGGGATAATGATTGGAATAAAAAAAATAAAGATAAGGGGATAAATAAATTAACTTTAAATTTCAATTATTTCAAGAGGGTTGCGGCTATAGTTTTGTAAATAAGGATTAAAGTTAGATAAGAAATTATATCATGTAACAGTGGCACCAACCCAATATAAACCATGCACTCGTGTAAGTAGAATTTTTAGAAACCTAAGTAAACGAATTTAGAATTGAGTAAGATAAAGTTCTTTTTAACTGATTTCCATGAGAAGAATCAAGTTGTGCTCTCAAGTTTTTAATTTAATGCTCAGTTGAAAAAGGACAAAAATACCCCTAACCTTGAGTTTCTAGTTTGGAGTTTAACTTAGTGACTCCCAAATGGATTGTTTTAAGGATCAAAATTCTTAGTTTTACATTAATTTTCTAAATTGATGAGAAAAATTACAAAAATACCCTTGATGGTAAAATGGTAATTTTCATCTTTATAGTATATGGTAATTTTCTTTTTCTTAGTTTATAGAGTTATTACACCAACTTAATTCAATAGAGATGGTTTGGGTTAGATTTTGAATTTACCCAACTCATGCTCTTTTTTTTTTTCATTAATCAATTGCACATGCCCCTCAAACTTTGGCTAAAGTTACATGCAGATCTCGTTAAAATTTTAGGTTCTGCATTTTCTCCACTAATTTTGGTTCTTTTTGGTACACAAAATAAAATAAAATAAAAAAGAAATACTAAAAGAAAGAAGATAAAAGAGACGTTGTCGGAGTAACATGCTGTCGCAGCACAACAACCACTGTACAACATTCAGATGACTTCATCTTCATCGAGAGGTCTTGAGCAATCCTGCCAATTGAGTTGCTGAACTTGTTGTCTACCCAATAGCTGCTAACACATTTATTGGTCGCTCCCGTGCCGAATTGTGCCCGTTGAACCGGCATCTTTTGTCATTCGCTGGGTCTTTCCAGATTTTGGGCCGAAAGGTAAACTGGGCTTAAGAATCTTCCACATGTTGAAGCACTATTATTACGGATAACACGGCCACCAAGTTCCACTGTATTGTTTAATGTCAACAGGCTTAAAGAAAAACCACCTACTGAGCCCATAAATGAATGGTCAGATTTTGAAGGTGACGAATCCGACTGGACTTTCGTAGCCTTAGTGTTATGTGTATCTGATCCATGATCGTTCAATTGGTGCAACTCCCCTTGATCTCCCATTTCAGCAAATCCAGAGAGTTCTATCCGTTATTATCTCCAAGCAGAACCCTGGTATAAGTGGCTCATCTATACTCACAATGGTTTTAAACTGGCTGTAGTTCCAGCGATGAGGGCTAGAATTTTCCATATCTATCGCCAAAGACAGGCCTGCTCGACCTGCTATCTCATGAGTTGTCTTTTGATTCAAGTACATAGAGGGAAGGCCATGGACTTGCACCCGAATGGAAGTTAATAGAAATTCATGATCATTTGCTCGCAAGTAGGGTTGAAGCCTCTGCACCAAAATTAATGCCCTATCCATATTCCAAAAGGCCACTAAAGGGACCGAGCCAAAACATCACTAGTTTGCTCCAATAAATCCACACCAGTTGCAATAACTAGACCATGTCGAGAGAGGTAATCCAATGGAAAGGTTGCCATTGAGTTTGACCAGTGCTTTTTGGGCAAACTTTGACCTTTTCTGTGTTAAAGCTGCGTATGAACAGAGCACAAATTAAGCAAATTGGAAAGACTTTACTTTTATTAATTGAAGAAATCAGCTATATATAATAGCTTTACATGCCTTTGAAAGCAAGAAAATTAACAGCCCACATATCATGTGGTAGATAAACTAGGAAATCAAATCTAAACTTCACTTCCCTATTTAATAGGAACATTATTAACTGAAGATAAAATCCTAATAGAAATAAGCCTTATCATTCCCCCCCCCCCCCCCCCCCCCCCCCCTTAAACTAATGCTACACAGGTGCATCACACACTCCCATCAAGCTTTGAAGCTTTAGACATAAATCAAGTTTGAGAGGTTTAGTCATCACATCAGCTATTTGATGTTGTATTCCACAGTGAATCAGTTTCATAGTTCCCTCCTTGGTTAAGCCCCTCAGGAAATGAAAACGCACATCAATGTGCTTGCTTCTGCCGTGCATAACTGGATTTTCGGACAATTTAATCATGGAACTGTTGTCACAATAGACTGTTGTACATTCACCTCCTTTATAACTGAGTTCATTCAAAATTCTTTTCATCCACATAGCTTGGCAAGCACAAGCTACAGTAGCTACAAATTCAACTTTGTAGAAAGTGTGACAATTGGTTGTTTTCTTGATGACCATGGAATTACACCTGAACTTAACAAAAAAAACATAACTAGAAGTGGATTTTTGATCCTCCAATGATCCGGCATGGTCACTGTCTGTGAATGTCACTAGCTCTTTGTTCCCTCCCCTCCTGTAGAAGATTCCAAAGCTCGTAGTGCCTTTAAGATATCTCAACACTCTCTTGGCTGCCATAAGATAAAGCTTTGTAGGTTTTGACATGTATCGACTGATCAAGCTAACAGCAAATATTAAGTCTGGCTAAGTGTATTAAACTTCCTATAATCTACTTATAGAAAGTACTGTACACCTGCACTCCATTTTCATTTCTAGAAATCTTAAATCCTAGAACAACAGGATTTTGAACAGCTTTGCTTTGTTCCATCCAACATCTTTGCAACACATCCAATGCATACTTCTTTTGACTAACAAAGATTCCATTGCTCTGCTGCAATACTTCCACTCTGAGAAAGTATTTTATCTTTCCTAGGTCTGACATATCAAATTCTTTCATCATTGAGCTTTTGAACTCACTAAACATCTCATTATCATTTCCAGTATATATCAAGTCATCAACATAAAGACTAACAATTAAGATTTTACCTTGTTGATTGGACTTGATGAAGAGTGTTTGCTCACTCGGACATCTTTCAAAGCCTTCTCGAAGAAAGTGTGCTTCAATTTTGTTAAACCAAGCCGAAGGAGCTTGTTTCAACCCATATAAGGCATTTCTTAGTTTGTAGATCTTATGCTCCTTTTTTTACACACATATCCTTCAAGCTACTTGATGGCCAGGGGCCTCATCGTTATAGTCATAGTGACTGGTGGAGGGACTTCTGGGAGGAAGAACGCCTGGTGGATTGGACAGCCCAAAGGAGAGTGCCTGAAAGCTCAGAAACAAAAGGTTAGGAGGCCCCCGGAGTGTTTTTCCGGGGGGGGGAGCCTCCGACGCCCAAGTCAGTGGTGGCTGAGAGAAAGACAGAGAAAATAGCATAAAGGGCTGAGGAGTTTTGCCTGGTAACGGGAGCCGTATTTTGCCAGCCAACCCCTTGTCTGTTATTAACTCCTGGTATTTATAGGAGTGCCTAGCCCGTTCAGATCGCGACACGTGTTCGGTCAGACGTTCCTGACTTTCTGGGCATAGGAGACAGATAGTAGGTTACCTTGAGCCATGTGCTGAGACGGGCCATGATGTGATTTTGATGGCGTCAGCGTGGCAGAGCGCCTTTTGAGGCGGCTTGTGGCGTCTGTGAATGGATGTGTCAGGGGCTTCCTTAAATGCTTCCATAAATGCTCCTGCCGTACTCCCGAGGTCCCTGGGTGAGGTCGTCCTTTGGTACGGACAGAGCCTCTTCGGGAAACAAGCCCTCAGTTCGGGGGTTCCCAGCTTCAGGGAGTTCCGCCTTCGGGGATATCATGTTCGGCTCGCTATGTCTGGTGCCTCTTTTCCGAAGGCGATCTGTTCACAACCTTGGGGGGCTAAGTAGTGTCCTCAAGTTTCCTGGCGTGCCGGGCTCGGAGCTCTTCGGCTATCTCCCGAGGTGCATGATCACACCTTTTCTCGGGTAGCGCCAGCTTCTTCTGGCCATTCTTGTGGCAGGGAGTTCGGCCAGATAGAGGCGATAGCGTTTGGCTATCACATGCCCCCCTTTGGAAAGCCGAAGTGAAGACTTCGGTTTTGCATCTCTTTCCGAGGTTGTTTATGGGAGTCTCTTTGGAAGCTTAACCTGTTCCGAGGATGTACCTTTTGCCCGAAGATCATGGGCTCTTCGGCCTTGGCCTGTTCTTTGGTGTCTTCGAGGCGGAGCCTGTGCCGAAGATACACCTCTTGCCCGAAGGTCATGGGCTGTTCGGCCATAGCCTGTCTCTTGGTGTCCTCGAGGTGGCCTGCTCTTTGTTTCTGCAGGTCTGTTTGGCCAAGCGTGTCAGTCTGAGCGGCGCGTCCCAGTTTTCCAGGGATGTCAGAAGACGTGTCCCAGTTTTCAAGGGACGTTTGGAGGACGTGTCCCCCATTTTTGCGCAGCGGTTGACACGTGGCGCTTTGCCATTGGAGGAGAGTCACGTCGGTTACAGAGGGCGCGCCTTTTCAGGTGCAGAGAGCAGTTACGGCGACGGTTCGCCTCCAAAGGGTACTTATGACGATGTTTCGGTTACCCACCTCTGGCTTATAAATAGCCCATTTCATCATAAGTTCCTTTTGCTTTTTCTTTTGCTCTTTTCTCTGCTTTGCCTCTGTTCTTGCATTTTTCTTGCTTTCTGTGGCGGAGCTTCCTTAATCAGAGCCTTTTTTCCAGCCAACTTTCACGACGGCGTCCTCAGATTTTGGCAAATCTTTCGGTGGGTTTTTGTTTTCCAGCGCGTTTTGATCCCTGTGTTCTTCTGAGTTTTTCTCTGGAAACTGTTTTCTTCCGTTTTCAAACTCATTTTCATGTCGAAAATGCCCATTCCTGAGAGCTGGCAGCCTCTTTTAGCCCATCCTTGTTGCACCACCCCTGAGAAGTTAGAGAGGTGGAAGAAAAAATTCTTTCTTCCCTCTTACGCCGTTACCAGGCTGCCTCGTTCTAGCCACTATGCATTTTCAAACCATAGTAAGGAGGTTACCGTTTTCCGAGCCCAGCTGAAGGCCGGTCTTCGGTATCCTCCCCCGAAGATGGTGTGCGAGTTCTGCCAATTTCATGGCATTGCGGTGAACCAGCTTCCCCCGAACTCGTTCTGCTATTTCAACGCCTACCTCTGCATGTGTGGCGTCTTCGGGATAGAACCCCATTTCAGGATTTTTATGCAGTACTACAAGCTCTCTGTGGTCCCGAAGGGTGGCTTCTATTTCATGCTACCTCGGGGATCCGGGAGCAAGAAATTCATGTTCACCTTCGCCACTAAGGATAGCTGGCGGGGGTGGCAACAGAAGTTCTTCTTCCTGAAGATGGACGAGGCCTGGTCGTACGTTCCGACCAAATGGGCTCAGGGAACACTGGATGCGGACGTTGGTGATCCGAGGATGCTGCTGACCCCAGAGTTGGCTCCCGTGTTCGCGGATTTCGACGCCCGCATTCGGGCTGTCTCTGACTGGGATCCCGAGGTCTCTCCGCGCGCCCTTTACCCTTTTCCAATCAACTGGAAGTTGATGACCGAAGAGGTCCTTCGGGAACTAAAGGTGGTAAAGGAGCACAAGACTGACCTCGGGATGCCAGCTCCTGCCATCGCCGGGAAAGATTCCTGGTTGGTCAAGCTTCTTAAGGAGGAGATTTCTTTCGAAACGCTTGCCGAAAGTGAGTTATCTTCTACTCCTTTGCTGTTTTTTCCTCGGACTTACGCTGATGTTTCTCTCCTGTTTCAGAGATGGGCGACGACACTGCCGCCTATTACAAGTCCCTCTTCTCCGGCCAAGTGGAGAAGGACGATCAAACGAAGAAGGCGGCTTCCCGAAGGCGGAAGTCTACTGGCGCGGGTCCTTCGAGGAAACGGGCAAAGAGAGCTACTCAGGTTCCTCTAGAAGAAATTCCCGAGGAGACTGCCGAGGAGCCTGGGACAGCCGAGGTTCCGGCGTCTGAGGCTGCTGCTTCCGAGGTCCCTCCAACCGACGTCCCTCCTCAAAGTCCTACTGCGTCGCAGGCCCTCCTTGATGTAGTGGTAGAAGTACCTTCTGCCGAGGAGCGGCGCAAGCGGAAGGGCAAGGGCATTTCGGCCGAGGAGGCCGAGGACTCCGAGGACGTCGTTGTCGAGGTTCCACCAGGTTTGTTTCCAGACAAAGTGTACTTCCTTTGTTTTTTCTGGATTGGCTTCTTTGTCTTTAATCTCCTTCTCATTCTTACCATGCAGGGGAGTTGACTACCCCTGACTGGGTGGCCGAACATGCTCGGAAGCGAGCTCTTCGGGACGCCAAAATCCCGCAAGGGAAGATACCCAATGGAGCCTTTCTGGACGTTCACGGAGGACATGAATTTGTACTCCGAGGACGTTCCTCAAATGGCTAAGGAAATTTCGAAGGGGGTGCTCACCGAGGCCTCCTTCAAGGCTATAGCGGCGGCCCATCCGGGGGATAACACCCTCGCCGCAAAGATCACCGAGCATGCTGCTCAGGTATATCCTTCACAGCTCTTTCCCTTCAATTTTTTCCTAAGTGTTTGGCTCTTACTGACCTTGCGTTTTATCTTCTTCGCAGCTGCTGGGGTATGCCGGCTACCTCCGAGTTCGGGTGGCCAGGGAGGTTGCCTTCCGAACTTCGGCCACTCAGACCATGAATGAGGCGAGGATCGCACTCGCGGAGTCGGCCGCCAAAAACCAGCAGCTGAAAGATGCTGCTGAGAAAGGAAGCTGACTGCCCTTCGGGAGGAGTTCCGGAAGGAGAAGGAAGTCTTGATGGCGGACTCCTCCCTGAAGATTGCCGACCTCCGCAATCATGTGGCGGGGCTGCGCGCTGCAAACCAAGACCTTCTCCAAGACAAGGCAAAAAAAGAGAGAATATCATAGTCACACTCTTGTCTGAGAAGAAAACCCTTCAAGCCGAGGTCCAGTCTTTGAAGAAGGAGCCGAAGGGGGAGGAGCGGATAAAGGTGCTGGAAGAGGAGGTCGGGGATCTGAAGGACGAGCTTGACGACCTTGAGCTTAAGAAGAACAAGTCTGATCAAATGAACAAGGTCGCGTTTCAGGACGGCTTCTGCCTCGCTCGGCACCAGGTTCTCCAGAGGTTCCCAGGTCTGGACCTCTCTTTTCTAGAGGGTCTAAACATTCCTGGGGGACCTCGGTGGAAATGGTCCAAGATCGAACATCTGAAGCTTCCTCCTTCAATTCCAGCGCGGAAGGTGGCGGAAAAGGGTGGACAAACGAGTGGCTCTCAGGACGCCGCGAACCCTTAGGCTTTTTTAGGGCCCCTTTTCCTTCCCTTCTATTTTGTACTCCTTCTTCGGGCACTTCTTTATTGTAAGGCAGCTTTGCTCTTAACGGAGATTTTTTGGCTAAGTGTTTCTTCAAGTTTCTTTATTTCCATTGTCCCGAACACGTTCGCTCAAGAGACTTCGGAAAACCTGTGATCAAAGAAACTTTTTTACCTTCCTTTGTCGTGAGTACATTTTACTCGAGAGACATTCTAGAAAGTCTGAGAAAATTTTGACTAAGTCTTTTTGCAGGCTTTTGCATTTCCGATTTTTCCCGAACATGATTGCTCAAGGGACTTCGGCAAACCTTCAGTCAAAAAATTTTTGTTTTTTCCAGTTGTCCCGAGCATGTTTGCTCAAGGGACTTCGGCAAACCTTCAGTCAAAATTTTGTTTTTCCAGTTGTCCCGAGCATGTTTGCTCAAGGGACTTCGGAAAACCTTCCGCGAGATTTTTCACTTCCCATTTTCCCGAGCACGTTCGCTCAAGGGAGCTCGGGAAATTATCTCAGCGCTGGCTACGGCGAGTACTTCTGCGAGATTTTTGTTTTCCATCTTTCCCGAGCGTGGCGGCTCAAGGGACTTTGGAAAGCCATATCTACGCTTTATCATGGCGAGCATCTTTCGCGGAATATTGTTCATTTCTGCACTTAAGAAATTTTCTCAAGATACTACTATATATTTAGAACATTTTTTGTTCAACATACCTCCTCCGCTCAACCTTAAGCGTAGAATTTTTTCAAGGCGCCCGAGTGCCAATTGTTCTTCAATTCTATGCCTTCGATGTCGCCAAGCTTGTACACGCCTTTTCGTTGTTTCGGCAAGGGCCAGATAGGGTCCTTCCAAGTTTGCGCGAAGTACGCCATGGGATGGCCTTCGGGGTGCGAAGTCGGCCTTTCGGAGAACGAGGTCTCCCTTCTTGATTTCTTTTGGCCTGGCTCGTAAATTTATAGCCGCGGCCACTCTTTGCTGGAAAGCTTTTCTTCTCAGCTCGGCTATTTCTCTGTGTTCGGCCACAAGATCGAGATTGGTTCTCAGGCCGAGGTCGTTACCACCTTCATCAAATACTTGCACCCGTACTGAAGGTTGAACTACCTCTATTGGGATAATGGCCACTGTTCCGAAGACGAGTGAAAAAAGAGTCTCCCCTGTGGCTCTTCGGGGCGTCGTTCGGTAGCTCCATAATACACTTTGGAGTTCTCCTGGCCATTTCCCCTTGGCTTCCCCTAGTCTCTTTTTCAGGCCATCTTTTATGGTCCTGTTCGATACTTCCACCTGCCCGTTGCTTTGGGGGTGAGCTACTGGGGCGAAGTGCATCTTTATTCCGAGGTCACTGATGAATTCTTGGAATCCTTTGTCTATGAACTGGGATCCATTATCAGCTACTAGTACCCTCGGTATGCCAAATCTGCATACGATGTTCTTCCATACGAACTTCTGCACTTCTTTTGCCGAGATAGTTGCTAGTGGTTCTGCCTCCACCCACTTTGAGAAATAGTCCACTGCTACCACGCAGAATTTCACGCCTCCGGGTGCTGTGGGGAGTGGCCCAATAAGGTCTATACCCCAGACTGCGAAGGGCCAAGGATAGTCTGCCGAAGTTACCATTTCCGAGGGTGTCCTCTGGATTTTTGCATGTCTCTGGCAACTACCGCACTTTCGGACGAACTGTCTTGCGTCCTTTCTCAGGGTAGGCCAGAAGTATCCTTGGCGAAGTATCACTGCTGCAAGGGCATCAGTTCCAATGTGTGAACCACACATGCCTTCGTGGACCTCTTCAAGGATCATTTCAGTATCCTCTTCAGCCACGCATCTTTGCAGCGGATTCGCATATCCCTGTCGGTATAACTCTTCGCCAATCAGGAAGAATCTTCCGGAGCGTCTTCGCAGTCTTGCAGCATCGCCGGGGTCTTCGGGGAGCAAATTCTCTGCGAGGTATCTTTTTATTGGGTCTTTCCACCCTGTTCCCGAGGTCGCTATGCTTAGCACTGAGATGCTCGGATGGTCTAGCACCTCGGTATATGTTTTCGACTTCGCCAAGCAATCTGCCTCAGTGTTATTCCGCCGAGGTACATTTTCGATCCGTACGGTGTCAAACTCTTGGATGAGCTTTGCTACTAGCTCATGATATTTTGCCAAGATTGGGTCCTTCGCCCCATAATCTCCTGCCGTCTGCCGAACTACCAGCTGGGAATCGCTGTGAGCCTTTAAGTTTCTCACGCCAATCTTTCTGGCCAAGCGTAATCCCGCTATGAGGGCTTCATACTCAGCTACATTGTTGGTGACGTTGAAGCTGAACTTGATAGCCTTCATTACCTCCAGGCCTTCGGGGCCCCTGATAATTACTCCAGCTCCCTGGTGTTCGGACCCCGAGGCTCCGTCTACGTGCAAGGTCCATTCTGGCTCACCCTCTTTTGGATCTGAATGGCTCTCCTCAGTGGTGGGTATTTCGGCGATAAAATCTGCCAGTGCTTGAGCTTTTATGGCCTTCCGAGGCTCATACGTGATTTCGTGTTCGCCCAGCTCTATGCACCACTTGGAGAGCCTTCCCGAATGATCAACTCTCTTCATGACATCCCGTAGTGGCAGACTACTTCGGACGATGATGGGCTGAGCCTGAAAGTATGGCCGCAGCCTTCTCACTGCAAGCACTAAGGCATATATAGCTTTTTAAAGCAAAGGGTACCTGACTCCGGTGCCATGCAGGGACTTGCTGACATAGTAGACCGGCCATTGCTTTGGCCCTTCTTCTTTCACAAGGACCGAGCTCACAGCTTTTTCTGTGACGGCGAGGTAGAGTACGAGGGGCTCTTCCTCCCGAGGTTGTCGCAGAGTCGGCAGGCTGGCCAGGTAGACTTTGAGTTCTTCCCAGGCCTTTTGGCAATCTTCATCCCAAGGATGATCATTCCTTCCGAGGTCGCCTTCCATTTTTGCTGCCTTTGTGAGGACTTTGAAGAAGGGTCGACACCTATCTCCGTACCTGGAAATAAACCTGCTCAGAGAGGTTATTCTTCCGGTGAGTCTCTGCACATCTTTGACTGTGGCAGGAGTTCGGAATCTCAAGCAGAGCCTTAATCTTCTCGGGGTTAGCATCGATGCCTCTTTCGGATACCATGCACCCAAGGAATTTTCCCGAGGTCACCCCGAAGATGCACTTCTCAGGATTAAGGCGGATCCCGAAGGCTCTGAGCTTTTGGAAGGTTTCCTCTAAGTCTGCAACGTGGTAGCCGGGCAGCTTGCTCTTGATTCTCCCCATTTGGTCTTTGAAGACCTTGTTCATCAACCTCTGGTAGGTGGCTCCTGCATTTTTGAGCCCGAAGGGCATCCTGATATAGTAATATGTTCCTCCCTCGGTGATGAAGGCAGTCTTCTCTTCATCTTCGGGGTTCATCCTTATCTGATGGTAGCCACTGAAGGCGTCTAGGAAACTTAGGAGCCCATACTCAGCAGTTGAATCTACCAGTTGATCTATTGGCGGCAGAGGGTATGAGTCTTTTGGGCAAGCATCGTTCAAGTTTCTGAAGTCGATGCACATCCGGAGTTTTGCTGCTACCTTCTTTCGTGGCAATGACCATGTTGCTCAACCATTCGGGGTACTTGACCTCCCTGATAACTTCAGCATCTAGGAGATGCTGGACTTCGGTTTCGACAAAGTTGCTTTTGTGGGATGAGATGCTTCGTTTCTTTTGCCAGACAGGCCTTGCTTCCGGGCTTACCTTGAGGCTGTGCAGTATTATGCCAGGGTTTATCCCCGGCATATCTTTTGGCGAGTAGGCAAACAGACCTTTATTTTCTAGCAAAAAGGATACAAGATTTTCCTTGTCACCTTCGGCCAAGCTCTTCCCTATTCGGGTAGATTGACCTGGGACAAGCTCTACTGCTTCCGTTTCTGCTTTGGCGAGATCTTCTTCTTTGCCTTTTTCTAGCGCCTTTGCCTCCATCGTTTGCGCGAGGTTGCTCGCCGGAGCTTTTCGTTTTTTTACAAACACCTTTCTTACCTCGGCTTGGTCTAGGAAGACCTCTGCATCTCCATCCTTGGTCGCGAATGTGACAGTCAAGTACTTCACATCAGGGCGAATATGCAGGTTCCCCATTGTCTGTCTTCCAAGGATGACGTTGTACGAGGATGGGACGTCCATGACGATGATTCTCGCCATTGTGGATGCGTACAATTCAGCTGCTCCTCTTACCGAAGTCCCTTTCATCATCAGCGGGAGGTCGATCCATCCGAGGTCGGGGAGTTCGGATGGTCCAACCCCAAAAGTGGGCGAGGTGACAGGCTTTAGTTCGCTGCTGGAGATGCCCAAGCTCGGCAGCAGGTGCGAGAATAGGACGTCAGCTTTTAAGCCATCATCAAGCAACACTCTTTTGACGCCTCAGTTCCCTATCCTTGCCGTGATCAGCAGCGGATCGTCGTGGGGGAAGACGACGGTGGAGCTATCTTTGCGAGCCAGTTTCTTTGATGGACTTTGATACTCCATGACTGCAATTTCTCTGGCTTTCCGCTTTCTTTCCGAGGATGGGAGCCCCGTGGTGATGGTTTGGATAACCCCTGCTGGAGGTGGAGGGCGCCTTTTTGGACTTCGGTTTCTCCGCCTGTCGGAGTCATAGTCCTCATCTTCGGCCCTTTCTTCCTCCATTTTTCTGCCTTTCGGGGGTGACATCCTCAGGTATTTTCGAAGTTGGCCCTGTTTTATCAGCGACTCTATGTACTTCTTTAGCTGGAAGCAATCTTCGGTGTCATGGCCGTGGTCGCGATGAAACTGGCAGAACTTCTTGTCATTCTTTTTGTTATCGGCGGCCATGGCCCTTGGCCGCCGAATTTGCTTCCCCTGCCTTTCCAGCGCCATGAGAATGTTGGTCCGTGTAGTGCTCAATGGTGTGAAACTTTGGGGTTCCCTTCCCCGCATTCTCCGAGGTCGTCCTGCCTGTTCGGTAGGATGCCGAGCTTGTTGACTGGACCCTTTGACGTGGTGATGATCAGATTCTGGCCCAGCCATCCTCAGTTCCTCGACTGTCATGTGTTGCTCCGCCCTATGGTAAAATTCTCCGAGGGTCTCCGGGGGGTCATTTGAGAACTCATAGAACAGCTGTGAGTCTCGCCGAAAGCCCCGTGTCATGGCGAGAATGCGGATTTCGGGCCGGAAGTCTAGGACGCTCAGAGCTTCTCTGTTGAATCTTTCGACATAGTCTCGGATGGTTTCTCCGTTCCTCTGCTCTATGTCGAACATCTGTACAGGCATCTTCGCAGTAGGTCTGCTCCCAATGAACTGCTGGGTGAAGGCTGTGGACAACTCCCGGAACTCAGTAATGGTCCCTGGGGGCAAGGAATTGTACCACGCCGTGGTTGGCCCTGTGAGGGTGACTTCGAAGCACTTGCACATGGTAACATCATCAGCACCGTGTATTATCATGCTCCGTCTGTACTTCGTCAGGTGGGCCTGCGGATCAGTACGACCATCATAAATTTCCAACCGAGGTACTCTGAACTCGCCTGGCATGGCTGCCTTAACGACGGCCTGAGTGAAAGGGGAGTCACCTTCGCAGGATGTTCCCGAGGGTCTGGCCCAAACGGATTTTCTGGCCACTTGTTTTTCCACTCTGTCCAGCCGTGCTAGTATCTTCTCCATGAGCACTGTGGCGCTAGGGCCTTCTTCAGGGAATGAAGATCGTCGGCGCCTCTTCGGGGGGCGAGTTCGGCGCTGAGGGGACAAGGACCTCGCCTCAGGCGACGAACTGCTTCGCTGTGAGACTCTCAGTCGCTTGGACCTGGTTTGTCCCACAGAACGTTTCCCGAGGGCTATAATTTCTGTGGATGATTCTTCGCGAGGGTCTCCACTCCCCAAACTGCGATGTGTAGACTTGGGACTCCTCTCCCGAGGGCGTGTCACTGAGGGGGGTCTCTGGGCCTGTGCTTGCTGTGGCCACCTTCGGCCGATCTGCTGTGTCATTTCAGACACGACCGAACGCTGAAAGTCCCTCAAGAAACTCATGGTGACTACCAGAGGGCGGTCTTCCTCGGGCGCAGAAGTCCCTGGGAGTGTTTGCTCAGCAGCCGGTTGTATCTCAGGCGCGGACGGGGACCTCGGGAGTCCCTTGTCCTTAGAACGCCGAGTCTCAACGACGGCGATCTCAGAGCGGGTTCCCACAGACGGCGCCAAATGATGGCCAGGGGCCTCATCGTTTATAGTCATAGTGACTGGTGGAGGGACTTCTGGGAGGAAGAACGCCTGGTGGACTGGACAGCCCAAAGGAGAGTGCCTGAAAGCTCAGAAACAAAACGGTTAGGAGGCCCCCGGAGTGTTTTTCCGGGGGGGAGCCTCCGACGCCCAAGTCAGTGGTGGCTGAGAGAAAGGCGGAGAAAATAGCACAAAGGGCTGAGGAGTTTTTCCTGGTAATGGGAGCCGTATTTCGCCAGCCAACCAACCCACCAACTTCGTGTCAAGTATTAATTCCTGGTATTTATAAGAGTGCCTAGCCCGTTCAGATCACGACACGTGTTCGGTCAGACGTTCCTGACTTTCTGGGCATAGGAGACAGATAGTAGGTTACCTTGAGCCATGTGCTGAGACGGGCCATGATGTGATTTTGATAGCGTCAGCGTGGCAGAGCGCCTTTTGAGGCGGCTTGTGGCGTCTGTGAATGGATGTGTCAGGGGCTTCCTTAAATGCTTCCATAAATGCTCCTGCCGTACTCCCGAGGTCCCTGGGTGAGGTCGTCCTTTGGTACGGACAGAGCCTCTTCGGGGAACAAGCCCTGAGTTCGGGGGTTCCCAACTTCAAGGAGTTCCGCCTTCGGGGATATCATGTTCGGCTCGCTATGTTTGGTGCCGCTTTTCCGAAGGCGATCCATTCACAACCCTGGGGGGGGCGAGTAGTGTCCTGGCGTGCCGGGCTTGGAGCTCTTCGGCTATCTCCCGAGGTGCCTGATCACACCTTTTCTCGGGTAGCGCCAGCTTCTTCTAGCCATTCTTGTGGCAGGGAGTTCGGCCAGATAGAGGCGATAGCGTTTGGCTATCACTACTCCACAAACACATCCTCTGTTAGGTCCCCATGAAGAAAGGCTGATTTGATATCCAATTGATAAATGTTCCAATTTATTTGACCTGCAAGAACAAAAATCAATCTCACTGTATCCATTTTTGCTACAGGTGCAAAAACTTCTAAATAATCAATGTCGTGTTTTTGTGTGTAACCTTTTGCAACTAAACGAGCTTTGTACTTGTCAACTTCTCCAAGCTCATTTAGTTTAGCCTTGTACACCCATTTAACACCAATCTTTTTTGCTCCTTTAGGCAATTCTGTAAGAAACCAAGTGCTATTCTTCTCGATTGAATTTATCTCTGAATCCATGGCTTTTCTCCATTTCTCACACTGCATGGCCTCTTCAAAAGAAATTTGGTCAGTACTAACAAATAAAGCCACATTAGGATCAACATCATCTTCGGATAAGCCTTCACCACTTATATAATCTTTCATCTAGCATGGAGTTACCTCATTTCTTCTCTCTCTTATGTTAAGGGAACTTGTAGCATCTTCAGAATGTGCTTGAACAATGCTGCCTCTTTCGTTGCTACCATCTTCATCTTCATTCTCAAGTTCACTTGTTACAGCATCCTCATTTTCATCTCCTTATTCAAGATCAAGGAGAATTTGTTCTTCATGGCTTCTGTCCCAATTCCATTATTTTTCCTCTTAAAAAACAACATCTCTACTGATTATTATTCTTTTCAAGACTGGATTATATAATCTATAGCCTTTCGATTCTTCACTAACTCCCAGTAGAATACAGTCAAAACTTTTATTTTCTAGCTTGGTTCTTCGAGCATCAAGTACATGGACATGAAATACACATCCAAATACCCTAAAATGATCCATAGAAGGTTTGACACTGCTCCATGCTTCTTCAAGAGTTCTATCTTTCACGACAAGTGTAGGACACCTGTTCAGGACATAAATTGCCCAATTGACAACTTCTGGCCAAAATGTTTTGAGGATCTTCTTCTTAGAGAACATGCATCTCACCATATTCATTATTGTCCTATTTTTTTTCTCTTTACCACACCATTTTGTTGTGGTGTGTAGGCAATGGTAAGCTACCTCTTGATCCCATTTTTCTTGCAAAAGTCATTAAATTCATCTAAGGTAAATTCTCCTCCACTATCTATGTGTAGGCACTTGATGGCTGAACCTGTCTCATTTTCTACATGATTCTTAAACAATTTATTTGAACTGAAAGCTTCTGACTTTTTAGTTAGGAAATTCACCCAAGCTTTCCTACTAAAATCATCAATAAAACATATTAAGTACCTTTTGTGACTGTTGGAGATGGGAATGATTGGCCTGCACAAGTCAGCGTGTATGAGTTCCAACTTTTTCGATCCTCTCCAGGTACTTTTCTTGGGAAGAGGCTCCCTGTTTTGTTTTCCTTTTAAACTGTCTGTGCACACGGTGTTTGAGTCTGGAAGTTGAGGCAACCCTTTCACCATCTGCTTGAGGTTATAAGGTTCTCAAGCCTTTTTGACTTAAGTGCCCCAACCGACAATGCCAAAGGTAAGCAAGATCTTGCGTAGATGTGAGAAAACATGCTTCCTTCAATGATTGAATCTCAGTTAATTGTGTCTTGGCCTAAAAAATAAACACACGATTAGCACTCATATTCGTTTGTATAATCAATCCTCTAGATGGGTGATAAATCTTGCATTGGCCAGACTGAAATAAGACATCAAGACCCTTCTCCTGCAACTATCCAAGGCTTAAAAGATTATTCTTCAGTTCTAGGACATAAAACACACCTATTATAACATAACTAAGGCCGTTCAGGTATAGCTTCACATTTTCCTTACCTTCAACAATCATCTTAATGTTGTTTCCCAGCTTCACTATCTGTCTAAACTCTTAATCCAGTTCACAGAACAATACTCGATCACCACACATGTGATTGCTGCAACCTAAATCCAAGAACCATGCATTTTCTCTATTGACTCCATGAAAGCCAATAGATGACATTAGTAGCATCTCTCCACTTTCATCAAATTCAGCATAGTTAGCCTCTTTGTCCCAAGTTGGACATTCATATTGAAAATGACCAAGCCTGTGACACTTGTAACATTCAACAGTTGCCTTGTTGAAAGATTGATGTCCTCGACCTCTTCCTCTTTTTCCTGGGCTAGCTCTTCCACGTCTTCAACCACTAGTTCTTTCTTCAGATGTCACCTCAAGAGCTTGTTCTTCACCATTTTGCTTCTGGAATTTCTGCTCATAAACTATCAACGAACTCTACAACTCATCTATAGAAAGCTCATGAATGTCTTTAGATTCTTCTATTAAACAGATGACATAATTGAATTTGTCAGTCAAAGACCTAAGAATCTTTTCTACCACAGTTACATCATTCATTTCTTCTCCATAAACATGCATTTTATTTGCCACAACCATAACTCTAAAAAAATAAGTTGTAACTGTTTCACCTGGCTTCATTTTTAGAGTTTCAAAATCTCTTCACAAAGCTTGAAGGATTGACCTCTTTATTCTTGCATTACTTTCATACTTCCTTTTCATTGAATCCCAGATCTTTTTCGCTATATCCTTCTATAGGATGGTTTCCATGATTGTCCTATCAATTGTTTGAAATAAGTAATTCTTCACTTTCAAATCTTTCAGCTTCAGCTTATCAAGTTTTTTTTTTTACTGTGCTTTTGACAACATCTCTTTTAGCGCAAGTTCTTCATAACCTGTTTCTACCAAGCCCCAGTGTCGCGGAACGGGGCCCCAATGCCCCATAATCTTGTAGGCTCTTAAGGACTATGAATCCCACTAAGTTACGATTGGCTAACTATTACTCGTCAATATAATTTAAAGCGATTTATATGCAACTAGTTTCTTAGCCTACTCAGTTTAAGATATGCATGCTTTTGTCCTAGCAATGCAAATGAATAAATAGATCATTGGTTAAAACGTTGCTCGAGCATTTTAATAAAACATACTTAAAACGTGCCAAGACATTGAAATACTAGTTACTTTGACTACAAGTAATAGTTTGCGCATACAATATACTTCTAGCATGCACCCAAAAGTAACAAGATGGATTTACATCACAATGTATCCTATTAGAGGCAACTTTCTTAGTACACAAGGTACTATATACAAGAGACAAAAATCTAACTAACTAAGATCATCTACTTGAGCCCTACCTTGAGCTATGCCAAGCTCCAAGTGTAAGCCCTTCCTTAAATCTTGTTCTTGTGTACTCTTAGCCTCTACACTGTAAAGGCACAACTTGGTTAGCACATAACTTACACCACAAGTAACTTAGAATCGCAAGGATTCTCAAGAAAAGTACCTGCAAAATAGAAAACTTAGGCCTCAGCTGTCAACTAGTGACTAGGCCCAGAGTTAGAACCTGCACAATAAACTTAAGGGAGTGAGTACTTGAAAGTACTCAGTAAGGGTCCCTTGAATACCTGCAAGAAAATGGCAACAATCCAATATGCAACCATGGCAACCAAGCAACCAATCAAGCAATCAACCAACAAGTAACTCAAACAATCAATAACAATTAAGATATGCAATGCATGAATGTATGATATGAAATGCACATAATGCATGCACTTGGGACTTTCTGCACTCTAGGTGCCATAAAACTTGCCGTGAGCTCAAACGGCGGAGGTACTTGAGATACTGGCCCTCGTATCCCGGGTACTTTACCTCCCTTAAGTCCCACCTACGGGTTCTAGAGTAGGTCGTCACCCCTCTCAAACTTACCCGCCTTTACCCTTAACTTATTGCGCAAGGTAGTCATCCTATGTGGTTTAACTAGCCAAACCCTTAAGGTTTAACTTAGAGCACTCATAGTGGCTTACTTACCAAACCAAATGGTTCGGTCGGGATCGACTTAGGTTTTTCTCCTCATTGACCATAGGTAATTGACGCTCTCCTCGGCCAACAAAGAGTCTAAAAACCCACTTAATCCCCTTAGTGCTCATTTAGAAGCTTAAGCACTTTGATTTTCTTAACCACCAAGTCATACTCTTTCTTAACCACACAACTTAACTACCACTTAAATAATGCATAATTCCCGGCTTAGGAAGGAGTTTTAGACCCAACCGAGGTTATGGAATGTCTTAACTTAGCCTAGGGATGAAAACCGAGAGTTTGAGACACTCGTAGGATGCCCGGAGCTTGAGGGCGAAATGCCTTGGCGGCGCCGTTGACGACGCGTTGTCAAAGGCATCAGTGTTCGGAAAAATTTTCGTTTCTCGGCGACGCGTCGCCAACTCGCTTCGCCATCGCCGATATGTCGTCGACACTAGCGACGCGTCGCCAACGCTTTCCAGCGTTGCGCGACAGCGTGCAACCTTGCACGAAAACTGCTCAAACTTTCTCATCCCAAACTCAAATCACTTGGGTCTTGTTTCTAACTCATTCCCACACAAAACACTACATTTCTATGCATTATTTGAACTTAATTAACTTGAACCCTTACCTCAATTTAGCTACAAAGCAAGCATTGATACACGAACTTTCTTAGCTCAATTAAGCTCCCTTGAGTTCCACACCTAAAACCAAAGTCATTTGGCACCAAATACTTCAAACCAAGACCATTTCTAGCTATGGGAACAACTTAGAACCAATCCAAATGAACCCAACAAGCTTACCCACGAATTTTGAGTCCAAACTAGCACCAAAAAGCAAATTGGAGCTAGAACACCAACAAAGAAGCTTGATGATTCCTACCCACACCTTGGGCTTCCACAAATTGATGAAGAAATGCAAGAAAATGAAAGTTTGGGCTGCGATTTTGGGAGAGGAGATGGAGCTACGAAATTTGAAGTTTGAGGCAAATGGTTAAGGGAAGAAGAAGACTTAACAAATTATACTATGTGTTTAAGGCAACTTTTCCCTCTCTTGCACTTAAGTCCACAAGCTCTCAAAAGCTTCAAATAGGTCACCAAACCCTCACTCAAAACCAACATTTCTTTGCTCTAAAGGGTGCTACAAGCTTCTCAAACTTGATTTTCTTGGACACCTTAGCCACTCGAGATTTAAATGGCCCAAATGAACACTTAGTGCCACAAATTCTCAAAACTTTCAAAGATGGTTCTAATAGCTAGGATAACTAATGGTCTTGATTCAACTATGCCAGATCACACTTAGGAACTCACTTACTTAATTAAGCTTATCTTACTTGCTTAACGAAGTGCTAACTTGAGGTACTTAATTTAATGAAACACTTAAACAAAGTAAAATAAATACTTACTTGATTAGTCAACTAGGAGAGCCGTCACACCCAGTATTCTTTCGATCTTAAGAAGTTCTCCATTAACATACTCCAATGGTCATAGTGACTGATACCAATTTGTTAAAGCTACGTATGAACAAAGCTATAACAACTTAAGCAAATTGGAAAGACTTTACTTTTATTAATTGAAGAAATCAGCTATATATAATAGCTTTACATGCCTTTGAAAGCAAGAAAATTAATAGCTTGCGTATCATATGGTAAATAAACTAGGAAATCAAATCTTAACTTTACTTCCTTATTTAATAGGAACACTATTAACTAAAGATAAAATCCTAACAGAAATAAGCCTTATCATTATAGGGAATGACTTAGGATCATAAGAACCACACAAAAATGGCACTGCATAAGGATTATACCCTATTAAACCTCTACTCTACTAGAAGGAATAGCTTGTAATCAGTTGAATCAATTGAGAATAGACTAGGATGCAACTCCACTAAGAAATAGATGATATGGAGCACATCTCGCCACACATCCAAAGCACTTGAGTTAGGGATTTCACTTCGATCGAGAGTAGATGAGTAGAGGAACAAATTCCATGAAGAACATAATAAATGATTCAACAAACAATAGTGAAGATTGTATTCATTAGATGAAAAGATCATGAATGTAGAGATGAAGGAAATGAGGGCACGTTTATCCACCATCAAGCCTCTCAAAAGAATTGAACAAAATATGCAATCCCCAAATTTTGTTTTACCATTAATCAACTAATTTTGTAATGCCATTAATCAACTATCATTCAAATTCAATAACACTAAAATTTTATTTTACCTAAAGTAATAGCAAAAAAAATTAGATTGAATTGTGTAAAAGGTACTACTATTAAATATATTAAATTTTAAACAATAAAAATAACATATAATGTTGAGATATAAAAATTAAAAAAATTGACAAATATTTTTTTTAAAAAAGTAATATAAATGTCTAATTTTTGTGTAATTAGTGATAATCCAACTAAAAGTGATGATGTATTGAAAACGAGATAGGCAAGCTTCTTTGAAGGGTTCCTTGGAGGTAGAACTTGCAAAGAGGATTGATACCATATTGGCCCAAGCCCAACATTTATTATGCATGCCCATTGGAGTTAGGTTCTTGCTATACTCTAGCAGTTGTAACCCAAGTGTAGGTTGTCGTAAGTAATAAAATCTCGGGAGTCCGAGTGTCGAATCATAGGGAAGTGAATTAAGAATAACAAATTACAAATTTGTTAATAAGGAAAAATCTTGGTGCAAGGTGTGAACATGTGTAAATTCAAATTCAAATTCAATTAAAATAGCTAAGGTTAGGGGATCCACTTTTAGTATATCGGTTATGATTAATTTTAGCTCATCTTATCACTCAATTGAGATCTACACATAAAGGAGTTCCCAATTAGGGAATTTAATTAGTATTAACATTCATTAACCTTAAAACACCAACACTTGCTAATGGGTTCAAGTATTCATCATGCCAACTTTATCGACAATAACTCAAGATTCCAATATAGCCAGCAGAGTCATGTTCTATAGAGGGAATCAAGTAGCTTTTGTGTCAATGATTGACTATGATGAATCAAGACTCCCACTTAACAAAGAGGGAAGTTAAATAGATTAAGGAAGAAAATAACGTTAACGTGGTGATCCATTCAAATCAATCATAGCCTCTATATCAAAAGCTTCACCCTTTCACCTTAGTAAAGAGAAAATTAGTTAGCCATAATAAAAGTAGACAACATGTTGAAAGATGAAATGAACATGGATTGAAAGATCAAAAGAAAGAACAAGAACAAGAATGAGAAAACACTTAGACAGAGCTTCGGTATTGAAAACTAGAACAAGAACAAAGGAGAAAATCTAAAAATGATACAAGAACATGGAAATGGCCTAAGAAATGGCATCCTTCATCCTCCCCCAAGCTAGCTATTTATAGAATTTTGGGGTTGGTGAAATAATAAATGGTAAGCTAGAATAGTCAAAGTAGGTGAATACAAATCAACAATGGTAGACTGCTTATTTCTTTAATTTTTTGACCAGTGTAGACATCAAATTAACTCTTCCTTAAAGCACAAGACTTGTAGATCTCTTCTTTAGCTTCAAATTGACAGCTTGCTCATTCAAATCAGACATCCATAGCTCAAGTTATGATTTTTCTACCGAAATTGCTTTTTAGCACACGAAAATAGAGCATTGACCCATCTATAATCAGATTTCGGCAATGAAAATGATCAAATTAGCTCACGGAATTAATCAAAGTTGAAGATTTATGTGTTGGCTTTCAAATAAATTTAGAATCACTTAGTTCCGATATCTACAGCTCTAGATATGATTTTTCTCGTGAAGGGCCGCCAAGTGATGATTTTACATACATAAAAAAATAATTATTTAATATACATATATATATATATATATTAATATTAATGAACATTAAACTATGTATGTACAGTAAATACACATATGAACAGCGAAATACGTGTATGAAAAGTGAGTCAGTGAATAGTAACTATGAATAGTAAAAATGCATGAATAGTAACTTGGTGGAAAAATGTTCAGAATATAGAAATTAATCATACTCAAAGTGTATAATGATGATTTAAACCCCTTAATAACAATACATTTATGAGTATTCATCACACCCCCTAACCAGGTTTTTGTTAGTCCCTAGCAAGTGTAACCTAAGAAAATAAATAAAAATACATAATTTAACAACTCATGACAAATCACATTATGAATATATAACACTTGTAAACTTGACTTGCAAGTATTTAATGAAAAGAGAAAAAGTTAAGTCCTTGTTACTAGAGGTAGAGGATCATTCCCTTAAGTATTTGCACTTATTTTAAGGTGGGTTTGTGAACAACTTACTTTGTGTTTCTCAATCCGGAACTTGCAAGGGGATCCAACTTCACCCTCACTAAATTCCCAAAAGGGACTGCATGTAAATTTAAGTCTAATGATCTGTATACAAGGTTATAATGAGGCTGGGTTTGGTGAAAGTGAGAATCGGATGGAGGCTTTTTAATGGTGGAGTTTAAGAGAACTAGTAATACAAATAGCAATAAATATGGGCACCTAAAACACTAAATACCCAAATCAACCCATAGTCTCCAAGTCCTCTCCAAAACACAATTCCTTAACAACACATGAGTTTAGAAAACAAATATGGTTGAGTTTTAAACTTATTGAATTTAACAATTTTTATTTTCTTCTTTTTTTTTTCTTTTTTTTCTTTTTTTTTCTTTTTTTTACCCCTCTCCGTTTCAAAATGACTGGCCTCATTTGACTTGAACAAATATTAAAGCTAAAGTTATTATTATGATTATTTTAAATTGTCCCCCATGATTATGTATTTATCTGTCAGAAAAAGATAAAAGAAGATGTCTTTCATCTTTACTTTAGTATGGATTCACATGGATATGAGCATATATAATTTTATTTGAAAGAGAAAGAGAACAAGCCTTTTTTTTAGACTGCCATAAGAGAAAAAGAGGTCAAGTATTATGAAATGAAAGAGTTTTTATTTATTTATTTATATATATTTTTTAACTTTATTTTACGAGGGGTTTTTTTTATGGTCTCGCTTTTGCCTTTTTTCTATTATGAAAAATAAATCAACATTTGTTTAAAACTCAACCATCCAATAATACATACTCAATTTTTATGATTCAAGTTCAACTCACCTCAATTTCCCACTATAACAAATTAAGCACAAGGTAACCCAACGTATTCTGAAGCACTCCCCACATTTATTCTTTATTTTACCAAAAACAACACAATCATTTTAATTCTCTAAGCCCATAATCACATAAGCATCACTAGTTCCAAGAACAATCAAGGATCAAAATGAAGTGGAAGTGGTTAAACATATATGGTTCAAACAAAGAATAAGGCTATAAGGCTCAAAGGGGCTCACTAAGGGATAATGTACAAGGTTAGCTTTTTGGTAGGTGGTTAGCCCTAAAATGCCATCTTCTTCCTTAAATTTGCATGCAAGAAGTGAGGTTGCATGGGTCCTTAAGGTCACCTATCCAAGCAAGGTCTAGCTCAAAACACAAAGTAAGCACTCTCAACAAAGAAATTCACATATTCTAATAAACACTAAAGGCTCAAAAGTGTTCACCAGTTATTTATTTTCCTCGGGTAACAAGCAACATACTTTAACTGCTTTTGAAAATTAACAACCATTTCGAATTTACAAAGTATACATCCAACGATGATATTTTCATGCAAACAAACAACCTAAATTCATGCTACATGTTCCTATATGCAACTATCATGCAAACATGTACCTGAACATAGAGAGAAAAGAAAAAAAAATTCAATAATCAACACTACCACAAAAATAAAAAAATGACAATAAAACTGACAAATTATACAAGGGAATTGATGTTTGGAATCAATATTCAAGTTTCATATAATATTTTCTTTAGAAAATATAGATTAATTGTGAGATATGTCATCCAAATAGGGTTAAAACCTAGCTAACCCAAAATGTTAAAACTAGCATGCCTAGTTGGATGCGTTTCAAGAGTAAAATTACTTCTTACTTAGCCATCCTAAACTAAGGGCTTTGTCCAAATGTTTTAATATCAGCATGAGAGAAACTAAACTAAAAAAAAAAAAAATCAAATATCAACTATCCCTCCCCACAACCAGATTAAAACATTGTCCCCAATGTCAAAATATAGATAAGAAGAGTGAAGAAGATATTACCTGTAATAGTATTTATTGAAAATGAAAAACCTAAAATAACTTAAACCAAAATAAAGAAAATGCTAATAGTAAAACTAAAAGATAAGATAAATAGATCCACAAATCCGATTGCTCTCTTCCACAGTGCTTCATCACTTATTAACAAAAAAAAAATGACAAGCAGTGTAAAAGATACTTATGAGATAGAACTGATTAGGAGAGACTGTCATGTCTAATCTATCTGAATCACTACTAGATCTGGTTTAGGAATGAAAGCTTGCATTTTATTTAGCAATTCTTCAGCAGTTGATGCAAATATTAGGATCCGTTTTATCGTCTCTGAGATAAATTTCTCCTGCATAGCATGATCCATAAAAGATAACAGACCTGCAAAGAAATTGTTAACATTCAACAGCCCAATAGGTTTCTGGTGCAAATTTAGTTAGGTCATGGAAGCAATTTGAAAAATTTCCCCCAATATGCCAAACCCTCCTAATAGAGCAATAAAGGCATTAGAATTGCAGAGCATTTGTAACTAACGCTCTTGCAAGTTTTTAACCACTAATTCTTCTCTAATCATGCCTCCAGAAATCAATTTTAAAGGTGCAGGGATGATATCCAAAACATGGCTACCCCCTACAGATGTTGCTGTTGCTACACTACCCATTAATCCGACACTGCCTCCCCCATAAACCAAATGTATTTTTCGCTCAGCTAGAACTCTACCTAAATGGTTGGTTGCCCTCAAGAACTCTTCATCCTTACGAGGAAAAGCTCCACAAAATACACAAATATTTCAGAATCTGTGAGTTGAGATTCATTCCATTTCTATCCTTAATCGTTTGAAAAATGAAAAGACGAGCATACATTTATAAAAATGAAAGGATAATGCAATGATTACACCTACAGGAGTAGGTAGATTATCAGAAAAAAAAAATGAACATTTTCAAAAATGATAACTTGTATGTACAGTAGTTATTACTGTGGCTCACATCTTTCACTGGTTTTACGTCCAGTAACTGCTTCTGCCTTTTATGAGTCGGGGATTTGCTTCCCATCCAGTTTTCTTATAAACTGGCAAACAGGGTCTTTTAAAGTCATATTCCTAAGACTATAACGCTCTTGTTCTTTATAAAAAATACTCCATAAACCAATAAGTTCATGTTGCACTAATCCATAAGAATGTGTCTCAAGAGTTAATTGGATATTATCTAAAGAATCCTTACTCAAGCTATTCTTAATGAATTATATTTTATCTTCTCGATTATCGGACACCATTCCTAAAGAACGATATCTAGTATCACAAGTCTATCGACCACATTTGTGACAGATTCGTAACTTTTTTGCTTTTCGCTTTTTGACATAAGAGCTTTTGCCTAAGCCAGGCATGTGAGACACAAATGCATCTAGAACTTCACCAGCCAAGCAGACCTTAGCTTTAATTAACCAACACACATCTTCGGGAATGACTTTGTGCATCAAAACTCTTAATCGTTCACATTTAGCTTGGTAAGTCCTTTTAAGAATATTCATTGGGAAAGAAGGAAAGCATTTATGCAAAGTAGAAAAAGTAAATCCATTGGTGAGAAAAAATTGAGAGATGAGAGAAAGAAATCAGTTATTATGGGAAACAGAGATAACAGACTTGAGAGCCACGGAGTACCGTATCCGCCACTTAACCGGGAAGAAATGGATTCTATTTTTTGACAATTTTCAAAGGCTTTGCAGAATGTATGTGCATCTTTAAATAAAATGGGCCAATAAAATTCATATTGCAAAATCTTTACAGTTGTTTTCTTTGACAAAAAATGCCCTCCACACGTTTCAAAATGAGAAATTTTAATGATACTTTTTACCTTATCCTCAGGTATACATCTCATAAATATCTGGTCAAGATAGTATTTAAAAAGATAAAAGTCATTCCAATAAAAATTTTTCATCTCATGTATAAATTTCTTTTTATCTTGGATACTCCACTGAGTTGGTATCCGTTCTGTCACAAAAAAGTTGATACTATTAGCAAACCAAGGTACTGTAGCGATAGAAAATAGAAATTTGTTAGGAAAACAATAATTTATGGGTGTAGTCTCAATTGTTGAATTTGTTGTTAGCCTTGATAAATTGTCAACGACAACATTTTTTATACCTATCTTATCCTTGACCACAATGTTGAATTCGTGGAGTAATATGATCCAGCGTATTAGCCTTAATTTAGCATCTTTCTCTGATATTAGGTACTTCAATTGTTTAGGCAAGATTTTCAACTTTGTTGTGTGGATTTTATTTTGCTCTTCAACTTTAGGTTTTCTCAAGTTTTCAATTTTTGGTTTCCAACATGTGTTCCCCTCTAGCTGTGAAGAATCAAACAATGCACAAATGTCAAATGTATCATGATCTACATGCATATTTGATTCAAATGAATTAACTAGCCTACTTTCTAGAGGATTAGAGATACTCCTTTCTTGAATATAGTTTTCCTTAGTTGCATTAATAACGCAGACATCTTCACCTTCATCTTCTTTTTCGGCAGATTGCTTAAGCAAATTAAAAATATTTAACTCCAATGTCATATTCCCAAATGTCAGCTTCATCAATCCATTCATGCAATTAATCAAAGCAGTAAAGGTTGCTAAAAATGGACGTCCCAAGATAACAGGTATTAAATTCTTGATTTCCACTGGTGATGTGTCCAAAATAATAAAATCCACAGGATATATAAATTTATCAACTTGGACTAACACATCTTCAACAACTCCTCTGGGCACTTTCACTGATCTATCAGCAAGCAAAAGAGTTATCTCAGTTGGTTTTAACTCACCTAAATTTAGTTTTTGGTAAACTGAATATGGAAGTAAGTTTACACTAGCCTCAAGATCAAGTATTGCTTATTCAATTTTATGTTCTCCAATAAAACATGGGATTGTTGGACAGCCAGGATCTTTATATTTCAAAGCAGTGTTATTTTGAATAACAGAACTTACCTGCTCAACTAAGAAGGCTTTCTTTTCACATTCAGTTTTCTTTTAACAATGCGTAAATCCTTTAAAAATTTGGCATAAGAAGGTACCTATTTGATCGCATCCAACAAAGGGATATTGATCTTTACATACTTGAAAATATCCAAAATTTCAGGATTTTAATTCACCTTTTTAGAGAATCAAATTTGTTCTTCGCTTGGTAAAGGTTCAACCCCTTCTTTACTCTTAGAAGTTGACTCATCGTCTCCTTCACAAGGATCAGGAATGGATTTTCTAACAACCTTATCGTTGCGGAGTGTAATGATTGACTTCACTTGATCCATGGTTTGAACTTTGGAATTTTGTTGTGATAGAGAAGGAAATTTTCCTTTTTCCTGAATGTTGAGTGCAGATACAAATTTTGTAAGAATATCTTTCTAATCAGTCATGGGTTGACTTGTTTGAGCATTGATATCTTTCAAATCAATCATAGTTTGACTTGTTTGAGCATTGATAGACTCTTACTTCTCAATGAATGAATGCAATATATCTTCAAATTTTTTCCTAAAAGGAGGAACATATGATACATATCATTGAGATTGTTGAAAATTTTGTTGGGTGTGCAAAGGTGGTTGTAACGGTTGAGCATGATGATCATTTCTCTAACTAAAATTTGAATGATTCATCCAACCAGGATTGTAAGTTTGCGAGTATGGATTTTGGGTTGCCTTCTTGAAGTTGTTCAATGCGTTGACTTGTTTATGGAGACATTCTTTAAAATAGAGCAAGTTTGGGCAATTTCTAGTGCGATGGTCATTGGTCTCACAAATGTGATAAACAATTTCTTCAACAGATTTTAATTGAACAATTTTCTTCATTTCTAAAGCTTCAACCTTTCTAGCTAGAGATGCGAATTTTGTTTGAAGGTCATTATCTTCCTTAAGATGGTATATACCTCCACTAGATGCAAGTGATTGAGTCTTACCCAAGGCCTTATAAGTACCAGCAGTGTTCCAATTCTGTGCGTTCTCTGCTAACATGTCTAGATAATTCATTGCCTCATCAGGATCTTTATCCTCAAATGTTCCATTGCACATCATTTCTACCATTTTTCTTTCCTTAGGTATCAAACCTTTGTAAAAATATGAGACTAATCTCCAAGTTTTAAAACCATGGTGTGGGCATGTGTTAAGTAAATCTTTGTATCTATCCCAATACTGGTAAAAAGTTTTACCTAGTTTTTGTGTAAAAGTGGTGATTTGCCTTTTGAAAGAATTTATTCTATGGGAAGGAAAATTTTTTTTCAAAAATTGTTGTTACAGTTCATCCCATGAATTAACGGAGCCTAACCTAAGATTCTGTAACCAAGTTTTAGTTTTATATTTTAAAGAAAAAGGAAAAAGCTTAAGCTTAATGGTGTCCATGCTGTAATTTAGGTTGTTATATGTGTGACAGACTTTCTTAAATTCCCTCAAATGCAAGTATGGATTTTCAGAATCAAAGCCATGAAAAGTTGGTAAAATTTTAATAATATCTAGCTTGAAATTGAAGTGACATGTATCAGTAGGAAATATTAGACATGATTGAGTGATATTCCTTATGGGGTTCATGTATTCTCTAAGTGTCCAAGGCCGATCTTGGTCATTATGTAAAGAATGATTATCTTCTTATTCATTAATGTATTTAGCCATATTTTAAGAAAATGAAGATTCTCTTACCAGTCTACCACTTGATGTGCGTAACCAAGCTTTCATACATAAACAAAATGACAACAAGAAAAATAAATATCAATAACAAGTTAGGTAGGAGACTCAACATTCCATTTAATAATAATAAGAAAAATAAGTAAAAAAAAAAGCAATATGAACAAAAAATAAAATATAGGAGGCTTAGCCTTCCATTCAAAAAAACAAAATAACACAAAATAAATATAAAATAAAATGTAGGAGGCTCAGCCTTTTAGCCAACAATAAAGAAAAATAAAAAAAATAAGATTAACAGAAATAAAGAGCATAAGGCTCAGCCTTCCATATGATAAACACAAAAAAAAAATGAAAAAAAAAGGAACAAAAAGGGAAAAAAAAATTGAACTTGTACTCTAATTTTACTTCCCCGACAACAGCGCTAAAAACTTGCTGCACTCTAACAGTTGTAACCTAAGTGTAGGTTGTCGCAAGTAATAAAATCTCGAGAGTCCGAGTGTTGAACCACAGGAAAGTGAATTAAGAATTACAAATTAAAAATTTGTTAATAAGAAAAGATCTTGGTGCAAGGTGTGAACAGGTGTAAATTAAAATTAAAATTCAATTAAAATAGCTAATGTTAGGGGATCCACTTTTAGTATATTGGTTATGATTAATTTTAGCTCATCTTACCACTCAATTGAAATCCACACATAAAGGAGTTCCCAATTAGGGAATTTAATTAGTGTTAACGTTCATTGATCTTAAAACACCAACACTTGCTAATGGGTTCAAGTATTCATCATGCCAACCTTTATCGACAATAACTCAAGATTCCAATATAGCTGGCAGAACCATTTTCTACAGAGAGAATCAAGTAGCTTTTGTGCCAATGATTGACTTTGATGAATCAAGACTCTCACTTAACAAAGAGGGAAGTTAAATAGATTAATGAAGAAAATATCGTTAACTTTGTGATCCATTCAAATCAATTATAACCTTTACACCAAAAGCTTCACCCTTTCACCTTAGCAAAGAGACGATTAGTTAGCCATAATAAAAGTAGACAACATGTTGAAAGATGAAATGAACATGGATTGAAAGATCAAAAGAAAGAACAAGAACAAGAATGAAAAAACACTTGGAGAGAGCTTTGGTATTGAAAACTAGAACAAGAACAAATGATAAAATCTAAAAATGATACAAGAACATGGAAATGGCCTAAGAAATGGCATCCTTCATCCTCCCCCAAGGTAGCTATTTATAGAATTTTGGGGTTGGTGAAATAGTAAATGGTAGGCTAGAATAGTCAAGGTAGGTGAATACAAATCAACAATGGCAGATTGCTTCTTCTTTTAATTTTTTGACCATTGTAGACATCGAATCAGCTATTTTTTAAAGCACAAAACTTGTAGATCTCTTCTTTAGCTTTAAATCGATAGCTTGCTTATTCAAATTAGACATCCGTAGCTCAAATTATGATTTTTCTACCCAAACTGCTCTTTAGCACACAAAAATAAAGAATTGACCCATCTATAATTAGATTTCGGCAATGAAAAATATCAAATTAGCTCGCAGAATGAAGTAGAGTTGAAGATCTATGTGTTGGCTTTCAGATAAATTTAGAATCATTTAGTTCCGATGTCTACAGGTCCAGATATGATTTTTCTCGTGAAAGGCCGCTAAGTGATGATTTTACACACATAAAAAAATAATTATTTAATATATATATTTTAATATTAATGAACAATAAACTATGTATGTACAGTAAATACACATATGAACAGTGAAATACGTGTATGAATAGTGAGTCAGTGAATAGTAACTATGAATAGTGAAATGCCTGTGAATAGTAAAAATATGTGAATAGTAACCTGGTGGAAAAATGCTCAGAATATAGAAATTAATCATACTCAAAGTGTATAATGATGATTTAAACCCCTTAATAACAATACACTTATAAGTATTCATCAATTCTTCGGCTGGAGATTATCACCCAGTTCTTTTTAACTTAAGTCAATTAATTATAAAATGACTTATTTTTATTCTCATGTTTTTTTATCCATAACTAATTTTATTTAAAATTTAATATTATATAGTTACAATAATTCATTGGAAATATTTTTTTTTTGTAATTTTACTATTTTTTAAATAAATTTTTCTAATTTAAAGCCTTAAAAAGAAAAATTCATAAAAAGTTAATAACATCATGAAAATTTACTTTCAAGTGAATTGTTGCATCTACATAATGTTAGCTTTCAAACAAAATTGGTTTTAGGAAGAAAAGCTATAAAAGTAAAAAATAAGTCAGTTAATTTACGTTAAAATGAATTGACTTTATAATTAAGGGATGGAGACTAACAAGGAGTCTTCTGCATCCCTCTATGAACAGAATCACAATCCAACCTGAAGAGAAACCCTTGCCTTGGTGAACAATGAATGTCACCTTTATAAAAAACTTGATGGAAAACATTAGGTACATATGTTTTCCTCAGACATAATTCTAAGGATCTCTAAACTTGTCTTTGGTTGCAGGTCTTATTATTCTTTTTATTTCTCAGACAACAACCTTTTTTGAACGTTAACTTGGTGTTGTATGTAGGAAACAAAGACAAACAATGGTGATGGAGACCCATAGATTGCGTTTACATATGAAGACTGATCGTGAAGAGATCCATGATGATACTTGAACATGGGTGAATTGCATTCCCTTTATTGACCCTGATTACTCGGATTAGCATTTTGGGACCATGATGGAGAAAACAACTTGTCGCCATTACCCCAGACCTAGATAAGGATGTCGAAAGATATCATATCTGCCCATTTCTTCCCCGAACTCAGTTACCTAAACCTGGACCTAACTCTGCCCGCAAAGCCATAGGGAACATATGAATTTAACCAATTATACCTGCCTTACAAGTACCTCCCCAACTTAGTATATTTATATTTAAAATATGATTTTATTTTAAAATAAAATTATAATCTAACATAAAGTATTTGGGCCAAACTTGAACGAGGCATTAGGGGCAAATTGAAGCCTAGATCAAGTGTCTTAGGGGTTGGCGGCGAAGATTTGGAACCATCTAAGTTGGAACTGGGTTCATTGGCATCATTGGCGGCTACTTGTTCATCATCTGTAGTAGATTGTCCATTCTTGCGAAGAATTGACAACCAAGGGTTTCAGCAATCACATGGAGGAAGTTGTTGTTTCGACAATCATGTAGAGGATAGGCGTAAGGGAGGTGCGTATGTGGCCAGGCCTTTTGGAGCTAGTGGTAATAGTTGATGTCACAGATATGGTCAAAAAGGGTAGAGAATGGGTTGGCTGTAAATGGTGGCAGCCAAGCATGGTGAGGGAGGAAGATAGTGGTTGAAAGAGTTAGATTTACTAAGTTTTTGGTGGTGGTGGAATTGGGATTTTTAGTTCCTAGAGGGGGGAGGGGGGGAGAGCTTGGAGGAGAGTCGATGGAGCCCAGAGGAGACGAACGGCATTGCGGCGAGGCAAAGCTAGAGATTGGGACTAAGTCGCATTAAGTCAAAACTAATGGATCAAATCTTGTGAATTGGAAAAACTAAATGACTAATGGTGAGGCTAGAGGGAATAATTATTAATTTGATCTCTATTTTCTTCAATGCCTGCCTTACTGCCCCCTCCCCCCATTTTTATATTATTTCATTATTTTCAGGAAGGCAGAAATGCATATTCAGTTCCTAATTTCTCTCGAATTAACCAATTAACTACCCATATCTAAAGCTCTTCAAAATTTTCAAGAGAGGAGGGGGCCTACTATAGTCTGCCACTAGTTCTTGGTGATTAAGTGAGAATAAGAAAATGTAGAATCAATGTTTATTATTTTTCTCTACAATTCAGTCACATTTAACTGTGAAATTAGCTAAAGGACTACGATTATGACAAAAATAAAGAGGTTAGAGACTTTAATGAGACAAAATAAATGTTATTAGGGACCTTGTCTATGACATTTTCCAAAAAATTAGGGACTATAAATGAAATTTACCCAAAATTAAAATAATATAAAATTAAAGTTTGAAATATAAATTGCGGATATTTGTATATAATGACTTATTTAGCACTAGCTATAACTTTCATTGAATACATGGACACATATGTATAAATAAGATCTTAAAACCAAAAATCTTTTGTACAATTAACTTTTAAAATAGCTATAGATATGTACTAATTGGGTCGTAGGTATATTAATTTAAACCAAATGTACCCCAAAAAAAAAAATGAAAGATATGTATAAATCATGTGAAATACATGTATAGATAAGGTCACAATATATTCCTGATATATTTAATTGGTATCTAAATTTCAATCATTTAAATTTTAATGTATAAATTCAATGTATAAATAAAGTGGGGAATATGTATAAAGCATGTGATATTAAAACAGTCTTTATATTATTTATATACAAGTAATTTCATTCTTTGTAGATGTTATTTTGCAATTGTCTACATATATGTGCCTAGAAAAATATAAGGGGTCCGTGTGCAAAAGGGGTAAAGTAGATTTAACCCAAAACACTAAAACTAAATAGAAATGAAGCCCTCCTCAAGTTTTCTGCAGCCACCACTCCTCCTTTCCCAGTTTCATCTACTCTCCTTGTCAGCGCCTTCACCGTCGCCTCTCCTCCTTTCCCAATTTCATCTCTTCCCTCCTTGTCAGCGCCTCTGACCATCAGTGCCTCCGACTGCCATCATCTCTTCCTTCCGACTGTCAGCGCCTCCAACACTCATCATACGCAAATTGGAGACCGCGTCTTTTCCCTCTCGGGCAATCTCAAGCTGGTGTTGGTGATCGAACTTGCTGGTGACTGTGGCTTCTTCGTAGCTATATTGTACTCTGATCGAACAAAAACGTGATGGGAGAGAGCAGTAACGAGCCGAATAGTTTAGTGGTGAAGAGAAAAGGATGGGCGAGGTAATGTAAGGGCATCATGAAGCTTGGACAACCTCTAAGCGCAAAGGTGTCGCTTTGGCCCAAGCTCCCCAATCCACAACCATTGAACTCCTATCGCCGGCATCGACCCAGTAGCGTCGGTTCTTAGTTCGGCAAATGGCCAGCCATCGTGCTCGTAGTCATAATCGTAGTGGCATATAAACTCACTGGGAAAATGTCTGAAGACGAAGGGTGAGCGACAATGAAGCTGACAGATGCTGGCCATTAAGCCAGTGGTTGCTCCCCGTTAAGGCGGTGAGCGAATCGGAGATTTGGAGGGCTAGAGATTGGGGGAAAAAACCCACTGAGCGTAAATAGAGTGTATGCAATTGACAAGTTTTTTTTTTTTTGACATTTGAAATATTAGAAGTATGTTAAAATTCTGATTAATTAAATAAAAATATTAAATACTATATTTACAAATTTTAAAAATATTTCATAAATTTATCAAAGAAAAAACACAATAGGCATAAATAAATAAAAAGAAGCACATAACAGATATAAAAAAACACAAAATTCTATTAAATATATCCTTAGTTTTTAGGAAAATTTGGCAACATAAAGAATAGGATAAAATTTGCAAATAGTACCTAACCTTTAATTCATGCTTCATTATCATCCATAACATATTAAATATTTTATTTTAGTTCTAAAATTTTTAAATATTTTATGTTAGTCCTCAATTGGATGAAATTTGTTAACTCTGAGTAAATGTGTAATATTTGTTTTTTAAATTATCTGCTAATTCATTTCTAAGAAATTTTGAACTAGTTTTTTTAGTATTAAGAAAATTTTACATTATCTAATTTTTTTCTCATAAATGAAATATTAATTAATGTGCACCATGTATGCACTCATGTAGTGGTTTTTTTTTTGTTGGGTTAAGGAATTACATCTAGCGGGGATCAAATCAAATTTTTTTTAAAGAATTTAGAATGAATAGATGGTATTCAAAAGTTCAGGATGAAATAAAATGTTATGGATTTGTTGCATAATTTAACCCACATAATTCTTGAATATTGAAGGATTTTAATTTTTTAATATGTAATTTAATTATAATTTTTCATCCTATAGACCACCAAACTCTTTCCCTTATTATACTTAAGCCCCTTGTACAATCAAAATCATTGACAATAGTTTTAAAATTATTAAGTTATTCAAAATTTCTAAAAACAAAAAATTCTTGAAAATATAAATTTATTTATAAATTCTCTCTGAACATCTCTTAGACTTCTTCCATACTGCAAGTAGGGCTGAAAATTAATGGGCCAGGCCAAGCCCGAGCTCGCCAAGCTCGAGCTCAGCTCTATTGTAATTCAGTGCTACTCGAATTCGAGCTCGAGTTAGTCGAGCCCAAAATTTTTGGGCTCAAACTCTTCTTGAAAGGGCTTGAGGCTCGATTAATGTTAAGAGGTGGAGCTGTTGATCTCGGCCTCCGTAGCCATCGGCTTCAGTTCCGCTATGCAGCTGCCAAATCACAAGCCTTGGCTGTCCCCTGACTCCCTCGTCCACTTGAGCTGGCTCAAATCTCTCGATTCCAGTGTTGCTTCAGCGTCAAGCGTCCGCCCACTGCTCCCTGGTGGCTAGTGTGACGACAAGCCAAGGTGACGCAATCGTCGTGCGAATCATGCAAATCATGTCTGGGGCTGTGTGAATCGTGCCACCAATTGCTTCTTTTGGTGAATCGTGCCTGGGGCTGTGCGAATTGTGCCATCAATTGCTTCTTTGTGCAAATCGTGCCTACGGCTGAATAGATTATAACTTAGGAGTTAAGAGCACGGTGCCTGGGACGGTGAAAGAGGAGAAGGACGACATCGATGATTCGACGAAGTGTGAAGGGAAGGGAGTAAAAAAGTGGGCTTAGGGACTGACTAAGGCTAAAGGTAAGTAATGAGTTTGAAGATAAAAAGGCCCAATAGAAGAGATAAAACATAGGGCCTGTGAGGTCCGCAAGACTAACAGGCTGGATAGCATCAGACTCAAGCTCGGCTCGAAATAAACTCGAGCTCAAATTTTGGCTTGAGCTTGAAAAAGCCAAACTTGAAAAACCCTTACTCGAGCTCGAGCTCGAGCAACCCGAAAAAAGCCCGGCCCTTTTTCACCCCTAATTGCAAGCCTCAATTATAAAATATGATATACAAACAAAATTTATTTCCAACTTGATAAGATTCATAAGATTCTACTGTATTTTTATAACTTTTTGAAAAATGAAATTAGTTCTTGGTAGAATTTCATTCTTCATAAAATTTAAGTTTTAAAGTTTTACCAAAAAAAATGTACAATGCTATATGTGACAAATTTAATATTTTAGGTAGTTCTATTCATTAATTTCAAACCTTATAAGAGTAATAGTGACAAAATAAAAGTAATTAATCTGATAAAATGTTTATATTAAATGAACTATTTGATAGCTATGTAAATTTAACGGCATGTTTTTTGTAAAATTTGAATATAGTGAAAACTTAGGAAATTCACTCATAAAAGTAAACTAAAAAAATTTCAGTAGATTTGCTACAATGTAAATTAAATATTTAATGTCAAATTTGGCTCTTATTGAAAGAGTAAAGTAACTTATTATTTAACGATAACTAAGAAAATCTTTCTATAAAAATTAAACTAAGGATTTAATTGTGATTCAAATTTAAGATTTAATAATATATTTCATTCAAGTTATAAAATTATTAAATTGGTTAAATATTATGTTGAAGGGCTTGATTTATTCTATAAAAAATTTAAGTCCTATTTGTAGTAATTTTTTATGAAATTAAAAGCCTATTAAAGTGAAAAAACTCATCAAAATGTATATTATTTTCAATTTTCTGTTGCCTTTCTTATATAATCTTATTATTGATAAAATTTTAATTAAATAATAAATTAGTTGCAACTAGCACTCAACTGGCTTTGAGGGATGTTGGCCTAAGTAAAACCTAGGTTTGAATCTCTGAGCATTCCCAACTGGCACTCAACTGACCTTGAGGGATGTTGGCGTAAGTAAAAACTAGGATTGAATCTCTGAACATTTTCTCTAAGAAATCATGTCAAATATGATTTGACGTCTTCTAAGTTATGAAAAATATGCAAAGTAACCATCATACTTTATAAACTCTCGCATACTATATCCCATCATCGGCACCGGCCCAGTAGCGTCGGTTCTTAGTTTGGCGAGTGGTCAACCATCGTGCCAGATGGGGCAACAGGTACGGAGGAAATATTTCTTTAATTCCCACGTTAACACCAGATGGGGCAACGGGTAAGGAGGAAGTATCTTTTTGTTTCTGATCAAGGATCACATGCCTATTTGGGTATATTCAAATATTTGACATTTTTACCTGAGGAGTAAAGGAAAAAGATTAAGACTAACAATTCATTTTTTTTCCTTTTCTTTAATAAAAGCATTAAAACACAGACATTTGTAAAATTTTGTAAAAGTTTAAAAAGATACGAATCCAATTCCCCTATCCCCATTTTCTGTATCCCCTTTCTGTCCCATATCTTATTTTTATACCACGTATAACATTAAAGTTAAACTGGAATGGATTAAAATGAAGAGCCTTAATCCATTACATGCTATAGAGAGACAAAAAAATTCAAAGAAAAAAAAAAACAGCAACAGAGACTAGTTCCTGCAGCGGCCGTATCTAGTCAACCAACTTTCTATTTCCAGTGGTCATAAAATATATGGGGCGTGCTTTAGAGGCCGCTTTTTCAACAATTCCAAAACTCCCACTGGCCCACGATGTAGGGCAACAAATTCCAGTACTAGAGTTAGGGACGGCGGCCGTTCTAGAGATGATATGGGTCGGGTACCGGCATTTCAACATGGCGGCTCTATACAAGTAGGAGGAGCCTCTTAGCTCAGTGCAAAAGGCATTTGATCAAATGCTAATATTACTGCAAAAGGCATTGCTCATTGCTCAATGCGGTTCAATTTCTTTCTTTGCTAAATTTCATAACGCAAAGAAAATATAAAGTAAGAAAGCATCAGTTAATGTACCTTTTTCAATACTTGAATGGGAGTTTTGACAATAGAATTGAGGTACAAAGAAAATCTTTCTGGTGGTAATGTTCTGTCTTCTTGAGTGGAGGAATTTTGGTTTTCTTCTGTTTTTTTAAGGGTTTGGTTTAACATGAGTCAGAGCCATCCATTTTTCATTCTCCAACGTTATGTTTCAATTTAGTGGAGGAATTTTATTCAAAAGATACCTAAGTAATAACAAACCATAGGAGGAGGAAGCATGTTTTTGGACGGTGACTTCATTTAAGCATATTATCATCGCCTGTCACAATGAAGGGGCGATACGGACTTTGGATATATCCTTCAACATTATGTACTTCTCCTCCACAAACCTCTCCATCGCCGGCGATGGCAAGCAAATCCGCACCAGAATCCCCTCCACTCCTTCCCTATTATTCACCCGTACATAAAAGCTCCAAATCCCAGGTAGAGTTTCAATTCCACCTTCCGCAGGCCCACCGTACACCGCCTTCCCCCACCCGTAATCTACGTCTCCGAATCCAGCCCGTGTCAGATCCGACACAATATAGGTTCTGGCCACGTTGAAGTGGGGTCGACCTCTAAGCACCATCAGATCAGCTACGGATCGGATATATTCCCCTGTCAGTGCTGCTTTCACATTTCTCACTAATTCCACCGCATATGCCAGTGGGCTCTCGCACAGCTTCTCCGCCGTCGTCACTGCAGCCGGAAACAAAAACCTGTTCCCGTAGAATCCTGACGGCAACTGAGGGTTCATCCTTTTTACTGAATAGGCAGTGCAGAGCAGCCGCACCTCCTCTTCCGGATCCAGCCGCAAAGCTAATGTACGACAACGCCATAAGAACGCTGTTAATAGCTCGAACGTGGAACACCGGCGGAGGTGCAAAGGCACCAATTTCCGAATTTCGAACATTTCAGCGGGTCCAAAGAAAAACGAGCGGTAATCCTTGTCGTCTGACGGGAGAAGCGCTTGTTTCGCGCCGACGACTTCTTCGTACTCCCGGTGTGTGCATGTCACGCGCGGAGGGTGGCGGGAGTTCAGGAGGAACCGCTTCCACACAGGTAAAATCGAAGGAACACTCGCCCCACGCGCCAACTCCGCCACTGCTTGCATGAATTGGATAAGCCCCAGGCCGTCCGCCATGGTGTGGTTGAGACGGAGGGCTAATACGAAGCCACCACACTTCAGTCTAGTTACCTGTATAGATGAAATTAGACGCCAAATTTTAAGGCGAGCAAAGGTTTGATTGCTACCAATAATCCTCTACCTGGATAAGAAGTAATGGAGAATCTAAAATGCCATTAGATCCAGGAACATCAAAGAGAAGTTGATCCAAGAAAGAGAAAGGAGGCTGAAGTGAATCATGATCAACAAACTGTTGGAGGGTAACATCGGCATCGGCCTCAATGAAAATGACGCCCTCACCGGTGCAATCCACCCAGAGCTTGCGATTTGGTCCCTCTCTAATCCTACCCGCAAATGGGTAGTAATAAACAAGAGCTTGAGCCAGTGCCCCTCTAATCATTTTTACGGGGTCTTTTCCTTGCTTGGAGGGCTTGTTTGAGTAGAATTGAAGTATTGGAAACTGGAAACGAAGGCCCTCTTGGTCGTCAATGTCCGACAAGGGCTTATAACAATGAGGCGTTGGCTTAGACGGAGCCAGCAGCTGTGGTTCACGCTGGTGGACTGTGAAGACTAGAGAGCTAGTTGGTGGTTGTCGTGGTGCCATGGAAGAAAATCAAGCTCAAAGTGTAAGGATTTGGGTATACTCTCCTACCAAATAGAATACCCAACTTGACAGAAAGTATCATGCCAAGCTCAGAACTTTACCAGTATGGATGTGCGTCGAGCCAAACCTACGCTTTGGTCCACCATCCAAACCAATAACTCAGAATTTGAATAAGAAGGCATAAAATCCAATATTGGTCCTTAAGCTTATATAACTCATACACTTAACCCGGAAACCTATTGTATTAAATGCCATATCTTGAAAATTTTGCCATGTCTATATAACCGACAGAAAGCATTATTGCATATGAATAGAGCCAAAGCTCCTCCTTGGTCCACTGTTCACCACCAAAATGAAACTCAAGAAAATAAAAAAGGGCATAAGTCAATTTTGATGCTTGATAGTCAACTTCGAGTCTTAAACCCCTCACAACTTAAATTCCATCCAATTTAGTCCCTGAACTTGGAAAATTGAGATAAGTTACTAGCATAGCTAGGGGTGCCTGGGCCCTAGAGGCAGTGGCGGACCTGGGATTTGAGGATCAGGGGGGCTAGGGGCAAAGCAAAGGTGAGACGAGCGATGATTAAAACCTAAGAGAAAAAAATTATTTAAATAATTATTTACAAAAATTAAATTTTATAAAATGTTATTTAAATAATTATTAGGTGTATATGGTATTAAAATAATATCTATTCTAAATAAAAATTAATAAAATAATTAATTTTTTTTATTAATCATTACTGAAATAGCCTAGAGGGGAGAAAGAGATATAGAGATGTTGAAAGAGAATGGTTTGGGATTAATATGAAATATTTTAGATGTTAGGTATAAATTTGTAATAAAAAGTAAAGATTTAACACTGTTTACATTATTTACCCTTTTATATTCTTCAGCCAGTTTGGGGGGATAACACAGATAACTGATCCTTAATTTCTTGCAAAATGGCCAACCTAATACCTTATATTTAAAAACTCACAAAAGTCTCGGTGGCAGTGTTTGGGATGAATATGCAATGTTTCAGGGGTTAGGCGAAAATTTGTGATGAAAGGTAAAGATCTAGAACTATTTTTTGTATTTTCCCTTTTATATTCTTCAGCCAGTTTGGGGGGGAAAAACACTCAATAGGTCCTTAATTTATTACAAAATGGCTAACTTAGTACCTATATTTAAAAACTTACAAATTCTCGGGGGGCAGTGGCACCCACCTGCCCCATGGTAGTTCCGCCCCTGCCTAGAGGGCGCGCTTGCACCCCAACAATTATCAAAACAGTTCTGCCTTTTAGTGCACAAACCATAGAGTGGAAGCCACATTAAGGTTGTCTGTTGAATGAATCAGTTCAATTCAATTCTCTTCATTCGGGTGATCAATCAGTTCAGTTCTACGAGGCAATCTTCATGGTTTAGTAAAGCCATCCAGTAAATTTATAAGGTCCTAACTCACTTATCCTCATAATTGCCAGCAACCTTCGTGGGACTTCATCTCTAAATAACACTAATTGCCAGTAAACAACAATGCTTTTTAGAACACTATTGAGTAGAGAAGAGAATGAAGATCTCCCCGAAATAGTGTTTTGAATTGCTTGCTTGATGAGATAGCAGCCTTACTCAAGTAAATGTACACTAGCAATGAATCGCATTCTAATAAGCCTTTATGTTTGTAAGGGAAAACATTATGAACGCCTAAAATTCAGTAAGGCAATTTAAATGAATCATATTTTAAAGCTTGTGGTTCCAAACAATTTAACTGTGATTAAAACTAATTAGACTCCAATTAGCAACTTGTCTTTTACCACATAAGGATTATTATCAGAACTACTCAAAAATGAGTTATGTACTTGGGTTTCCAAGTAGAGAAACACAACAAAATGCGAAAGAACAAAAAATCTTGAAACCAATTTAACAAAAATCTTAGGAATATAAAATAGCTTTGAAGTGGATCAATTTGTTTTAACTTAAGTCAACAAACTTATTTTTATTTTTACATTTTTTTTTACTTGAAACTAATTTCATTTGAAAGTCAATATTATATAGATATAATAATCCATTTGAAAGCAAATTTTCATGATGTTAAATTGTTATAAATTTTTCTTTTTTAATGGCTTAAATTAGAAAAATTCATAAAAATTTAGTAAGATTATAACAATTGTATTTTCAATAGATTATTACAACCACATAATATTTGCTTATAATTAAAATTATTTCTGAGTAAATAATACATAAGAATAAAAATAAGTTATGCTTAAGTTAATCAATTTAAGTTTAAACAAACTGGGCTAAGATGCAAACCTTCATGCTCGCGGCTCAGAGGACCAAGATGGAGCACATCTATCTATGAATCTCCGCTATATTGGAGGTGCTTGGAGGTGAGGTATCTACAAGGCATTTCAATTTTTAGGCCCGTAAATGTGACATATAAAGTCAGAAAAGGTTCTGAAACAAGCGTGCTATAAAAAACACAATTGTTGTTGTATTACATGCTTGTTCCTTGCGTATTCAATGTTTATATATATTTTAAAATTTATGGACGTTAAGTGCAAAATAGAAAAAAAAAATTATTGAATGGTTGCTCAAGACGCTAAGAACTTCTTGTTTTAATGTCAGTAACTTGTAGCGCTCATAGTAGATTTGTGAACTTTTATTACATGCAGAGAAAAAAGAACTATTAGGACTATTTTTGTACTTAACCCAAAAAGAAAAAAGAAAAAAAAATAACTGCAAATTAGAATAAATTGCACATATAGTAGGTGTAAGCATGGGTTGGGCAAACCTAAAACCCAACTCGAACCTCATTATTGGGTTGGGTTGGGTAAAAATAGACTATAATTCATGGGTCGGTTCTATATATATGAGAATTGACGGTTTTTTGGTTGGTCTGATTCCATATGGAACCAACCCAATTAGGGCTGTAAACGAACCAAACGAACACAAACAAGCCCTGTTCGTGTTCGTTCATTTAGCGTTTAATGAACACGACCACGAGCATGAATAATAAACGAACACATTTTCCTTGTTCGTGTTCATTCGTTTAGTTTTAGTATGTGTTTGTGTTCGTTCGTTTATACAACCTTAAACGAGCACAAACGGACCATAAACGAACGAACACATTCATGAACATAAACAGACCATAAACAAACGAACACGTTCGTGAATATGAATGAAACTATTTTTCCAAACAACATAAACAAACACAAATAAAAACAATCAATCTAAAGCATTCATAAACTACTTAAACGAAGGTAAATGATCACAGTCACTAATTTGGGTGCTAATCTGGTGTGTAGGGTGAACGTAGGGTAGGTAATAATAAACATATATGATAATAGGTTATAATAAATATATAATATATGATATATAAAATATATATAACAATAAATATATAACTAGTACATGGATAAACAAACAAACGAACATAAGCAAACACTAACCGAATAGTCCACGAACCTAAATAAACAAATAAGACTTTGTTCATGTTTGTTCATTAAACTAAATAAATGAGCATAAACGAACTTCCGCCGAACCGTTCACGAACGGTTTACTGAACGTTTTGTTCTTTTGCATCCCTAAACCCAATGTGAAACTGGTCCTAAGGCATATATATAATTATATAGTAAAAATTATAGTATTACTAATTAATATATATATATATATATATATATATATATATATATATATGTGTGTGTGTGTGTGTGTGTGTGTTTGTATGTATTGTAGAATTATGATAGTTATTTTATTTTTTTATATTAAACCTTTAAACTGATATATATAGGTAATAATAACTTTCGCAGTGTCTTTTCCTTGCTTGAGGGCATGTTAAAGTAGAATTGAAGTATTGGAAGCTGGAAACGAAGGCCCTCTTTGTCGTCAATGTTCAACAAGGGCTTATAACAATGAGGCGTTGGCTTAGCCGGAGCCAGCAGCTCTGGTTGATGGTGGTGGACAGTGAAAACTAGAGAGCTAGGTTGTGGTGGTGGTGGTGCCATGGAAGAAAATCAAGCTCAAAGGGTAAGGATTTGGGTATTCTCCCCTATCAAATAGAATGCTCTGCAGCCTGACAGAAAGTGTCATGCCTGGCTCAGAATTTTACCCGTACAGGTAACAGCTCAGAGAGCATTATTGTATGGATTTGAGTGGAGCCAAACCTGTTTGGTTCACCATCCAAATCAATAACTCAGAATTTGAATAAGAAGGCATAAAATCCAATATTGGTCCTTAATCTTATATAACTCGTACACTTAACCCGGAAACCTATTGTATTAAATGCCATATCTTGAAAATTTGCCATGTCTATATATAACTGACACAAAGCATTATTGCATATGAATTGAGCCAAAGCTCCTCCTTGGTCCACCACCGAAATCAGAAACTCAAAAAAATAAAAGGGGCGTAAGTCAATTTTGATGCTTGATAGTCGACTTGGAGAGTTAACCCCCCACAACTTAAATCCCATCCAATTTAGTCTCTAAACTTGGAAAATTAAGACAAGTTATTAGCGTAGCTAGGGGATGCCTGGAGGGCGCGCCCGCACCTCAACAATTATAAAAATAGTGCTGGCTTTTGGTGCACAAACCACAGAGTGGAAGCCACATTAAGGTTGCCTGTTGAATGAATCAGTTCAATTCAATTGTCTTCATCCGGGTGGATCAATTAGTTCAGCTCTACTGGGCCATCTTCATGTTTCAGTAAAGCCAGCCTGTAAATTTATGAAGTCCTAACTCACTTATCTTCATAATTCCCAGCAACCTTTAAGCGACGTCATCTCTAAATCACACATTCCTATGGAAAACTAAAACAAATAAGGAGCAGTAATTAATGATACGTTTTAGAAACCAGGGGAAAAATTGCAAGTAAGCGACCATGTTTTTCATAACACTATTAAGTAGATAAGTGAATAAAGATCTCCACAAAATAGTGTTTTGAATTGCTTGCTTGATGCAACAGTAGGCTTGCTTAAATGATAAGTATAGTAGTAATAAATCACATTCTTATTTTGTAATAGCTTCATAGTATCGTTGAATTAAGAGGCTGCTTGGCATATATACGTGCGTTAATATATATTTTTCCCAATGGGACACAGTAGCCATGTGGGTTAAGAGAAAATTTTCCACTCTCGGCTCTAAAGTTGGAGTTAATTACAAGCCCAACCAATCACATGGGCTTTGCCATTTTGACTCTAAAGTGTTTGTCCTCAATTTTAAATAAATTCATATACGAGCGTAATCACCATATTACGTAAACAAGGGGCCCGATTAAAAGAATAAAACATGTTAATTCATCCCTCTTAATTTGATATGAATGGCTGTTCGACATATATTAACACGTGTATGTTAATATATTTTTTGCCAATCGGACATTGTAGCCGCGTGGGTTAAAGAGAAAAAGATCCACTATTGGGTCTAAAGTTGGAGTTAATTACAAGTCCAACCAGTCACATGGGGCGCAGTCACCATCTTACCGAAACATGGGCCCAAGTCTGTATGTTTTGAAGGCAAATCACTATGAACACTTGAAATTTAGTCAGACAATTTAATTGAATCATATTTTAAAGCTTTTTGTTCTAAACTATTTAACAGTGATTAAAACTAATTAGACCCCAATTTGCAACTTATCTTCCATCATAGAAAGAATATTATTAGAACTACTCAACAATGAAGTTCAGTACTCGGGGTTCCAAAGTACAAACACAATTTTAATTTAATGTAAGAGAACAAAAAGTCTCAAAACCAATTTTAACAATAATCTTAGGAATACAAAATTAGTTTGAAGTCAACTCTTATGATGCAAAACTTCACGCCAGTGGCTCAAAGTACCAAGACGAAGCACATCTGTCTGCAAAGCACTTCAATGCTCAAGTCAATAAATGCGGCTTAAAGTCTAAAAAGGTATTAAAATGAGCATGCTATAAAAAAGACGATTGTTGTGATATTACATGCTTGTTAACCCTTGCATACGCCAATGGCTCAGAGTACCAAGATGAAGCACATTTGTCTATGAATCTAAAATGCTAGGTTGGAGTTGCTCAGAGGTGGGGTGTCTGCAAGGTACTTTAATGCTCAAGTTAATAAATGAGGCATAAAGTCTGAAAAGGTGCTAAAGCGAGCATGCTATAAAAAACACAATTGTTGTTGTATTACATGCTTGTTCCTTGCATATTCAATGTTTATATATATTTCTAAATTTATGGTTCTTAACTATGAAATGAATAAACGTTAAAGGGTAGCTCATGACACTAAGAACTCATTGTCTTTATTCAGTGACTTCTAAGGCTCACAGTAAAGGGTAGTAAACTTTTATTACATGCAAAGAAGTGTTAGGACTGCTTTTGTATGTTAAAGGGCAGCTCAAGACACTAAGAACTCATTGTCTTTATTCAGTGACTTCTAAGGCTCACAATAAAAGGTAGTAAACTTTTATAACATGCAAAGAACTGTTAGGACTGCTTTTGTACTTTAACAAAAAAAAAACAAAGGAAAATACCAGCGCAAATATTCGCGCTCTGAGATTTGTATTATTATACACACGGAATTAAATATCTTGGTATACCACTTACCCGCCATATAAATGTTTTAACATTTTTATTTTATCGCACAGTATACTATGTTATACTGCTATATTTCTCATACCACCCACTTTTTGTGTACATTTTATCCAAAAACTGCAGTATAACATCATGGTATTTGCAGTATACTGCAAATACTATGATGTACGTACCATGACATTTTATTTTTTATGAATGTGTGTGAGATTTTTTTTTCCATTTTACATCAAAATATCATAAATATATAAATATTAAAATATAATTAACACACATATCATCAAATAAATAAAAATTTATTGGTTACTTTAAGCCACCTTAGGAACTAAATGTGGTATTAGAAAATATATTGCTATTATTAAAGTATTATTTCTTCTCTTATATCAATCAATTAGTTTCTTTCTGAGTATTATTTATTTTGCTTTATATATAACATTTTTTTTATGTTTTTTATATTAAAAAATATCTTCTATCATATATATTTTATTTATATTTGACAAATTATGATGAGAAAAATTAGAATACATATAAAATGTGTAAAAAAATATTACTGAAATTATGTCATATTCTAACATTTATTTTTTTGTGAAAATAGTAAAGGTATACAACGTGGTATACCATGTAGTATACTTTAAAAATTTGAGATGCGGTATACCTAATGGTAACACTATTTAACACTATTTAACACTATTTAACACCTTGATTACACATGGAGGGGTGATAAAATCTAACCTGACCAAACAACCTGGCCTGAGCCACTGAAATTCAAGCTTGACCTGATCCAATTTGATAAAAAAAGTCAGTGACCCAAATCCAATTGTTCCCAATCTGACTTGAATCCGAACTTATTTCAAGTGAAACATAAGAAAACCCAAATTCAAATGGCACAAACCCAAAATGATCTGAACCTTAATTGACACAAACTCAAAATAACTCAAACCCTGAGACTGACCTGACCCAAACCTTGAGATGACCTGATGACTAAATCTGATAAAACCAGATTTTAACCCATCATAAATCTAAACTTTTCTCTCTCATTACCTTCCATATTTAGTAGATCTAATGTATAAGAGCTTCCATATTTAGTAACTTCTATTTTTTAAGACTTTTATATTTAGTAAATCATATACTTGGGGAAGGGACTTCTTTGTTTAGCTGGTCTCATACTTTGGTTCTTCCAAAATAAGTAATTTTAATATTTAGTAAGTTTAATGATCTTGGTAGGCAAATGTTAAAATTAAAATATTCATCTCTAAACTTTTAATTATAGTGCAATAAAGTACATAAATTTTGAAAATTTTCATTTTAGTCATCCATAATAATTACAACATGGGTACCTAAACTTTTGAAATCTTTGCTTTTGCACCCAAATTTTTTAAAATTTTACAGTTTAGTAACTAATAGTGAACTGTAGTTGCATGTTGTAACAATTTCATAGAAAATTCAATGGAACATGAGCATAGAAATTTGTCGCAATATATGACTAAGTAAAAGCTAGGTGAAGGTCTAAGTGGGCAATGTAGTAATAGCTGAAGAGTATGAGTTTAGAAAAATAATAAAGTACCATACAGTATTATCAACAATGTTAAATAATATAAATATGTAATAAACTATAATGAAGAAAATATTTATGAATTTTTAATTAAACATACTAAGAAAAAAATTAACTTAAATTAAATCACATTAAAAAATTGAATTCTTTAATTTAAATTAAAAAAATTGAATTGATTTAATCATTTTGATCTATGCACTAGTAACTTGAATGAACCCAAAGGTCAACCCAAATTTGAACCGAAACCCAACTTGAAATATTCGAGGCTGAAATTGACCTGTATTGCACTCGGACACAAATAAATCCAACCCAACCTAATCTAAACTTAAAATCAACTTGAACTCAAATAACTTGACATGGACCTGAATTTATACTAATCTGATTAAACCAAAACCTAAATAACCTGACTCAAACTTAACCCGACCCACCCAATTATCATCCCTATTCATATGTCCCTATATTTTGAATTTATATACTTAGTTCAGTCAAACATCAATTCCGTTAATCTCTGATAAAAAAAAAAAAGAAAGGAAAGACAAAAGTAAACCATCAAAGTATCACTTATTTTCAGGACCATTGGTCCATTGCTAGACAAGTGAGAAATCACCTAGAATTCTCTAAGGTTTGCTCAAACCTGCAATTTTGTCATCCATATGTTTCAAATACATACACTTATCCCCTTCAACATGAACACTATTGATGACCATTATTAAAGAAAAAAGTAAAAGTTTTTACTTTGCCCTCTTTGTTTTCTAATAGATTAAACATAAACCCTAAGTTTTTTCTTCTATTTTTTGCCTCAAGTCTCTATCTTCATCCTTTCTAGAGCCATCGTTCATTGACAAAGCTTCACTGTCAGGACGGAGGGGTTTTCTGGTTCTACGGAATCTTCGATCAAGGACAGGGCATTTATTCACTAAAGCTTTCCAGTAAAGAACGTGAGAGCGAAGGTGTAGATGTAGGTGAATCAAACTAGTAGTTGAGGTCAACGATGAATGAGTTGTGAGATAGGAAGAGGATCGGGCAGCATGCATCTCCTTCCTTTCCATCTCCTCCTCTATGGCCCCACACACTCTTTCTCCCCTCTCAATTTTTGCCCAGATCAACTGCATGTCTGTCCCTAAATCGGGAAGGTTTTCCAGTGGCATCAGTGAGGATGAGGCTGACTTGTTCTTGTACTTAAACCCCATCCCCCAGTGCCACTAGAAATTCTCATAGGTCACAACAATCGGTCCTCGAGATCAGAGAGATTGGCGTGGTTGGAGATGTAGTGCTTTTAGCAATCCCAAAGCTTGGTGGAGATGGCTAATCAGATTTGATTTTTGCCACTATTCTGGAAGCCCAGGCTAATGGGCTCAAAGAAATGGCTATCAGTTTTATTAAACAATTGAAGGGAACAGATGGCTCGATGCTAAGTATCTCTCCTGTTTTCATTTTGATGCAACGATTGTTGTGTTTTAAAGTGATGAATTTGATTGCTTTTTGAGATGGAAACATGAGTGAGATCTATGAAATTGATATATCTTTCTGTAGTTCAATGAATTTTTGGGTTCCAAATGTGAAAAGATCGAGGAGGGAGAATATAATTACCGCATTTTTTACTACTTGAGTTTCTTTCAAAGTGGGTTAAGAGAAAGGAAGAGAGAAATTGGTTAGAGTTGGCTTCTGCTTCTTTCGTTAGTTTTGGAATGAGACGAAGAGGGTGTGGCGGTCATCCTTATCTTAATCACTGGTGATGCATCGAAGCTAGAGACACGTCTAGGCTTTTTCTCTTTGGTTTCCCAATGGCAGCGGTATGAGAAAGGAAAGGAAGCAGAATGGAGGAGGTGAATGAGACTATGAGAAGGGATGGGAAGGGGTTTTTTATGAAACTTAAAGATTTTCATGTGAAACTTTAGCATAAATTTTACGGGATAATTATTTTTTATAGTATATACTTATCTAAGTTGCAAAAAAAAAAACTTGATTGACAAAAATTTAATGTTCAAGGTACTTTTTATAGTAGTACAAGCTTTAACACTTGTTATATCAAATATTTTAATCTTTCATTCAAATGAAAGATTTAGCTATAAAGGTTTTTAAAATGCTAAGTTGAAATTTTAAGTTTTATAAAATATTTAGTACTACAAAATTTAGCATGATTTTTACCCCATATTTAGATCTCTTATTCAAATAAAAGATTTACCCATAAAGGCTTTAAAATGCTAAGGTGAAATTTTAGTTTTATAAAATATTTATTATATTTAAGGTGTTATTTGATTGTAATATAGAAGCGAGGGTGATATGTTTGTTGCAAAAAAATAGTGACAATCTAGGACACTACAAGGATGAGTAGTATTTGTTACATTCAATTACTACGGGAAAAAGTGTAGGAACCATTTTCGCAGGAAAACCGTCGGACAAAAAGGTATTGACTAGTCAATATGGAATCTATTCAATGGTGTTCCTGCAATAAAATTGTGACATAAAAAACCGTAGCATAAGTATCAGAATTAGATGGCAGGAAATTATGACGCCAAAGAATCCAACACTTTTCATGTGAATTAGATGAGTAGGGACCATAACCGTAGGAAAAGCGTCTGACACTTTATCTAACGCTTTTCCTGTAAAATTCTTTTCCTACACTTTTCAGACAAATGAGGATATGGGTGTCTTAAAAATGTAGGAGTTGAATTCCTTCTATTTTCCTACAGTTTTTATTTCCAACATTTTTGTGACCTTAGTTACTACATATTTGTTACACAAGTCATGCAGTTTGTCTTTTTATATATATCCTACGATTTTGCTACAAATTTTGCCAATAAATACCTTTCCCTCCCTCTCCTCCCATTCATCTCAGCAACTCTTTCGACATTCATTTTGATCGGCTTCTGTTTCAACTTCTTCTTCAGCTCAATCAAGGTGTTTCAAAGTAATTTAAAATTTAGTGATTTAGATATATAGTAATTACTTGTTTTTTAGAAGATAAAATTATGTTATTTTAGGTAGCTGATTTATAAGATAACATGTTGTTGCATAATAAATATTTATTTATTAAACCTTAGATTCTCTATTCATAATTATATTAATGACAAATATAATATTAGTCCGATTCAGATTGTGGGTAAACAAAATATATTGGATTAAGTTATATTTGTGATTAACATAATAATGGATTGTCCAAGTTGGATAATTGAAAGTTGCATAAGCAGTATTGCAGTTAATGTGTTCCTTTCATATTAGCAGTTTGTGAATTTTGGCACATTATTTCCCAAATTGTTCCTGTTGTGTATTTCTCAATAAGTAGATATTATTGAGAAATGATGTAAACGGGAACTGAAGGGAAATGCTACCAAAATTTATATAAAATGTTACTAAAATGGAACACAGTTAAAATGCTTTACTGCTTATGCAACTTTCAATGGAGTAGGGCCATTACCTTAATGGAGTAAGTGGTTTAAAAATGGAAAGTTAACATGCATGCATGACATATATAAGCAATTCATTTACATTATCACTATATTTATATTTTATGAATATAATATATTTATTATATATTTATGTTGAGGTTTTTTACTATTTCTTTTACAAGGGAACCAAATGGCTGGTAATATATGTGAGTGGATGTACCAGAGGACAAATGCAGATGGTTATATGAATCATAGATTTATGTCTAGTGTTAATGAGTTTATACAGTTTGCCTACAGTAGAACGGAGTCAGAAATGATTAAATGCCATTGTCACAAATGTAATAATAGATTTTATAGAATACAGTCGAAAGTGAGAGAGCATTTGTATCGATATGGATTTACATCGAACTATTGCATATGGCACTCGCAGAATAAATAAGATGATAACAGTTTACACAATTTCAGTATGGCTTATACTTATTTTCCATCACAGTCATATGGAGCAATACGTGGGGAATCAAGTAGTGTAAATGCGTATGAACAAATGGTACGCGAATCAGTTGGTCGATTATCATCGAATGTAGGATCTGGAAATAGTGAGGAGTTTATCGATGCTAATGTCGAAGAAGATGATAATGTCAATGATAATAATGACAATATGTTTTGATGTGTCCGAAATAAGAGAGGGGTTATCTAATCCGACTGCAGAACAATTTTATAATTTATTGGATGATGCAAATGCACCGTTGTGGGATGGGTATACTAAACATACACGATTGTCACCCAATTGTTAAGTTGTAAAAATGAGTTTAATATGACGGATCATTGTTTCGATCGAGTGTTAGAGCTTATAAAAGAAATGTTGCCTGAAACTAATAAACTCCCAGACATGCTATATGATGTGAAACAAGTTACAAAAGAACTTGGATTGCCATATATAAAAATTCATGCTTGTGAGAATAATTGTAAGCTATTCTATCAGGAAGATGAGAAATTAACACAATGCCATGAATGTAGAAGTAGTAGATATAAAGAAAGAGTAACCTCTAGAAGAAGGAAGTTAATTCCCAAAAAAATTCAACGATATCTACCAATAACAAGTAGGTTGAAGCGGTTTTACAAGTCATTAAAAATAGCGACTCACATGACCTGGCATGCTTATTATAGATCGTGCAATGATGGAAGTATGGGTCATCCATGTCAGTCTAAAGCATGGGGGCACATAGACTGAACATTCCCATCATTCACCACTGAAATTAGAAATGTTAGGCTCGTATTATGTACCGATAGATTTAACCCAAATAATGTTATTGGTGGAACATACACGATGTGACTGATCTTTATAATTGTTTACAATCTTCCATCGGATCTGTGTATGAAAGAACCCTTCATTTTTATGACTCTCCTCATTCCTGGTCTTAGAGCACCAGGACGCAACATTGATGTATATTTACGACCATTGATTGAGGAGCTCAAAACTTTATGGTCGGAAGGGGTTATTACATAGGACATTTCTCGACAACAGAATTTTGTTATGAAGGCATGTTTATTATGGACAATAAATGATTTTCCTGCACTAGGAAACCTTTCAGGCTGGAGTACCCATGGTAAGCTTGCGTGCCCATATTGCATGGATGAAATTGACACATTTACGTTGAAGAAATGTAGAAAGCCATGTTGGTTTGATTGTCATAGGGTGTTTTCACCGTAGAATCATACATTCCATTTGAATGTAACATTATTCATTCTAGGGAAGAAGGTTAGTGCTGTTGCTAGTTCATATAAGTTAGGTGAGAAAATTCATGATATGTTGGTTGGCTATTGCTTTCCTCCATTTGGCTATACATATAATAAACATTGAGTTGCGGTAAGTGGCATAATTGGTTAAAGTGGTGTATATTCTAGGTGTTACCATACTGGAAGCATTTATTAGTCCGCCATAATTTGGATGTCATGCATATTGAAAAAAATTGTTTTAAGATTATTTTCAATATTGTTATAGATATACGAGGGAAAACAAAAGATAATTCAAATTCTTGCCTTTCGCTTGAGGAGTTAAAAAATATGCGTCATGAGCTATATTTACAAAATGTTAAGGGGAACTGTATGAAACCAAAACATCTTATACATTGAGTCAGGAACATGTAAGAGAAGTTACTCTGTGGCTAAGAACGATAAAGATGCCTGATGAGTATGCCTCAAACTTGGGCTATACAGTTAACTTGAGTGACAGTACATTCTATAACTTCAAGAGCCATGATTGTCATGTGTTTATGCAGAGGTTGCTTCCAATTGCATTACGTAGGTACATGCCAGGTCCTATATGGGAGACGATTTCTAAACTTTGTTCATTTTTCAAAATATTATGTACAAGTAGGATTCGATTTGACTACATACAACAATTGGAGTAGAATATAATGGTTACCATATGTAAGCTAGAAAAGATATTCTCTCCTGCTTTTTTTGATTCAATGGAACATCTTGTCATCCACCTCCCTCATGAGGCAAAGTTGTGTGGTCCAGTTCAATTTCGATGGATGTATCCATTTGAGAGGTAATTTTCGGTTTTACATTCATATTTCTATCATTATTTTTCATATATGGCCTATCAATAATTTATGGGTATTATATGTCATTATTTTACACTCTATCTATTTTTTTTAACATGACAGACTTATGCGCTCATTAAAGTGAAAGGCCCGAAATAAAGCTGCAATTGAAGATTCATTTGTCGAAGCATACTTGATCCAGGAAATGTCTACATTTTGTAGCCACTACTTTGAATCAAATATTCCTACAAGGTTAAATAGAGTGCCATGAAATGATGACATCAATTTACCTATGGCTTATGTTAAAGGTCAATTGCTATATATTTTCAATGGAAGATGTCGTAATATACCTAACCACGGGTGACAACGTTTACTTGATCCCACTAAGAGACGTCAAGTCCACATGTACACTTTGCGGAACTACAATGAGATTACACTGATTGTCAGGTGCCATATAATCTAGAGAAGTGTTTAGGTTTTTTCTTTTAATTGGATTGCTTTAATTCATTTATGGATAAATATCATTTCAAGTACTTTGACTTTTATATATCGACAAGATTTCCCTAATTCAATGCAACTCAATTACAAAGTTATTGAGATGAATATTTCATCCAATGGTTCTTATCATACATGAGTATCATGAGTGATAATTTTTATATACTTAAATGTGTTGTGTTTGTATTCATTTAGCAGTGATGTTATTATATTAACATACTATATATTTTCAGCTTGACTGTTTCAAGGATAAATTAGATCCTCACATTGTGAAATTAGCCCATGGTCCTATTCAAGTTGGGACATCGTACAACGAATGTATTGTGAATGGCTTTCGTTTCCACACACAATCGTACGGCAAAGATAAAGCAACACTGAATTTTGGTGTTTGCGTTAAAGGTGAGACATGGGGATCTAGTGGGTATAATTTTTATAGGCTTATTGATAAGATTATACGCATTGAGTACCACGGGACTAGGCATGAAATTATGACGCTGTTTAAATGTACTTAGTTTGATCCGACACGTGGCATTAGAAGTTGCGCACATACCAGTGTCATTGACGTTAAATGGAAGTCTATATTGTCACCACTTGAGCCATTTATCTTTGCGACACAGGTTCAACAAGTTTACTACTGTGAGTATCCTAACAAGAATCTTCATCAATGGTGGGCGGTTGTTAAGACGATGCCACGAGCTTTTATCGATTGTTCATCGAATAATGTGATAGATCATTTTAACAACAATGATGAAATGTCTGATGAGCAAACACGTGTTTTAGAAACCACAGACGAGCCGATGCAAGAAGGGATTTCAAGTGAAGTACCCATGATAACAACTGATGGCACTGCCCTTGATGAGATTAACATACTTGTCGATTTCACGTGTTATCCTGAAATCATTGAAGACATAGATCAGAATATTGAGGTCATACAAGCTGATGGTGATACATCAGATGATGAAACATGCTTAGTTAGTTTAAAGTCAGATGAAGTCAAGGATGTTTGATTAAGATGAACTCGAGGATGTTTGATTAAGTGTGATTGTTTACAACATCTGCATGTTTTATTTAAAGTTGTAATAACTTTGAATGCATTTGCATTTTTTACTGAAATGATATTAATTATATTAAATTTAATCAGCACATATATAATTACGAAGTTAAAATGAATATATCAATTTTTTTCAGTATAAAAATATAATATTTACTTTAACAATAGTGATAATGATGTTAATAAATTCTTTAACTAAACAAAAATGATATATATAATATATATAATTTAGTACAAAATATAAATATTCCTACCTATATATATAAATATTATACAAACTTGATATCTAGGGCAGTGCGTCATCTGACGTTTTTGAGTTAATTTTTGAAAAAGTAGGAAAACTGTAGGACAATTCGACAGTTTTGAGTTAATTTTGTAAAAAGTAGGACAAGGTTACATTGGGCAGTGCGTTGTCCTATGGTTTTGATTTAATTTTGTAAAAAGTAGGAAAAATATAGGACAAGGTTACCTTGGGCAGTGCGTTGTCTGACAGTTTTGCGTTAATTTTTTAAAACGTAGAAAAACTGTAGGACATAGTCCGACGGTTTTAAATGTAGGAAAAATGTAGGATTTATCCGACGGTTTTAACATGAATATGGAAATTGTAGGCAATTTGTAGGCTAATATCATAAATATGTAGGACATAAAGTGGGAAACGAAATTTATGGCAGGTGACTTAAATTTTTGAGTCCTACACTTATCAAACAGCTTTTAAATATAGTAACAAAATCGTAGGACTATTTCCTACGCTTTTCCTACAATTTAGTTAAAATGCAGGAAAATCGTAGGTCTTTAAGGTACAATAATGTTATTTCAATAATGTTAGTGTAATCAGTTAAAGTTAGTACAATAATGTTATTTCAATAATGTTATTATAATAAATGTTATTACAATAACAATAATTTAGAAATTAATGATTGTAATGCAATAATGAAATTTAATAAGTAAATGTTAGTGAAGTAATGGTTATTTATAACTAAATTGACTGAGATGTAATGCATGATAATTTATAAATAAATTTTTATGTAATAAACGATTCTGCAATAATTACAAAAATTAATCAACAAGTTACTCTTAAATTTTAAGATGGTTCACCCTAGACACTCAGGTTCGACCAAAAGCCCAGCCAAGGACTTATAAGACCTGCGACGCAATCGGGGTCCACGAGGGCCTGCTGTGACGCCTACCTAGGTGTCACAGACCCAAACTCAGACCCTGGTGCCCCATACCCAGGTGCCATATATCCAGGCTTAGACCCCGGTCCCACAGACTCAGCAACAGACTCAGTTGCTGTATACTTCGATGCGTCAACCTTATGTGCCTCAGACATTTAGAGCATCCAGCTCTACATTTTATCAGTTCTGTGACACACCGACCGATGCCTATTACCCGGATATGAGTGGAATATCCAGGTCGTCTCATTACCAGCAACAGGTATCGGGCAGACCCCGTAGGAGCTCAATCCTAATACATACATTGATCCAGATGAGCTTGGTATATCCACTCATCTACCTACCATACACCAGACTCAACAACAACAGCCACCTCAGCAGCAGCAGCCAGATGATTGCGGACCAGCCGTCACACATGATGAGCAGGCAGCTGATGACGCCCCACTCCATGGATGGCGAGTCCCACGGGTAGCTGACTTACATCCAAAGAACCGTCTGATGATTATCCCTCGAGAGTAAGTGTGATTGGCTCCTACAAATTTAATTGTTGCTATGTTATCTGTTTTTTTTTAATTACATCACTTAATATATATATATATATATATAACTATAATCTAAATTTGTTATAGCTTTCTCACTGATGAGTCCGTTTGTTCCACTGTAACCTCCATTCATGTGAGGATGTGGGACGAAAGTTGTATAGCTTGGTCACATGCATCTTAAGCTTTACGAGAGGAGCACATCACCAAGTTAAAGGTAATTAGTTTCTGATGGATTTTTAAATACTAGTTTCTATATGCAGTAATTGATATTTTCCTCTATTTTGATATTGCAGAATTATTATAGATGGGACCCTAGAGACTTCGGGCACATCCGCCGACTCGTGTTCGAGTATTGCTCGCGGTCCGTATGGAACTGCGTTTATCATTGGAGGAATATTGCGATTCAGAAGATCTCCAACTTCTTCGCCAACCCCGACTACAATTTGCTGTGGCCACACGTTTCATCCTGCTATAGTCAGCAGGTATGGAATCAGTTGTGTGATCAGTGGCAGCAAAAAGGATGGAAGAACCTATCAGAGGTTGGTTCCCATGCCAAGCACAGGGCGGATGCCTCAGGCCTTGTTCCAAAGCACACGATGGGCTCCATCCCAGGCGAGATGCACTGGGATCATATGGTACCAACTTCTGCCTTACATAAATTACAATTTTTTACACGATTTATTATTTACACAAATTTTAAATGATATGTTAAAATGTGCAGACCAAAGAACGAGATGGAGTTGAGCCAGCATTTAATGAGTGGTGATCTTATACTCATAGACGTAAGAAGATCGGTCAGCCCATCGATCTGATTGCACAATAGCTACATGTAATAAATTTTTATTTTTCAATGCTAACAATGTTTTCAAAATATATTAAGCGTCTTACTAACTTTAATTTCTTTTTCCTGTAGAAGGGATGTGTGTAGGGGATTCAAGAAAAATACCAGAATCCGAATGCCCGCCCGTAATTCGGTCCACAGGTCTGGAGCGAGGTACAAGGCCTGCTAAAAAAGGGCCTACTATCGAGTGTTCCGCTTCGATTCACTGATCCTCACACTTTTGGACCAAATCGAGTATTTTTCATTGCTATTTAACCTAATACATTAATTTTATCACTTTTCCATTGCTAATTGTTACTTAATTACCAAAGTTTTTAGGCTCCACGTGCTGACTTGGCTAAGAACACCCAACTACAAAGTGATTTTGCCCAGTTACAGATAGATGTTCATACTCAGGTCCAACGAGCGACTAAGGCTGCAATGAGTGCCATGCTTAACAGGTTGGTCCAGCAGGGGATTATACTTGCATCAGCTCCCTCAGAAGATATACAGACCGGATATTCTAGTTAGCATCATAATGATGATGGTAGCCGGTGTGATAATGATAATCAGCCCGGCACAACATCTCATTGATTTTATATTACATCTGCAGTTATTTGTAATTGACTTTTTCTGTACAGTTTGATTACTTTTATATATAGTGAAATATTGACTACTTTCATCAATTGTTATCAATTGTTCTTAGTGCCAAGAGGAGGCACCAGCACGTGCAAGTTAACTATTTTTATGTAATTGTGATTCGGGCTTCAGGAAACAAGTTTCTACGTCAATGCAAGATTATTGATTATTGGCCTACAACAGAGATGTAGATACTAGTATTTTTAACTTGTATGTATACCTGGTCGGTCTGACAGGTGGTTACTCTTGAACCCTTTTACCTTGGGCCTAATTCGGAAAGTGAAGCTTTATTGTTACTGAATTTAATGTTTTCATTCTCATATCGGGTTTGGAAAATGTAGTACCTATATTTCTTTTCTTTTGAAATTGAGAGAGTAACTTGTAGCTACAGGAAAATATTGATAAACATATGACAAGTGTTGATTTACCCATGATAGATATCACTACCTACCAGATGGGTGAGATTTATGCCATAGTGGTACCAGAATGAGCTCATTGTGGTACCTATTTTGTTTCATAGTGGTAGAAGGGTTGTTCTAGTAAACGATCGAGGTTAACATTAACCCACTTGCTCTTTGTGATTATATATAACGTTGTTCTCATCTTATAATGCGATATGTTTTGTTCTGTTTTGAATATGTTCAATATTTTTTTATCTTATGTTTTAGTTCCTGAATTTCATTTGTCTTGTTTGGAATTCCTGTATGCTTTCCTACTTGCTGTGACACGACCGCCCGTGCCCCTACCCAGGAAGCCCTGTGAGAGCTAGTCTCACGGTGGATTGCAATTGGCTAGTTGTGTATGTGTGCGGATTAAATCCCATGATACTAGTTGATTATCCTAGAATATGCAATATGCATGCTCTTTATGCTTTGACTTGGTTTATTAAAACCATAAACATTAACTTGGCCAAGTAATTTCTACACAAAATAAATACAAATAGCCAAAGCATACAAAATCAACATTTGTGTGAGTTTACTACACATAACAACTCATAAGAACATTCATACATAAAGTGCACTAATGCCCTCACCCAAGAGCAATCCTAGAGTCGAGGACTCCTTATAACATAGACTATGGAGGCAACTAAAAGTACTGTATAAATACAAGCCTCCACTGAGATCTCTTTGACTTAACTCCCACCTTGGATACACGTCCTAGTGGCGAGTCTCAAAAGTCCTTTGTCAAGTGCTACTAGGCTCTGCAGCCAAAGGAAGATACTAGTTAGTACTGTTACTTGACCAACAAGCCAACTAAATATACTAGAATCATCAAGATTCTCATGAGTACAATACCTGTACAAGAGCTACTACCGTGATAACCCTCAATGATTTCCCGGTCCAGCAACTTCAGTCTCTGCATAACATAACTAGGGAGTGAGAATTCGATAATTCTCAGTAAGAGGTGTTCAGTGTACCTGCAAGAAAATTACTAGAACTGGACATATGATAAACATATGTAAACTTGCTACGAGCTCACACAGCATGAGGGTCTGATATATGCACATATAACTAGGCCATAAAGACCTCTCCTCAACTAGTCCTCCTCACGGTGCATCACTCCGTACCTAGCGAGTTCTGATCACTGACCCGCTCTTAATAAGCCAAAGCTTACTGGATGCAATCATGTAGCCTTCCCGTTGCCATTATGTAGGGGAATTATGGTGGAACTTTTTAGACTAGGCCATAGGGCCTCGTTGTTGTAGACTGGATGAACAGGGTTTCGCCTTGTGACCTCATGGCTACAGCACAGCTAGGCCAACAAGGGTTCTAAACCTCTGACCTGAGCTAGTGGTAGCTAATTATGCTCATTTGCAACATAGTTTCCTTACTTGTTGCACAAGCAACCTCAAAACTCTACAAAACTCAAGGAAACTCTTATATTTTGTGGGACTTTCGGAAGTCTCGGAGTACCATCGGAATCCTTAGACCCCTAGGCACACTAAGAACCCCCTTAGGTCTCACTTGGATGACTTGATCAAAATGTAAAAAATTCAGCATTTCTGTCTGTGGTGACGTGTCGCCACAGTTGGTAACGTTCTGAGACACTTTTCTGGATTGGCGACACGTCGCTGGGGTCGACCTGTAATTGGCGATGCGTCACCAATCTGCAGAAATGCAGAAATTGGTGCATTTTGCTGCTATGAACTTTGGACGATTCCTACACATATCAAACATGCATGGAATGCCTCCAAATTTCGTACTCACATAGAACATGTTGCATAGAACATAACTAACTATCACAAGCTAAGCTATGATGCCTTGTAACATCAATCCAATCCTCCCAATTCCTTTAGTCCACAATTCAACCAAAACTTTTAACTAATGCCATAGCTAAAACCACTCGAATTCTTCAAGCAAACTCAAGCTAATGGCATTAAATGAACTTGAAAACATATCTCCCTTACCTCAATTCGAAGTAACAAGCAACAATCAATCCCCTTTTCGTTCAACCAAGCTCACCAAAGTTCTACACGAGTTCCAATAAAAAACAATGGCACCAAACATCAAAACTTCACTCTCTAATCAAAACCCAAGCTTCAAACTAACTAACAAACATGAATTCAATCAAGAACACGTTTCTTACCTCGTTCAAAAATAGGGGATGTGGAAAAATGCCCTTCCAAGCTTCAAAATCATGATTTCAAGCTTGAAATGCACTCCTCCAAGCTTATATGCCTTGAATTGCACCTCTTGACACCAAGATCACTTGATTCCAAGCTTAATTTGATAGAGAAATGAGTGAGGGAAGGATGAAAACGTGGTTATGGAAGCCTCCCCCAACTCTTTCCCTTCTTAAACCCTTACTTAGCATCAAGGTCACCAAGGTTTCAAGTTTAATGCAATTAAGTTCCCCATCTTTGTAACTTAGTGATTTTTGATTAAATTCTTGTCTATTCTTTAAGTTTGAGTTAAGGTTGAAAGTTAAGTTATAAAAAAAAATTCATTTTAAAACACTCGGGACTCATCCCGACTATTCAGGATAAAAAATTACCATTTTGCCCCTGAACTTCGTTCAGTGCTTTATTTTTCTCGGAACTTAGTGAACTTTGCTAAAATTCTCTATTTTTGCTATGTAAACCTAAATTAAGGTTCTAGACTTAATTTAAAACACTTTACCTTCCTCAATTTTGTTTCCCACTAGAAGGGCCATAACATTTTCCGCCGCTTCTTGAATTTAGTCCCCTAAATTCCGCTGCAACTCCGGAAAAATACTAGGATATCTTTTCAGCATATCCTGTTCTGTCTCCCAGGTAGCTTCCTCCTTACTATGGTTAGACCAAAGGATCTTAACCATCGGAATCCACTTAGTCCGAAGTTTCTTGGCTTGCCTATCAAGTATCTGAACAAGTTTCTCCTCGTAGGTCAAGCCTTCTTGAATAGGTATCACTGAAGAATTAACTACCTGTCCTGGTTCCACTGTGCATTTTCTGAGTAGACTAACGTGAAACACATTATGCACTTGAAATAGGTTAGGTGGTAATGCCAACCGATAAGCAACTTTCCTTACCTTCTCTAATAATTCATAAGGTCCAACATATCTAGGAGCCAACTTGCCCCTTTGCCCAAAACAGCTAATTCCTTTCATGGGTGACACTTTCAGAAGTACTTTATCTCTAACTTCAAAACTCAAGTCCCTTCTCCTCAAATTCGCATACTTGGTCTGCCTATCATTAGCTGTCTTAATTTGCTACTGGATTAACTTAATCTTAGCTGTAGTGTCAGCTATGATTTCAGGTCCAATAACTACCTTGTTTGCAAGATCTGCCCAACAATGAGGTGTCATACATCGCCTCCCATACAAAGCTTCATAGGGTGCCATTCCAATAACAGTTTGATGGCTGTTATTATAAGAAAATTCGATCAGTGGTAAATGCTGATCCCAATCACCTTTGAAATCAATAGCACACATCCATAGCATATCCTCCAAAGTCTGAATCACTTTCTCGAATTGCCCATCAGTCTGAGGATGAAAAGCAGTACTAAGACTAACTTTACTTCCTAATGCTTCTTGTAAAGCATTCCAAATCGTGATGTAAACTGAGGATCTCTGTTAGATATAATCTGATCTGGTATCCCATGGAGTCTCACAATCTCTTTAAGATACAACTGAGTTAACTTCTCCAATGTATAAGAAATCTTGATAGGTATGAAGTGTGCCGACTTTGTCAGTCTGTCAACCACTACCCATATAGCATCATGCTGACTCCGGGTACTCAGTAATCCCACTAGGAAATCCATAGTAACAGATCCCTACTTCCTTACTGGCAGAGGTAAACTCTAAAGTGTGCCTGCTGATTTCTAATGTTTAGCTTTAACCATCTGACATGTCAAACACTTTGCCACATGTCCTTTTACATCCCTTTTCAATCCTGGCCACCAAAAATGTGTCTTCAGGTCTTGATACATCTTACTAGCACCAGGGTGGATATTCAAAGTGCTACTATGTGCCTCCTGTAGGACTTGCTACCTAAGTCCATTCACATTTGGTACATAGAGACCATCTCTATAATATAATATCCATCTTTGTATCTGAATTTCTTCCTCATAGTGCCAAGCTTTGCTTCTCTTGAAATTTTCTTCAACAATGGATCTTTCATCAGAGCTTCTTTAACTCTGACTAACCAAGCTGACTGGACTTCCAAAATGTAGACTAGGGATTTTTTGCGATTTTGCCATAATTTATGCAAAGCTGCGAAACAGTCCCTCAATACTCCTTCAGAGGAGTCCGTAGCTTGATCCTTAGATAAGATCACTCCCGTGTACTTCCGGCTCAACGCATATGCTACCACATTTCCCTTACCATCACAGTACTCAATCGAACAGTCAGAATCTTTGATGTATTCAATCTATCACCGCTGCTTCATATTCAGATCCTTCTGGGTAAACAAATACTTTAAACTCTTGTGATCGGTGAAGATTCTGAACGATCTCCCTATCAATAATGCCTCCACAGCTTCAGTGCAAAAATTACTGCTGCAAGTTCAAGATCATGAATAGGATAGTTCAATTCATTAGGCCTCAGCTCTCTTGAACCATAAGCAATCACCTGACTGTCTTGCATCAATACACATCCCAAACCAGAACCTGATGCATCAGTATAAACTGTAAAGCTCTGTTCGGATATGGCAAAACAAGTATAGGTGCACTAGTCAATCTCTCCTTCAACTGCATATAAGCTTCTTCACACTTCGGTGTCCACTCAAACTTCCGAGTCTTCTTAGTCAAAGCTGTCAACAGTGTAGTTATCACAGAAAAATTCTCTATAAAACGTCTGTAGTAACCTGCCAAACCTAAGAAACTCCTGGCCTCTGTAACTGTAGTTGGTCTCTTCCACTCAACTACTGCTTGAACTTTTTCAGGATCAATTGACAGACCTTGAGCACTAATGATATGCCCCCAAAACTGGATCATCTCGAACCAAAACTCACACTTAGACAACTTTGCATAGTACTGATTATCCTTTAGCACTTGCAAAACTGTTCTAAGGTGCTTCTCATGCTCTGATGTAGACTGTGAATATACCAAAATGTCATCGATGAAAACTTCAACAAACTGATCCAGAAACGGCTTAAAGATCCAATTCATGGCTTCCATAAATACTGCTGAAGCATTCATCACACCAAACGGCATAACTGTATATTCATAATGTCCATATCTCGTCTTGAAAGCAATTTTCGGAATATCTTCCTCCTTAACTCTGATCTGAAAATATCCAGACCGAAGATCAATTCTGGAAAACACCTTCGCTTCTTTGAGCCTATCAAATAGATCATCAATTCTAGGAAGTGGATACTTATTCTTGATTGTCACTGCATTCAACTTCCTATAATCAATGCACAATCTGAAAGTTCCATCTTTCTTCTTCACAAATAACACCGGAGCTCCCCACGGTGACACACTAAGTCTTATAAAGCCTTTCCTCAGCAGTTTCTCCAACTACTTCTTTAACTCATCAATCTTAGGAGTTGACATCCTATACGGTGGTATTGAAATAGGCTCAACCCCTGGCTAGAGATGAATCGCAAACTCAATATCCCTCTTGGGTGGTAACCCAGGTAACTCTACCGGAAACACCTCAGGAAACTGATTGGCTACTGGAATCTTCTCAAGTTCCTCCTCTAAAGCCACTCCATTCAGTGAATAACACTCATCTTCACCAACTATGGGGATAGTATCCATAAGTCTAAGGTGTAAACTCTTAGCACTAGATGCCAACCCTTCTGTGCAAGTCACTCTTACTCCTTGAGCATCAGTAATGTTGACTGAGTGATTCACACAGTCAATTTGTGCCTTATGTTTACTTAGTCAATGCATTCCTAACACTAAGTCATAAGACCTCAATTCTATCACCCATAACTCACAACAAAAATCATGGTCGCCTAACTGCAAGGGATACTTAGTAACCACTTCACTGGTCACAATAAAACCCCTCCCCGTAGTTCTGATAAGTCTCAACTCACCCGAGATTTCTCGTTGCAATTTAAAATTATCTACCAAGACAGAAGATATCACTGAAAAAGTAGTTCCCGTATCAAAAAGCACTATAACACTACCGTCCTGAAAAGTAAAATTACCTCAAATGGCGGCTGGTTCTCTGGTCACCTGACTCGTCAGGGCGAAAACCCTCGGCTCAATTGTTGCTGTGGCTACACCAAGTCGATTCCCTATGGCAAAGGATACAGGGGGTAAATTCCAGGGCAGACCTAACATCGGTCGAGCTCTTGGGCATTGCTTCGCCCAATGTCCTTTCTGACAACAGATATTACAAGCATCTATTCCCAGAGTACATGGTCTTCCACCATGAAACCGTCTGCACCTAGGACATAATCCTGTCTTCTTTCTCTTGGATGGACCTTGGTTTTCCACCATTGGTCGCTTCCCGGCACTCTTTCCTAACTTGGCTGGTCCAACCTCCACCTTTTTACTAGATGCTCTGGAATCCTCAAATTCCCTTTTTATGGACAATGCCTTCTGAACCACCTGGCAATAGCTCCTGATATCCACTGTCGCCATATACCTCCTGAGTACAAGTTTCAAACCTTGAAAGAACTTCTTAGCCTTCAATTCATCATTGCCCATCATGTACGGAGCATATCGGATAAAAGAATTATAGCGCTGCTCATACTCCCGCACAGACATATCTCCCTGTGTTAGATTCTCAAACTGAATCCTCACCTGATCCTATGCAACTGCACTAATATACTCCTGTCTAAACTTCTTCTCGAAGTCTGACCACTTGAGCACCTTTTTCTTGTGCTCTGGGCGGGTACCATTACTTTCCCTTAGCAACTTCATCACATCATCCCACCACAAACTAGCTCTTCTTCTCAGAAAGAAAGGCATTAGAGTCATCTTCTACTCTGACTCATAACCACCACAAGTAAAAAGTCTATTCATTTTGGACAACCAGTCCTCTACTTTGTTGGGATCACCTGTCCCATCAAAGCTCGGTGGATCAACAGTCTTAAATTTCTCCAACAATCTCATCTGATGTGGAGTGTCTCCCCTCCTTGGAGCCTCCATCACCTCTGGTTCCTCTTCCTCCTCATGAACATGATTTCTATGTTCATGAGGCCTAGGCACTTGCTGTTGCTTAGCATGCCTTTCCTAATCCTGTTGTGGGTCATTCTCTTCCTGGACAACATCTCTGTCACAAGGGTGTTTATACCCTATGCCACTTGGGCCATAGTCTGTGTCAACCCCTGTAATACCCTGGATATCTTATCTAGTCTAGCCACAACGGGGTCACTAGAACCCTCACCAGGTTCCCTAGTTCCCCTTGAAGCTCTTGACCTAGTGTCAACCTAGCAACCTGCAACCACAGTTAGACAACATTCCCCAGATGTTGGTCAGTACTAACTTCCTAGCACTTTGACTTTTCAATCTAGATCTCAGTCTTAGCCTCTAATATCTATGAAATAAGTCCTAAGCTCTGATACCAAAAACTGACACGCCCGCTCGTGCCCCTACCCAGGAAGCCCTGTGAGAGCTGGTCTTACGGTGGACTGCAATTGGTTAGTTGTGTATGTGTGCGGATTAAATCCCATGATACTAGTTGATTATCCTAGAATATGCAATATGCATGCTCTTTATGCTTTGACTTGGTTTATTATAACCATAAAACATTAACTTGGCCAAGTAATTTCTACACAAAATAAATACAAATAGCCAAAGCATACAAAATCAATATTTATGTGAGTTTACTACACATAACAACTCGTGAGAACATTCATACATAAAGTGGACTAATGCCCTCACTCAAGAGCAATCTTAGAGTCGAGGACTCCTCATAACATAGACTATGGAGGCAACCAAAAGTACTGTATAAATACAAGCTTCTACTGAGATCTCTTTGACTTAACTCATACCTCGGATACACGTCCCAATGGCGAGTCTCAAAAGTCCTTTGCCAAGTGCTACTAGGCTCTACAGCCAAAGGAAGATACTAGTTAGTACTGTTACTTGACCAACAAGCCAACTAAGTATACTAGAATCATCAAGATTCTCATGAGTACAATGCCTGTACAAGAGCTGCTACCGCGATAACCCTCAACGATTACCCGGTCCAGCAACTTCAGTCTCTACATAACATAACTAGGGAGTGAGAATTCGACAATTCTCAGTAAGAAGTTTCAGTGTACCTGCAAGAAAATTACTAGGACTGGACATATGATAAACATATGTAAACTTGCTGTGAGCTCACACAGCATGAGGGTCTGATATTTGCATATATAACTAGGCCATAAAGACCTCTCCTCAACTAGTCCTCCTCACGGTGCATCATTCCGTGCCTAGCGAGTTCTGATCACTAACCCGCTCCTAGCAAGCCGAAGCTTACTGGATGCAATCATGTAGCTTTCCTATAGTCGTTATGCAGGGGAATTATGGTGGAACTTTGTAGACTAGGCCGCAAGGCCTCATTGTTGTAGACTAGATGAACAAGGTTTCGCCTTGTGACCTTGTGGCTACGGCATAGCTAGGCCAACAAGGGTTCTAAACCTCTCACCTGAGCTAGTGGTAGCTAATTATGCTCATTTGCAACATAGTTTCCTTGCTTGTTGCACAAGCAACCTCAAAACTCTACAAAACTCAAGGAAACTCTTATATTTTGTGGGACTTTTGGAAGTCTCGAAGTACCCTCGGAATCCTTAGACCCCTAGGCACGCTAAGAACCCCCTTAGGTCTTACTTCGATCACTTGAGCAAAATGTGAAAAATTCAGCATTTCTGTCTGTGGCGACGCGTCGCCACAATTAGTAATGTTCTGAGACACTTTTTTGGATTGGCGACGCGTTGCTGGGGTTGACTTGTAATTGGCGATGCATCGCCAATCTACAGAAATGAAAAAATTGGTGCATTTTGCTGCTATGAACTTTGGACGATTCCTACACATATCAAACATGCATGGAATGCCTCCAAATTTCATACACACATAGAATATGTTGCATAGAACATAACTAACTATCACAAGCTAAGCTATGATGCCTTGTAACATCAATCCAATCCTTCTAATTCCTCTAGTCCACCACAATTTAACCAAAACTTTTAACTAATGCCATAGCTCAAACCACTTGAATTCTTCAAGCAAACTCAAGCTAATAGCATTAAATGAACTTGAAAACATATCTCCTTTACCTCAATTTGAAGTAACTAGAAAGAATCAATCCCCTTTTCGTTCAATCAAGCTCACCAAAGTTCTACACAAGTTCCAATAAAAAACAATGGCACCAAACATCAAAACTTCACTCTCTAACCAAAACCCAAGCTTCAAACTAACTAATAAACATGAATTCAATCAAGAACACGTTTCTTACCTCGTTCAAAAATAGGGGATGTGGGAAAATACCCTTCCAAGCTTCAAAATCATGATTTCAAGCTTGAAATGCACTCCTCCAAGCATATATGCCTTGAATTGCACCTTTTGACACCAAGATCACTTGATTCCCAGCTTAATTTGAGAGATAAATGAGTGAGGGAAGGATGAAAACATGGTTATGGCAGCCTCCCTCAACTCTTTCCCTTCTTAAACCCTTACTTAGCATCAAGGTCACCAAGGTTTCAAGTTTAATGCAATTACGTCCCCCATCTTTGTACCTTAGTGATTCTTGATTAAATTCTTGTTTATTCTTTAAGTTTGAGTTAAGGTTGAAAGTTAAGTTATAAAAAAAATTCATTTTAAAACACTCAGGACTCGTCCCGGCTATTCAGGATGCAAAATTACCATTTTACCTCTGAACTTCATTCAGTGCTTTATTCTTCTCATAACTTAGTGAACTTTGCTAAACTTCTCTATTCTTGCTATGTAAACCTAAATTAAGGTTCTAGACTTAATTTAAAACACTTTACCTTCCTCAATTTCGCTTCCCACTAGAAGGGCCATAACATGCTGTATGTTGTTTACTTCATAACAGCTTGTTCATATATGTTCACTTGTAGACTGATGTATGTACTGGTCTGTTTTCTATATGTTTACTATCATTTTCCCATATGTTCATTTCTTGGCTTTTCTATATGTTTATTTCTTCATTGATGTATGTTTGATATTTTGTTATCTTATGTTCATAGTTATTGTATTTATATATGCTCTTAGCTCTTAGTTCTTGTATATGCTCTTAGCTCTTAGTTCTATTTTGTTCTATATGTCTTGACTTCAATTATTTGGCTAATCAACGTTGATTCCTCCCCTTTATCACAACCACACTGAACCGAAAATGAACAAAAGATTTCAGAAGAAGGACTAGACTAGGCCCACAATCATACACACCAACGAACAGCAATTATCTTATGTTCTTAGTTACTTTATCTGCATGTGCTCTTAGTTCTTAGTTCCTGTATTTTTTCATTTGTCTTGTCTTCATTTTCTATATGTTTTGTTCTGTTTTGCAATATGTTCCATGTTCTGTTATCTTATGTTTTAGTTCCTGTATTTCATTTGTCTTATTTGGAATTCCTGTATACTTTCCTCTCTATTTGTTGTATGTTGCCTACTTCATAGCAGTTTGTTCATATATGTTCATTTGTACATTGCGGTATGTTCTGTTCTGTTTTCTATGTGTTTATTGTCTCTTTTCTGTATGTTCATTTTGGTTTTATGTATGTTTATTCATTCATTGATATACGTTCGGTATGTCATTCTCCTATGTTCTTAGTTACTATATCTGTACATGCTCATAGTTCTTAGTTCCTGTATTTCTTCATTTGCCTTGACTTCATTTTCTGTATGTTTTGTTCTGTTTTGAATATGTTCAATATTCTGTTATCTTATGTTTTAGTTCTTGAATTTCATTTGTCTTGTTTGGAATTCCTATATGTTTTCCTCTCTACTTGTTGTATGTTTTTTACTCCATAGCAGCTTGTTCATATATGTTCACTTGTACACTGCTGTATGTTCTGGTCTGTTTTCTATATATTTACTATCACTTTCCCATATGTTCATTTCTTGGCTTTTCTATCTGTTTATTTCTTCATTGATATATGTTTGATATTTTGTTATCTTATGTTCTTAGTTACTGTATTTATATATGCTCTTACCTTAAAACTAGCTCGATCGAATGTTTATCATACAAGAGCACAATTATTTGTGAAATCAACGTTGATCAAGTAAACAAAAACATTTTAAAATTCCTTCATCACATTTTTAAACCCCTTTATCACAACCAGCCCGAACTGAAATGAAGAAAAACATTTTAACATTCCCAGAAAATTGTATATTCTAATACTCAGGTCTTAAACTGAAGATTGTATTAAAGTTCAGGTTTCAAAAGCTTTCTATGTCCTCGGCAAAAAAATGTCAAGTGAATACATTAACTGCCCCACACAGTAGCGTGACTCTACAGTTATTCGCCGGCAAAGCAGACTCGCCTACGGCATTGGTCCCGAACAACAACATTCACTCATTCCGGCATTCACTAGTCAGAATATTCACTAGCCGATTTCATCACGGTCTGGGTAATGAAGATGGCAATCACTCATTCTAGCGTTCAGAAAGCTCAAGAGTGTATTTGATTTTTCCAATAGCAAGAAAATTGACTCGAGAGTGTATACTAGGAAACGGAAGGCAGAAAAAGATACGCAACCAGCGCTGTCAAAAAAAGTGAAGGTAGTTGAACATCCTAACACCTCTAGCACATCACAAAGCAAAGGTAGCAACAAAAAATCAACTGTCATCATGAAGCAATAGTCTCCAAGGAAGCCAAATACAACGTAAGCTTTCCATTATTTTTTTATAAAATTAGTTTCACGATTTTTATTTTGAATTGGAGAAAAAGAGTGGTAAAAAAGTTCTAGGCCTAGATAGGAAAATGTGTGAAAGTTAAAGGACCAATATAGAGCTTTTTCCATTATCCTAATTGTTAGTGGAAATAGGAGACTGACTTATTTCTATCTTTCTTAAAGAAAAAAAGAACTATTACTTTGTTCCAGTATAAATTATAAAAATTATGAGGGTCCATTAAAAAATTTAAACGGTCTAATTACTTAATTATATATATCTTATTATATTTTCTAGGATTTCAACTTGGATCTGCCACTACCTGAGCTGGGTTTGGTGAAAAATAGAGGAAACAAAAACTTTGCCATCAATTTGCCAATGGTGCCGCCTAGAAGTCGACTGCCGATTCGCCATCTACAGCCTGAAAATCTGACACCTATATCCAATCTCACCCATCCCCCGCCCTCAACGCTCTCCTGCCCTGCTCTTACCAACCCCTTTCTTCCCTTCATTGTTGCTCTTGCCTTTCCTACTATCATGTTGGTGTCGTCTTTCGTCTCCCATTAGTTTCGCATTTCTTAAATCGTTGAATCACCATCCTCTGCTGAATTGATCATCACCAAATCACCACCTTCAGCCGCCCTCAACCACAAAGACATGCCTCCATTGCGCTGCCTCTGTCACTAATTTCTAGTTTCTTGCTTGATGACTTTAATGTAGCAGAACTCACATTGTCAAACTTGAATCCCTCCATCATCACTGCCTTTGTTCATTTTTAAACCATCTGTTCACTAACAGATGGCATTAAGTCAAACCCTTGCCGAGTTGGACGCCTTTCGTTAAAAGACGAACTAACTCATTTAGTTTAACAAACTTTATGGACTAAAACGCTAAATATGGAAAGTTAGAAGACTAACTTGCACTAAGTAAAATAAGAAGAACTAACTCTCTTAAATTTGTTAAGTTGGAGGACTATATGCAAATTTTGGCCAATACATTCTGCGCCAAAATCTTTTTACCGCTTACAATTCCCAACTAAATTAAATGCCATCCACATTTTTTTTTCTGCTTCCTTCTACGCATTAACATGCATGGAATCTGTTTTGTGCAACACAAACACCCAACTCTGTACAAAAAATTTTAGTAGAATTACATAATACTAGCAATTTTAATTATGCAACATGTCAAAATTAACTTTTTCATTGATTAAATATATTTGATTTGTTTTTGTTATTGCAAATTCATCAGTGGAGAAATTCAATGATTACTTTTATAAGTTTATTATGAGAGTTAATATTTAAGATAAAATTGTGGGAAGATTAGAATATTTTAATTTCTAGGTCAGAATCGGAAAGTGGGGAAGTAAAGTTGATTTTGTGGCCATTCACATTGGTTGCGAGTACGGCAACACCCTCTTCAGTAACCTTAAGCAAACCCTGGTCAAAGAGATAAACAGGCAACTTAGTTCCCAAGCCTCATCAGTGCTTCTTAACTCTTTGTTCTTCTAAACAATAAATCATTTTTTTTGTTAAAAAAAATTACCTGTTCAGAGTCGCACATGATAAGGCCACCATTCTTTGAAATTGTGATTCCAAGTAGAGTTTGACTCTTGGTTATCCTATAGTTGACAAACAATTAAAATCGTAGAAGTTGATGAATTCACACACTTGCGTGTGTTGGCCGCAGCTGTCTGAAAACCAATACAGTGTCTAATCAACATGTCATTGATGTTATGTGCAGTGTTGAATTAACTTCAAGATGCTTCACGAAGGAATTTGTAAACTTATTGCAAATAGTTAAAGAAAGACTAGCACAAGTTGAAGCAATTACTGAGATGGGATTTGAGCCATTGTTCAAGATGATGAATATAAAGATTAGGACCCGCCTGTTGTTCTTCCTTCTACAACACTTCAATGAAAATGCGTCCACATTGCAGCTCCCAAACAAACATGAGATTGAAATTAGTGATATAGACATCCACCTAACCTTTGGTTTGCCGATTGGGGTGAAAAGCATTGAAGCACATGATAAAAGGCCTACCCAAGTCAATGATAGCACGTTAACAACATGGATGTAGCAGTTTGGTGGCCAAATCCCTACTAGCCAACAACTGAATGAGGCACTAAAAAATGACACGGACTCAAGCAACCATTTCAGAATAAACTTCATTGCCTTTATTGCTACCAACTTCCTTTCACCAGCAACATCCTCCAGATCGAGCAATTGGAAGATTATAAAATCACTTTACAGCATGACTTCAGTCCTAAAAAATTACAATTGGTGCCAGTACATGCTGGATGGAGTGATCGAGCAGACGAAAGTGTATAAGAAAGCAACAACCCCAAAGAACATCGGGGGATGCATGCCACTGTTACAGGTTTAGGCTTTTACTTCCTCTGTCCTTCTAACCATTGTTCTATTATGGCTTAAAGTTCATTCACCCACTCACTGTATGACATTTGATTGCTTAGCTCGTCTACCTAGATAGAGTTCTAGCTCATGGAGTCTCAACTGTCGAGCGCCAATTTCCAACAATGGTTGCGTGGAATAACGAACTTGTCGCTAAGCGCATCAACCAAGAAATGGACAAGAAGAAGAAGACTTTCCATTTTGGACTTGGGAAGGTATAATCTGACTATATTGTACACTAATATTGTTCATGGCTATGGATACATCTCGATTACTGATTTGTATAGATTCTAACAGTTGGAGGAGCACCCACTGAAAGAACAATTCAGGAAGGATAGACTCGAGAAGGAAAAGAAGAGAATGCTGCAAGGATATCAAAAACTCAATCTTTGTTCAGACCAGCAGCAGCAATAAGACCCATCTTCCAGAGAGCAGTTCTGCAGCTTCGATGAAGTTGTGAATGATGTTCTTTGTGTAACCCATGATACAAACAAAGCAAACAAGCATCTATTCAAGCTGGTAAAATCTACATGTAAGGCTTTTCCAGGAAGAACAAATTTGATTACTCAATACTTGAGCTTGAACTTCCCATTGGTGGCTGTGGACCTTGAAGCTGAATGTGAGGCACCTGTAGTTGACACTGTTGATGCTATAGGAGAGGCATGGCTCCATATCAAGAAAAATTATGCCAAAGGGGTTAGCATAGAAGACCAGGATGGAATCACAGGGCAGCACACAGAACATGCTGTTGAACATGGTAATAAGGCTTGTGCAAGGACAGGTTTTGAACTTTGTACACTTGTCTCAGTCCATTTTTCTTTTGCTTCTACCATGTTGTTTTAATCTGTGCTGAAAGGTGTTCCACAAGCAGTACGTATGTACTTTTGGTCAACCAAATTGTGCTGATGGTACTTTAACTATGTTGTTTATAAATGTCATGTGTTTCTCAGATGGAGGAAATTTTGCCTTAGTTCCTAGAGAACAACCCCTGAGACATGTTCCATTCATAAAAGATGAATTTGTCAGATGATACGGTGAAAATTCATTATATTGGGAGCTGCCTAATGAGCACCTCAAGGCAGTGGACTTTGCTTTTTGGTCCAAACCAGATTCAAGGTTAGTGCATATTTTATGACACAGTGTGCAACAATCCTATGCTATTGACTGTTATGAAAAGTAATGTTCACTCCTACATGGTGCCATACTCAGTGACAAGTTGGTGTGCATTGCTGGCTTGGCACTTACTCCCATCTACTTATTGACGCTCCGTGAGAACATATATGTTAAAGCTCTGGTTGTGGATTCTTGGACTAAGATGCTGAATTGTCAAGAGGGGTCAGATCCAAGCCAAGGAAGAGTCTTTTTGTCTGTCTACTTCGCAGTTAGTGGGCACTAACCTTAACTTGTAAATGGATATACAAATGTGCTCCTACATGCTCTCACATTGTACCAAACCTAGGTTCATTCTTATGGGGCTCAATTTTCAGGCTGTACCATCTTACTTTGCAGAAGGGCAAGAAAAAGGGCAAAAAAATCAATGCTCGACTGAAAGAAAACATAAAAGACCATGTTGTTAAACAAGGTCTTGTCGAGCTTAAATCTACAATTTAAGCAAATGGCCTCGGTGCACTTTCAAACTTTAATCTGGTATGTTCATCAGAACATCATTAGAACATTCATATAATGTTGTACACTGCATTGGTTTAGGTGTTCTTAGCCTTTGTATGCAAGTGATTAGTTACCAAATTGTGTGCTATTTCTAACCTTGCAAAACGGTGTTGTGCCATGTGTATAATGTTGTTCTATACTATTTGTAGCACTGTTTATTGAATGGGTATGCTTTTATTAAGCACTTTATTATTTCAGCAAAGACTAAGATACTGAGCCCCAAATTTGACTGTTATTCATCCAGATTATTATCCCATTCTTGTGAACGAGCACTATTTCATGGTAGCATTCAACTTCAACACAAAGTTCATTGACATTCTAGACAATTTGAATAAAGATAAAGATAAGTACTTTCCACTTGTCGAGAACCTGGTAAACCATTAATGATGCAATAACAGTTTTTTCTACCCTCTTCCATATCTCCAGTGCATGAATTTAAACATCTTTTTTGTTGTTTTCAGCATTTTGTGTTGCATGAGTATTTCCAGGAATTGGGAAACAACATTTATGTCAACTATATCAAACATCTCAAGCCATGGTATGTTGTGCTTCAGTGGAAAATAGACATGGAAAAAGCTGGGAAAACGCAGGAGTATATGAAAAATTTCAAAGATTGTGGCATATTCATGATGTAGCACATGGAATTATACACTGGACGAAAGTTCAAGTCTGACCTTCGGCCAAATGAGCATATGAACATTGAGAGGATAAAAATTGCTGCATCATTGTTGCTCTCTCAGCACAACGCTAGGAAGAATAGTTTTCTAACATCCATGAATTTAGAAGAGGAATAAATGTTACTGCATTTGCCTACACAATATAGTGTTTATTATGATGTACATATTGGGTATATAGACCTCGTGTTTCTACTCCCCCTACCAGTTGATAGAATTATATATAAGCATGCTGTTTTATCCCTGTCTAATTGTTATGGAACACAAAATAGAAGAGCACAGCATTATATAGGGTTTAGGTTAACCTGAATCTGCATTGCTGTTCACGCGTACATATATTATTTTTCTATTTTTTCCTGCACAGTCTTTTGTGATGTTCTAATATATTTTGTTCGGTGTTCCTTAGCACAATATGATTTCATTATGCAATTTATGAGATTAATATCTCATGCCTTGTGTTACCAGGTTTATGGGTAGGTTTAAGTTTATGGATTAGAGTTTAGGGGGATGATTATGGTGGTACTAGATTGAGGTTAGGGTGGTGCAAATGGAGGTTATGCTGTTACCCAGTTAGGACCTTCAGGTAAGGGTGGTACCTTCAGTTTAATATGGTACTCGATTGAGTTTGCTGGTTGAGCTTTTATATAATGTTGTTCTCTAGTGCAATAACATCACAAAATTGTTTGGATATCAATTGTTTTATAACAACGTTGATTCCACCCCTTTATCTTCTCGTAGCTAGCAATTTAAAAAATGGGCTACCCAAAAGCTATCCGCCATAAAGTGCCTTATCAATAGTGGTGAATGAATTTTGTAGAGGAGAAATAATAGTAAAAGTAATTAAGGATAATCAAGGTGAAGTAATGGTGAAAAATTAATTCTTAAAATTTTTTCAGCATATTACATCTTATATTGTTGGGATTGCGCCTTGTCCTAGGGTGGTGTGAAAGAATATGGTCATGGCCGCTCGCGATAAAAAAACCAAACCAATGTTGATTTCGACAATAATTGACCTCTGCCTTTGTTTTACCAATGATCGATACCGATCTTCTGAATTTATTTCAGAAGAATTACAACCTTCGGTGACTAGACCAAGCCACAAAAAATTAGACATTTTGAAACAAGACTAGCCCTTTAAAGTCCAACATATTAACTTCCAAGCCTAACCTAATATATTAGCTTCCTGCCAAGAAATCGGTTGAGCTTGCTGGTAGTAAAAGAAGCCTGGACGAACGTTGATTCCATCAATAATTTAACTCTGGTTTTATTTTGCCATTGATCAATAGTGATTGAACAAAGCGTGGATTTAAACGACATTCAAACTTAAATGATAATCGAAAAGTGAGGGTGTTACCACCTCATAAAATGGGAGAATTACAAGTATGTCATAATGGCTAAAAACCATTATATTATGTAATTCTCACCATAGTGATTGAAGTGTGAGGGGTAAAAGGCATAATCAACATCTCCTCAAAAGTGTTCCAAGTTGGCAACTTTGTCCCCAAGAAAAGTCTTAAGGATTGCTTGTTTGTCAAGCAACCTATGGACTTTTTTGTAAGATTTTGGAAACTCGGGTACTCAATTGTAAAACTCTCAAGAAAAAGATTTGGAGAGTTATGAGAGGAATATGAATGGTATGAAAGTGCTATTGGAGGACCAAATTGCTCATGGAAGACAACTAAAGACAAAGAAAACACAAAAAGGCATAAAGGACCTAAGTGTCCTAGTGTAAGCCTTATGATGTGTACGTTTTTTTACTTAAGTCAAATGGAGAAATTTGGAGTTTTCCCACTATGGGGGAGGCAGCCAAGGCTTGATAATTAGTCAACATTGGTGGGAACATGTGTACCAATGAGTTTAAGACAAAGAGACCATAATTAATGGGAAGGAAAATGACATAAAGCAAGGTTAAGCTTGTTAAGTGTCTTTTGTGCCCTTAAGCTCATTTAAGGCCATTCAAGTGGCCAAATCACTTATCCTACTCAAGGGATGGCTGGCCAAAGCATGGCAAGAAAGTCAAATGTGGGCCAAGAAATGAAGACTAAGAAACCATGGTCTTGTAGCAAGGAAAATGACATAAAGCTTAATTAAGGCTATTAAGTGTGTTTTGTGCACTAAAGTCTTTATAAGTGGTTATCTTTGTCTTTATCTCCCACATTTGGTTTCTTCCAGCAGAAAAAACATAGCATCTCCACCCCCACACTTCTTCCATAGCCACCATACCTCCAAGATTAAAATTGAAGGCAAAAGAAAGCAAGAAAGGGCAATTGGAAGCTATGTGGTGCTAAGACTTGGGTGCACCTAGGATCAAGCTCCAATTTCAGCATACACTCAAGGTAAGGGTTCTCTTGCTCTCATGGACTGTTTTCTGTAATTTTCAAGCATCCATGGAGCTAGGGCTAAGCTTGGAAGAGAGCCATGAGCTTGATGAACCAAGCTTAGTGAGGGGAGTGCACTTATTGAAGGTTTTGTGACCTAGTGTGAAGTGCACAAAGATGGCAGTGAAATAAGAGTTTTCTAAAGTTTCCTGGATTGTTTACTGTATTTCCAAACATCCATGAAGCTAAGACCATGCTTGGAAGAGAGCAAAAAGCTCTAGGAACCAAGTATGGGTTAAGAGGAAAGAAGCATGGCAAGGTTTCGGCCTTAGTGTTACCATGCTAAAGATGGCAGCAAGAAAGAAGGGTTTCTAGAGCCCAAAGTTAGTACTAACTACTGTTAAAATCCTCCTAAGGCCAAGCATTAGCTTGAGGAGGGCTGCCATAGTGATTTATTTAAGTTTATTGCATGTTTTACGGACTAACCTATGGTTATTGTTGTTGCTGCATTTCATGTGTTTGTTTGTTGTGAATGGCTGCTGCATTTGGTTGCTATATCTTGTATATATGCATTGTGGTTTTTGTGTTTTAGTGTCTTTGGATGCAGGTTTTAATGAGGATCACATTACCTTAAGAAACCAAGTGTTACCCTTACTAAGTTTCTCAATGAAACTTACTCCCCTCAATTCTGTCATTTCAGGTCCAGCAGAATGATCACCTTCAAACTAACCTTTTTGGTTTGATTTTTGATCTGAAATTTCAGGTACATGAACTTCCATGTGTCTAGTTATGATCTGGAAATTTTGGTGATTTTAGGAGCACATTTGGTAATTTTAATGGTGGTACTTACTGTGTTGTGCAGCAGCTGTCCAGCATCCTGTTTTTGGAGTCCATTGTGTCTCAGGCACTCCTGTAACCTAGGGTGCATATTTAGCTGAGTTAAGACCATATTGTAGTGCATGTATGCATGTACATGTAGTGTATGTAAGATGAGACAAGTATGTGAACATTTGAGTAATGTTTTGGCTATGTAAGTGATGTGGTGCAAAGCTGCCTAAGTGTGAATGATAGGCTGCTTACTTGTAAATTCTGTTTTGGCCACATAAAGTTGCTAGATGCAAGAGAATGTAATTAATATGTGTATTGGACATATATGGGATAGCCTTGGAGTGTTTTCTCAGTGTGAATGAAGTGTTCGCATGGTTTAGAAAAATTGTATGGGCAAAATGGTCCAAAAGTTGCCAGAATTTCGATTCTGGACCTAAAGTTTAATATCTCCCTGTGTAGAATGAATATTGGTATGGAATTTTGACCACACCTATAGAACATATAGAGGGTTAACTTGGATTTGGAATTTCTGGATTCAGAGCCCTGTAGCCAAAGATAAAATGTTGCAAAGTTGGCTGAGTTACTGTTCATTTGGTCAGAATTTCGTAACCAACTTCAAAAATCCATAACTTGGTCCATAGGTGGGCTATTGATGTAAAAAAAAATTCCTTGGTTTTCTCTAAGTCTCTACTTTATAATGGAGCAAAGAAAATGTGGGGCTATGTGGCTAGAATGATACAGTTTATTAGTGGAAGTTACAGGTGCAGTAGCTGGCCACTAGAACTTAACAAGATTGCCTAATGTGTGGAAGCCAAAACTAAGACTTGTGCTAGTGTTTTCCTTCTTTGCTGCCATGGTGTGCACGCAATGTGAATATGTGTGTGATGGTTGGACCAATATGCAAGTATTTACATAGTGCCCAAGAGGGCCACTTGGGTATGCACACTAAGGGTAGTGTTCTGATGGCCTACAGAACATTACCAATCCTGGGAGTCTAAATGCACAGTTTTGGCATCATAACTGGACTACCCCGGAGTGGGTAACAGAGGGAAAGTGGGAAAAATTCTGTAAAGTTGAGGAAAACAAAATTTTGTGAAGTCGAAGAAAATTTGCTCATCCAAGTACCCCATTGCTAGTAGTTCTCGTCCTTCGCTACTAAATCGGCCAATATATCGGGTAATTTTGATTTATGTGTTAATTTATCAAGTTTAGATTTTCAGATTAGTGTGCGTAATGGAGAATATGGTTTTACCAAATTCAGGATTCAGGTTATGTTAGGACCATATTTAGGTCTTGGTGGTACAAGATATAGGCTAGGGTTTTGGGCTTAAAGTTGTGCTAGTAGCCCATTGCTGGCAGTTTTTGTCCTTCGCTGCTAAATCGGCCAATTTATCGGGTAATTTTGATGTGTGTGTTAATTTATCAATTTTGGATTTTCATATTAGTGTAAGGGAGAATATGGTGGTACTAGATTCAGGATTCCGGTTATGGTTGCGCATATTCAGGTTATGTTGGTACCGTAGTTAGGTCTTGGTGGTACAAGATATAGGTTAGGGTTTAGGGCTTAAGTAGTGCACTGGATTCCATAGCCTTAATCTGTGTTCAGGTTTTCGTACCTTTGTTATTATTGGTGGTACCATATTCATTTTATGTGGGTACCAGATGCAGGTTATGGTGGTGTCAGATTTAGGTTAGGGTTTAGGGCTTAAAATTTTTTGTGTATTGGATTTCATAGCCTTAATGATGCTGTGTTCAGGTTTTGGTACCTTTGTTATATTGATTTTTGTGTGGCACAAATAGTCTTGAGTTAGAAATTTTGTGATATTGCAGTGATATATGTGGTTTTGATAATACTCTGAGGTTTGTAATGACTTGGTATGTATTATGGGCACATCACATGTGTAGGGCAGAGAGGTGATGGAGGGAGGGGGAACAAACTGAAGTTGAAGAACGCATATAATAATTTCATGTAAGACTAATGGTCTCATACTTGTTTTTATAAGCAGTATTCTGTTTGGTTGTGGGATCACTAATGACACTATTATTTTAATTGCTCCAGTATTAGTAAGACTAAAAAGTTCAAGGAGAGGAATGGCAGGAAGATGATGTGAAAGGTACGACTTTCTTGTGAATCTGGTGTTAGATTATGAAGGTTGGTTCAAGAGTGTAATTGTTATATTGTGCATGATTCTACAGGAATGAGCTGAGACGAACTTGCATTGGAAAGCCATGGATATAAGTGAGAAGTTGGGATATACTGAGGATGACCATGGAACCCAGGCAAACTTAGTGCAACCTGGCAATATGGAGACTACTTGTCGGCCTAGGCATTTCTTGAATCAGGTCCAATTGTTGACAACAGAGCAACGACAGTGGGCTAATGAAACTGGGCTAGGCAGACTTCTTGATAATAAAGTCTGCACTCTTCGCTATGATCTGATTTCATGGCTTGTTCGTTCATTAGACCTAGAGACTTCTAGTTTGAATGTCCACGAGAAGAGATATGTTGTTGCCGCATTTGAAGTAACAGCCTGCATTGGTGTTGGTGATGGGACATCCAGTTTCAGCTTTGATAAGAAATCTTGTATGATCAGCACATTTTGTAAGAAGACAAGCGGCCACTGGGTTGTTGACCTGACATCAATTGCCAACAAGTTACGAGATTGTCGTGGTGATGACTTCAAAAGGTGCTATGTCTTGCTAGCACTTGGAACAGTCCTTTGCCCATCAGCAAGAAGGTTTCTTGAGGCCATGTATGTATCATGTGTTGAGGATGCAAACTCACTAGGCAATCGCCCGTGGGCAACACTCACACTTGAGAAGTTGGTAGTTGCCATGAAAAAGGTCTTGAATGGGAGTGTGGCAAAACTTGGCGGCTGTGCTCTGTTCTTGCAGGCAAGTCTATGTTAACAAAAACTTTCATTCTCTATATGGTTTAGATTATTTTCTTTGGTATACTGTCTGAATCTACTTTGTTGTTTTCCCGTTTATGTGATGTTGTTCTCTGACTGTTTTGTTTTTCTAAGATCATTGTTAATATTATGTTATGCCGTTGGATCTTTTTTATTGATGCATTCACTGGTATGTTGTTTGGTGTTCCTTAACCTAATATTAATATGATTAATATGTCATCCAGATTAATTTGTTAACATGTTGCTATATCATCAGGTATTTTACCTGTCACAGATTTTACCAAGGGCGTATGCCAATGCCAAATCTATCCTCCCCATTTGTTTCTTTGAGAAAAAGAAGACAAAGGAATTGCTGCAGAATATCTGTTTCCATGACACTAAGGTGTGTGGGATTGGTCTTTGAAGATCATTGTTCAATTTAATTTATGCTGTTCAATATTATATTTAAAGTTGTTCTTAGCTATTTTGTGTCATGTTCTATAACACAATATGATTTCATTTTGCAATTTATTAACATGTGCATAAAAAATAATATCACATGGCTTGAGTGTTATTCTGAATGGGGAGTACTGACCCATAAATTATGTTCATATAGGAGCATGAAGAGTCTTCCAGCAAACCCTTTCAGTCCAATCCGGGGCATGAGTGTTGTTCTGATGAGCCAAGTCATTCGTTAGGATTATCGAATCACCCGGATACACATGGTGAACTGGTGGATAAGTTGAACAAGATTGCTGACCACACAGCCAATTTTTCGAGCAAGTTGGTTTCTGAAATTTGTGTGCTGGCGCAAGAATTAAAGACAAGCCGGTGCTATGATTGCCATGCAGTGAAGGTGCGACATGAGGAGCCCTTGATTAAAGGCTTAATCGCCTCTCTTGCTGAAAAAAAAGACAAGGTCCCTGAGGTAGCTGTGGCCTCATTTGATTTTATAATTGTGAGTGATGTTAAGGAACCTGAGGATGAAGATTTTTTTAGTTTTGACAAGTCTGGTAGTCCTGCTCTTCATCTGTTTTCTGGGGAAAAGGAGTTGAAAAAGGGTAAAGTTGATGCTGATTACGTAAGTCAGGTACCATACTTATTGGTTACAGTTTACTACATCTGTGACTGCACATAATAACTTTTCTTCTGGCCCAATTGTTTATGTATCTCAAGGAAGAAGCAAAGCGCTGAACCTTGCTAGCATATAAATACAGTAACTAATAACATAAGATAACAGAATATCAAACATACATCAATGATGTCATAAACATATCAAAAAACTAAAATGAACATACGGGAAAGTACAAGTGAACATACATGAACAAGCTGATATGGAGTAAACAACATACAGCAAGTAGAGAGGAAAGCATACAGGAATTCCAAACAAGACAAATGAAATACAAGAACTAAAACATAAGATAATAGAACATGGAACATATTGCAAAACAGAACAAAACATACAAAAAATGAAGTCAAGGCAAATGAAGAAATACAGGAACTAAGAACTATGAGCATGTACAAATATAATAATTAAGAACATAGGAGAACAACATACCAAACATATATCAATGAATGAATAAACATACATAAAATCAAAATGAACATACAGAAAAGAGATAACAAACACATAGAAAACAGAACAGAACATACCGCAATGTACAAATGAACATATATGAACATATTGCTATGAAGTAGACAACATACAACAAGTAGAGAGGAAAGCATACAGGAATTCCAAACAAGACAAATGAAATACAGGAACTAAAACATAAGAGAACCGAACATTAAACATATTGAAAAACAGAAGAAAACATACAAAAAATGAAGTCAAGACAAATGAAAAATACAGGAACTAAGAACTAAAAGCACATGTAGATAAAGTAACCAAGAACATAAGATAATTGTTGTTCGTTGGTGTGTATGATTGTTGGCCTGGTCCAGTCCTTCTTCTGAAATCTTTTATTTATTTTCGATTTAGCGTGGTTGTGATAAAGGGGTAGAATCAACATTGATAATCCAAATAATTTAAATCAAGACATATAGAACAAAACAGCTAGAGAATCAGTTGTACATAAACAAAGTAATAAAGTGATTCAATCTTCTTCTCATTAAGTCTCTTGTGGGCCTTCTAAAAAACATCATAAACACAAATCCACAAGCTAACTAGTCTGAAAGCCGAAGCATAGGTTAGGAGTGTTAATTTACCCATGATAGATACCCCTACCCCCTAGATGGGTGAGATTTAGGTCATAGTTAAGAGTGTTAATTTACCCATGATAGATAACCCTATCAGCCAGATGGGTGAGGTTTAGGCATAGTGGTATCAGACTTAACTCATTGTGGTGCCACTGTTGGGTTATAGCGGTACGACTTGAGGTTGTTCTGGTAAACGATTGAGGTTAAAATTAACCCATTTGCTCTTTGTGGGTGTATATAACATTGTTCTCATCTCCTAATGCGATATGATTTAATGATTGAGGTTAATATTAATCTCACCGTTATTTCTCCGCCAAAAAATTTCTTCACCACTAGACTCTAAATTCCTAATGCAATTAGAATGGTACCGGTTGAGGTAATAAAGGTACCTCTATTAGGTCATAATGGTAGCTTTAGAGGTTTTTATGGTACTATATTCAGGTTCGTAATAATCAATAGTTGTTCGTTGGTGTGTAAGATTGTGGGCCTGGTCCAGTCATTCATCTAAAATCTTTTTGTTCATTTTGGTTCAAGGTGGTAGTGATAAAAAGGGGCGATCAACGTTGATTTTGCAAACAATTGAGCTCTCGTTCACCTTGCATGATAAGCAATGTGATAAAGGTAGCTGATCAACGTTGATATTGTAAATAATTGAGCTCTTGTTCACCTTGCATGATAAACATCGATCGATATGGTTTTGTACATCAAGATAACAGATACAGAATTTAGCTCCATCTCTATCCAGCTGCTTGGAATGGATGTTCCCAGACATACTTTTGCACATTATCTGCTCCTGTTAACCCTTCCAAATACTTCTGAATTTCACCTCCAGGTCCTGTTTCAGATAAGTATTATATAAGGTACCTCACCTCAACAACACAAACTTTAACTAAATTGTCAAAATGACAATCCATTCTCCAACCCACAACCCTTCCCTATCCCTCCCCTTAACAAAGCAAATGGACAAGCACTTATAAATAGAGCGATAATATTTGAGTACTTGCCTAACTGTTCATCATTGTCTTTATCATAGTGATGGTAATGATGTGGAAAAATTGTAGTGTATTCCTAGAAAAAAAGGACAAGCAAAAAGTAGTATGATAATCTAAGATAAATGATGAAGCACCAGAAACATGCAGTGTACCAGAAAGAGTGAGAAAGAATAATCTATTAGCATATAGGATTATGGCAAGCCTTGTTAGAAGAATCATCGATCAACAACATGTTCGATGCATTATACTCCCATCCATTTTGTTGAAACTGATCCCATATCTTAGTCAATTCTTTGCAAAATGTGGGCTGGCCCTTGTTAGAAAGTTTTTGGTAGTTGGCTATGCAATGAGATTGGTTTTGCATCAAACAATTAAAACAATGAGTTATATGCTGGCGAAATATGTTGACAATTTTCTCTTTGCCATGGAAAGCTAATCAGCAATGCGAGACTACTTACCCAACAAAAACATAATCTATCCTTGTAATCTCCAAAGACCAAGTTTATGATGTCATCAACATTTTCCCTGCAGTTTTGAGAAGTGTGTGACTTAATCATGACTTAGTATAATCTTTGAAAAATTATAAAGGAATGAATATTAATGAAATCACAATCGTTGATCAGAACATGCAAAGTATACTTTTTTTTTATGACCATATTCCTACTTCAAACCGATCCAAACAAAAGTTGATGAAATCTTCACAAAACGGCCTCTTGAAAACTGAAAAAGGTAAATAAAATGCCAAGTAGAATTAGTACGCCACAATGAATACAAATTCAAGTTATTAAGCATGAAAAGGTTAATTGCACCTAGTGATGGGCCTTTTAGTTTCAGCAATCTGTTTATTGGCAGATTGATGCATTTGCCGTCGATCGAAACAGATTGCCCTTGCTTTAATTTTCTCAATAGGTCCCACCCTATCCAAACCACATCAACAAGTACCCCATTCAAGTTAAAGACCAGAAGCTTCTTTTTAGCATGGTTCTTTTAAGCATGCTTATATAATGATCTTTCTACAAGTTCTCCATGCTTCTCCAGTTTCGTTTGATTCCATGTTTCCAACTACATTGAAAACAGCATATCTCATCATAACAAATTTCTATTTCTTGATGTATTCAACGAAATTTTAAGAAGAAAGAATTACTAACTTCATTCTCCTGCCTTTCACAATTATCTGAAACTTCAGCTCCCTGCTCTATTTCCTTTTCTCTTTCCGCTTCCACCTAAATTTCTTTAGGAACTTCTGTGGAAAAGCATGAGTTAAAATTTGATCCAACTGAACCAATAAAGAAAAGGGACTATATGAGACCATGGAGGTAGGCTAGGGAAAAAGACTTGCCAAAACAAGCAAACCTTTGACGTGATCCAAACCCTCCACTGTCATCAGAGTTATCGCATCCACCATTGAACTCTTAAATGGTGAATAACAACCGGCCGACTAGAGAGAGTCACAATATTCCTCTATCATATGCTAACTTGCCAAGGTCAACAGTCACCATGGGAGTCTAGTAATCAAAATGGGCTCAATTTTCATTTTTCCAAAAAAATTGACATTGACTCTAGTTCATTTTAGTAGAGATTAAAGTTGATCACACCTAAATAATAGATTACAGAACCCCCAGTCACTGGAGGTTCTGACTCATCTTCAAGTAAACACTAACTTGCCAAGATCAACTTTTACCTAACTCAACTTATAGCACTTGAGAACATATGAACAGTTTATCAGATTCTAACTTTTGCAGAACTGGTTCACTTAAATTAACTGACATGAGAGGCTCTGATTCATTTCAGCCAAGATCAACGTTGATCTACCTGAATAATTGATCCCAGCACCTCCACTGACTTGCCAAGATCAACTGTTACCTAAATCAATTTATAGCATTTGAGAACATACGAACAGTTTATCAGATTCTGAATTTTTGCTGTTCTATTTGATTTACTGAATGGGGCTATTTCTTAGGTCTATTTGGTTGAAAACTTGTGCTACACTTACTGGGTTAAAAATCCATGTTTTAAACTGCAAGCTAAAGCTTCAGACAGTAGAATTCAGTAATGTATCTTGTATAATTGCTCCTGTTGTAGCTATTCAAGAACCTTCTGGTTAATTTTAACTTAGAGACTGTGCAGCTTTATAAAGGATTCAAGCCTTTGGATTTATACCTGAATGCAAAACTTCAGTTCATAATTGCTGTCTTCCAGGAAACCAGTTTTAACATCTTCTAAAGAGCTCATGTTGTAGCTATTTAGTAACCTTCTGGTTAGTTTTAACTCAGGAGCTGTGTAGCTTTATAAAGGATTAATGGCTTTAGGGTTATACCTGAATTTAGCTTCACGGTCAGTTTGAAACTTAAATATTGTAGAATTTAGAATTCAATGTCTAGCTTTAGGTTTGATGGAAAAATTTCAGTTCATGCTTAAAAATCATGTTTCTTAGCTTTCAACTACTCCCATTTGATAATTTAAACTTGTTTGCGAGCTTAGTTAGCTCAGATAGTGTTAGGTGTGTTTGTACATGATGGGGCTATGACCAGACCTTCTGGCATTGTAAAATTCAGGTATAACCCTCATCAGTCACTTCAGAGAAAAATTATGCAAAAACAAACAATCAAAGAACAATGATGAAGGAAAAAGACCAGACCTTCTGCCATTGTAAACTGATCGGAAAGCTCCTGATGCGAAAGATGTGAAATATAAGCTTCAATCATAGAAGGCTTCGACCTCGACAACCGTTTGCAAGCCCCCTCATGCTGCTGATTCTTTCTGCGCTTGTAAGTTTTTAGCAGGTTATCATTCACTTGCACTTCTACCCTCTGATTGGAGTCATCTTCCATTTTCTATTATAAGCAATCAATGAATCACACAATTGAATCAAATATATATGCCTATTGGAAGTTGAGTACCTGCCCAGATTTTAGTAGGTAACAATCTACCTGTTGATAGGGCTGATCTCCTATCCCCTATCATAAATAATCAACAAATCAAGCTACCAAATCAAAAAAGCTAGAGAAATATGTATGCCAGTTGGAAGTAAAATACCTGCTCCTCTACACCTAGGGAAGCAGCCCACAAACTATTAGCCTTTTCCCAATTCTGAATATACTTAGCCATATCTTTTGCCTGGTAGTCTATTCCAAGACAAAATCTTTTTGGTTTCTTAAAAGATTTTCTCTCCCTTACCTTTCTATTATTTATTTTGGGAGATCCATATGGGACTACATTACTTAGACAAATCAACATACAACTTTGCCCATCAAATTTCAGTTGATTCAGCAAAGCACAAGGTATTTCCACCCTTTGGAAGGCGTTTTCCACAACCTGCAATTAGCATTTTATTTCAATCCAAGTCATTCCATTAAAAATCTAAGCCTTTGTGCCTGATAAATATATATCAATAAAATGGTCCGGCTTAGTGAAATAGAGTATCCAAAACTCTAATACTAAACGGAGACTAATATAATTCATTGAGAAAATATTCTCTAAGTTACCTCGACATCACTCAGAAAAATTTCTTGACATGTTTTAAATTTTGGGGGATTGTGAGTATTAATCGAATGTCTTTTTTTATATTCTCTTCCCAATAGAGCCAAGCGGGAAATGTTGTTGCTTCACCAAGTTCATTCCCATACAATACTAAATTTTCTATAGATGGCACAAAGGGCATGAGGAAAAGCTGTAAAAAAAATTAAAATAAAAAAAACATTAGTTTGACTGCTATATAAGTTTTTAGAAACAATAAAAGCAGGTTCAGGTTCTGAACAGGTATTATTACAGTGTATGCACATTACCTGGACCAACATCATGCACCCACAAAAATTTACTGTCTTTTTCAATTGCTTGTTTGCCAAAGACAAATGGATGTCCGCCAATAAGGCAGCACCCCAAGCAAAGTTTCCTATCTCTTCAACATTCTCTACCAGAGGTAAAAATGCTCCAGTGATATAAATGCCACTATCATCTAGAAATAACAAACTGCCTAAAGCATACAGGACTTACGCTCGGACTGAGGTCAAGTACTGTATTCGGCAAGATGAGTGTCACCCACAAGGAGTGCCTGTGGAGACCTCGGAAGGACCAGCCACTTTTGGCAAGGAAATCCCCCCCCCCCCCGAGAACAAGGAACTTCAGCGCTAGGGAATCCCCCGAACTACTAGCACGACCCGGGAAGAAAGGTCCTCGCTCCGAAGGACATCCTCGAGTAAGGGGACCTCGGGGGTACAGTAGAAGCATTTAAGGAGCCTCTGACATGTCGCCCGCACACGCTACACGCCGCCCTCATATGTGCTCTGACACACCGGGACAGTCCACGTCCTGTCATGTAGGACTATGACTACCCCAGCCCGTGGCCCGAGGAGCCTACAAGCGGCTGGAGGCCCCCATGCTCAGAAGGTACAAATTACATCCGACCGAACACGTGTCACGATATGAGCGGGCCACACCCTCCTATATATACCCAGGAAATGACATCACCAAGGAATATTTTTTTCGGACTCTCACGAAAAGAGATAACAGGCAAGAACTTCTGGCCTTTAATACTTTTCTCCACCTCCAAAGAGCTAACTTGGGTGTCGGAGGCTCCTCCCCAGAAAAGGACTCCGGGGACCTCTTAACCCTTGTTTTCTGAGTATTTCAAGCAGATCCTCCTGGGAAACATACACTTTAGGCGTTCTCCCTCACTGGAAGTCCTTCCCGGCAACACCATGTCACATAGCGAAGATGCTGTAGGGCATCATTTGGCACCATCTGTGGGAAACCACCCTCAGGTCGCCGTTGTTGAAACTCAGCATTCTAAGGACAAAGGACTTCCGAAGTCCCCGTCCGCGCCAGAGGCTCAACCGGCAACCGAACCAACTGCAGCGGGGACTTCCTCGCCTGAGGATGAACATCCTTTGACTATTACTATGGGCTTCCTGTGAGAATTCCAATGTTCCGTTGTGGCCGAAATGACGTAGCAGTTAGACCAAAGGTGGCCACAGCCAACCCCGGGACGGAGGCCCTCTTCACCAGCACCCTGGCGTGAAAAGAGCCCCCGATCAACTCATCGGAGCTTGGGAAGTGGGGATCAACGTGATGAATCCTCAACGGAAAACATACCCCTCAGGGTGCGACCTATGGGAGAAACGAGGCCAAAGCAACCCAAGACCCTTCGCCAAAGGAGTTCCTCACCTGAGGCAAATTCACCATCTCCCCGGCGCTGAAGTCATTCCCCAAAAAGGAAACGTCAGTTTCGTTCCGAGAGGCTTATAGGCAGCAGGAAGAAGAGCCGAGTGCCACCCTCCTCATGGAGAAAATTTTAAAGAGACTAGAAGGAGTGGAGAGGCAGGTAGCTTGGAAGCCCGTTTGGGCTAGGTTGTCAGAGTCTTTCAACGGAGATGAATCACCATTCACCCGAGCAATGGTCGAGGCACCTATGCCGAGTGATTTTCGGGTACCTCGGCTAGAGACCTACGATGGCCGAACTGACCCCCAGGCTCACCTGACCAAATACAAGCACAGTATGGTGTTGCATGGTGCTGATGATGCTACCCTGTGCAAGTGCTTTGAGGTCACCCTTGCTGGGCCGGCCATAGCATGGTACAACTCATTGGCTTCTAGAAACATCATGGAGTTCCAGGAATTGTCCACTGCCTTCACACAGCAGTTCATTAGGAGCCGCCTAACGGCGAAGATGCCAGTCCAAATGTTCGACTTAGCGTAAAAAAATGGGGAAACCATTTGCGACTACGTCGAAAGGTTCAACAGGTAAGCCCTAAGTGTCCCAGACTTCAGGCCAGAAATACGAATCCTGGCCATGACACGAGGACTTCGGAGAGACTCCCAGCTATTCTATGAATTCTCCAAGGATCCCCTCGACACACTCGGTGAATTTTACCAAAGAGCGGAGCAGCACATGACCGCCGAAGAACTAAGAATAGGAGGCCCGAGGCCTGAACATTCGCACCAAGGGATCAAGCCAGCAAACTCGCTACCCAGCTGAAACAGGGGGGCGTCCTCGGAAGTTTAAGGGAAGGAAGCCAATGGCCTTCACTCCCCTGAACACCACGAGAACGAACATCCTGATGTCGATGGAAAGGCAAGGAACTCAGATTCAACAACTGAAGGCCATGACCTCAGACAACAAGAAGAACATGAAAAAATTCTGCCAATTCCATCAGGACCACGGACATGATACCGAGTACTGCTTCCAGCTGAGGAAATACATAGAGACGCTAATAAAGCAAGGTCAGCTCCGGTGTTACCTACGGATTCCCTCCCCGAAGGGAAGGAGGGAAGAAGAGGGAAAGGGAGATGACGAAGAGTACAACTCCAACAGATGTCGAAACCGAAGTCCAAAAAGGCGTCCCCCGCCCCCGGCAGGAGTAATACAAATGATCACAACAGGGCTGCCGTCGGCGGAAAGAAAAAGAAAGGCCAGAGAGATTTCGGTGATGGAGTATGGGAATCCATCAAGGAAGCTTGCTCGGAAGGATGGGTCCACTGTCATTTTCCCTCATGATGATCCATTGCTGATTATGGCAAGGATAGGTAGCTGGGACGTCAAGAGAGTATTGCTTGATGATGGCTCAAACGCAGACGTCCTATTCTCACACTTGCGACCGAGCTTGGGGATATCAAGAAGCGACCTCAAGTCCGTCACTTCTCCTACTTTTGGAGTGGGGCCGTCCAAACTCCCCATCCTCGGGTGGGTAGATCTTTCTCTAATGCTGAAGGGAACTTCAGCAAACAACAAAAATGAGCTGTTTGCCTCCGTAATGACAAGGTTCATTGTCATCGATGTCCCTTCGTCATATAACACCATTCTTGGAAGGCAAATGCAAGGAAACCTCCACATTCGGCCGGATGTGAAGTACCTAATTTTCACCTTCACCACCAAGGATGGAGATACTGAGATCTTCATCGACCAGGGGGAGGTGAGAAAGGTGTTCGTAAAGGCGAGAAAAGCCCTAGTGATGAGCTGTGCGCAGACTACGGAAACGAAGGCCCTGCCCACACAAGGGTAAAAAAAACAAGGGACAAAAGATCATGAGAAAGTAGAAACGGAAGAAATAGAGCTTGTCCCAGGCCGAAATACCCGAATAGGGAAAAAATTGGCCAAAGGTGACAAGGAAAAACTTGTATCTTTCCTACTAATGAATAAAGATCTGTTCGCTTACTCGTCGAGAGACATGCCTGGGGTAGACCCTCGCATAATACAACATAGTCTTAAAGTGAGCCCAGAAGCAAAGCCTGTCCGTCAAAAGAAGCGAAGCCTCTCGGCACATAAAAACAACTTCATCAAAACCGAAGTCCAACACTTGATAGAAGCAGGCGTAATCAGGGAAGTCAAATACCCCGAATGGCTAAGCAATGTGGTCATCGCCACAAAAGAAGGGAGCAACAAGCTCCGAATGTGCATCGACTTCCGAAATGTAAATGATGCTTGTCCTAAAGACTCATATCTCCTCCCGCCGATAGATCAATTGGTGGACTCGACCGCTGAGTATGGACTCCTGAGCTTCCTCGATGCTTTCAGTGGGTATCATCAAGTCAGGATGAACCCCAAAGACGAGGAAAAAACCGCCTTCATCACCGAAGTTGGTACATACTGTTACGTCAGAATGCCCTTCGGGCTTAAAAATGCAGGAGCTACCTACTAGAGGCTGATGAACAAGGTCTTCAACAACCAAATAGGGAGAAACATGGAAGTCTACGTGGATGACATGATAGTTAAAAGCAAGTTGCCCGGAAGCTATATTGCCGATTTGGAGGAAACTTTCCACCAACTTAGAGCATTCGGAATTCATCTCAATCCCAAAAAGTGCGTCTTCGGCGTAAATTCAGGCAAGTTCCTCGGGTTTATGGTATCGGAAAGGGGTATCGATGCCAACCCGAAAAAATTCAAAGCACTACTTGAATTCCGAACTCCTGTAACAACAAAAGATGTGCAAAGGCTTACGGGGAGAATAACGTCCATTAGCAAATTCATCTCCAGGTATGGGGATCGCTGCCGAGCATTCTTTAAGGTACTCACTAAGGTAGCGAAAAATGGTGGCAACCTCGGAAACAATGACCATCCTTGGAACGAGGATTGCCAAAAGGCCTGGGAAGAGCTCAAAGTTTATCTGGCCCGGCTACCCACTCTTCGGCAACCTCGAGAAGGAGAACCCCTTGTGCTATACCTCGCTGTTGCTGAAAAAGCACTAAGCTCGGTTCTTGTGAAGGAAGAAGGAGCGGTGTAATGGCCAGTATATTATGTAAGCAAATCCTTGCATGGCACCGAAATCAGGTATCCCCTACTACAAAAAGCAATCTATGCCCTGGTACTAGCAAGCAGGAGACTGCGTCCATATTTCCAGGCTCACCCCATCATTATCCGAAGCAACCTACCTCTTTGGGATGTCATGAAGAGGGTAGACCATTCGGGAAGGCTTTCCAAGTGGTGCATAGAGCTTGGTGAATATGACATTACTTATGAACCAAGGAAAGCAATAAAAGCCCAAGCTCTGGCAGACTTCATGGCCGAAGTGCCTTTTGCCGAAGATGATCAATCGGACCTCGGCAAAAATGAGCCAGAGTGGACTCTGTTTGTAGATGGGGCCTCCGGCTCCGAACACCAGGGAGCTGGGGTAGTCATTCGCGGCCCCGAAGGCATGGAAGTAATGAAAGCCATCAAGTTCGGGTTTAATGTCACCAACAATGTGGCAGAGTACGAGGCCCTCATAGCAGGATTGCGCCTTGCTAGAAAGATTGGTGTGAGAAACCTAAAGGCCCACAGTGATTCTCAGCTGGTGGTCCGACAGATGGCGGGGGATTACAGTGCAAAAGATCCAACTTTGGCAAAATACCATGAGCTCGTATCAAAGCTCATCCAGGAGTTCGACACAGTACATATCGAAAATGTACCTCGACGAAACAATGCCGAAGCAGACAGTCTGGCCAAATCAAAAAGATTCACCGAAGTACTAAGCCACCCGAGCATTGCGGTAATGAGCATAACAGCCTCGGAAGAAGGATGGGAAAATCCTATAAAGAGGTACCTTACAACCTCGGAGCTTCCTGATGACCCTCGCGAAGCGGCAAAAGTGCGAAGACGTTCCGGACGATATTTCTTAATAGGGGAAGAACTATACCGACAGGGATATGCAAGTCCATTGCAAAGGTGTATTAGCAAAAAGGACACACAGGTAATTCTCGAGGAAGTCCACGAGGGAATTTGCGGTGCCCACATCGGGACTGACGCTTTGGCAGGAGTAATACTCCGCCAAGGGTATTTTTGGCCCACATTAAGAAAGGACGCAAGACAATTTGTCCAAAAATGTGACAGTTGCCAGAGACACGCCAACGTTCAAAGGTCGCCCTCGGAATTAATAACCTAGGCTGACTACCCCTATCCCATCGCGGTGTGGGGCATTGACCTCATTGGGCCACTCCCGACAGCACCTAGAGGAGTGAAATTCTGCGTGGTTGCAGTAGATTACTTCACCAAATAGGTGGAGGTAGAGCCCCTAGCAACTATTTCGGTAAAGGATATACAAAAATTTGTCTGGAAAAGCATCATATGCAGATTTGGCATACCGAGGGTGATAGTTGCCGACAATGGTTCCCAGTTTATTGACAAAGGGTTCCAGGAATTCATCACCGACCTCGGAATAAAGATGCACTTCGCCCCGGTAGCTCATCCCCAGAGCAACGGACAAGTAGAGGTATCCAACAGAACCGTAAAAGATGGTCTGAAAAAGAGATTGGGGGAAGCAAAGGGAAAATGGCCAGGAGAACTTCCTAGTGTGTTGTGGAGCTATCGGACGACACCCCGAAGGGCCACGGGTGAGACACCTTTTTCGCTCGTCTTCGGCACAGAGGCCATTATCCCTATCGAGGTAGTACAGCCATCAGTTAGAATACAAGTGTTTGACGAAAGAGGAAACGACCCTGGGTTGAGAACTAAGCTCGACCTAGTTGATGAACAAAGAGAAGTGGCCGAGCTCAGAAGAAAGGCCATTCAGCAAAGGGTGGCCATAAGTGCAAACCTGCATGTTAGGCCAAAAGGAATAAGGAAAGGAGACCTCGTCCTTCGAAAGGCCGAGTTTGAACCTCGAAAACCATCCCATGGGGTACTTCGGCCGAACTGGAAAGGGCCTTACTTGGTCCTAAACGAGGTCCGAAAGAGAGTATACAAGCTTGGTGACACCAAAGGGGGAGAACTGAAAAATACATGGCACTCGGATGCCTTAAAGAAATTCTATACTTAGAATTTTAGATGAGAAATTGTACAAGTTAGAAATTTTTTCTAAGTACAAAAGTTTTCCCCTATCTGAGAGTACTCACCAAACAAAGCTGAAGCATGCACTCCCGAAAGTCACAGTTTCCTTCCGAAGTTGATTGGGTTATATGCCCAAAAAAGGTGAAGTCTATCGAGTACGGCTGATGAGGGCAGGCTAAAATTTGCCTAAGGGAACTTCGCCAACAATGAATGTGTACCCGAAGGTTGGCCGATGAAACGAGCAAAATGTACCTTTCCAAAGTTCCCTGACCGAAAGTGGTCGGGACAACTGGGAAACAAAAAATTGCTCAAAAGACTTAACCAAATTATGAAGGAAAATTTATTGAAGAAGGTCTTGGTACAAGGAGAAGGTTACAAGAAGAAAAATACAAAGAAAAAGAAGAAGGCAAAGGCCCTAGAATATCTAAGGGACCCCGGCGTCATGGGAAGCTCCGGCTCCTGTGTCTTTGGCCGCCGCCTTCGGTGCAGAAGGAGGGGCAAACGGCAGGTTGAGGAGCTCGATTTTTGACCAAGTCCACCGAGGCCCCTCGGGAATATCCAGGGCAGCCAAGAAGGAAAGGTCAAGGTCCGGATATTTCTTCAGAACTTGGTGATGAGCTAGGCAGAAGCCGTCCTGAAAGGCAACCTTGGTCGCCTGAACGGCCTTGTCTTTCTCGACGTCCAAGTCATTAACCTCGTTCTGGAGATCTGCAACCTCCTTCTCCAGCTCCTTTATCTTCTTCTTCTTCTTTGAACCCTTCTTCAGCGAGTCGACCTTGGCTTGAAGTTCGGCGTTGTCAGCAAGAGCCTTCGTCAGGAGAGCAGCTTCTTCTTCTTTCTCCTTCTGAATGGCCTCGTTGGCCAAGGTCAAGCTCACAACCTTCTCACCAAGGTCGGACATCTTCTTGGAGAAATCCTTCAAGAGCTCCTCTTGGCCCTTCAAGAATTCCTCCCGAAGCTTGGCAACCTCCTCCTTGGCTATCCGGCTTAACTCGGCATTTTTTACGACCGAGCTAGCACAGAAGACCCTGGCCTTCTCCAACTTATCTTCGGCCCAAGCTCGGACTGAAGACTGCTTTGCCGCCCAAGCTCGGAGGTATCCACTATACCCCAGAAGCTGCAAAAAAAAAGATAAAAAAAAAGTACTTAATCAAATTTACACAAGGAAAGCCGAAACACTTAGACAAAAAAGTGGGAGGGAAAATGAAGAGGCCTGAAGAACTACCTGGGCAGCATGCTCGGAAACCTTAGTGGCAAGGGCATCCTCGGAGGCACACTCCTCGGCAACTACCTTGAAGGAAGCCTGAGTGAGCACGCCCCTCGCCATCTGGGGAGCCATTTCCCGGAAATCCTCGGAGAATAGATTCATGTCCTCCGTGAAATACCTGAACGGCTCCATTGGAACCTTGTCCTTCGGGATGTGGGAATCCCGAAGAACCCGCCTTCGGGCATGCTCAACCATCCAAGCTGAGGGCACCAGATCCTCTGGAAAGCTAAAAGTGTAAGTCAGACAAAGCTCCATAACTATGCGAGTTATGAGGATTCGAGTACTAAAAATGGGTAGAAGACAAACCGGGCGCAACCTCAGCAACGTCGTCATCGGAGTCCCGAACCTCCTTCACGTCGGTAGGAATGTGTTTGCCTTTTTCCCTATGGTGTTTTTACAACTCCTCGGAAAAGGGACCCCTTGTCAAAGAGCCCAAAAAATCCACCGACCTGGCGGGACTCAGAGCAGCAGCAACAGTAACCACCCCGGCAGGAACCTCAGCGGTAGTTTCAGGCTCGGCGGGCGTTTCAGGCTTCGTGGAAGTTGCAATGTCACTGCCAACCTCTGCCACATCCTCCAGGGGTGGAAGAAGGGTGTCCTTCTTTGCCTTCTTGGCCAAAGACAGTCTGCTCCCAGTAGTCTTGCGCCTCTTGGAGACGCCTTCTTCGTTTGTTCCCCCTTCTTGACCTGACCAAGGAAGAGGGGCTTATAGTAGGCAGCAGACTCGTCGCCCATCTCTGAAAAAGAAGGAAAACATCAGTGTGAGTCCAGACAGATATTTATACTGAAAATTTGGAAAGGAAACTTACTTTCGAAAAAGGCTGCATAAGTGAGCTCCCCCCAAAGGAGCTTCACTAGCCAGGACTCCTTCCCTTCGATCGCAGGAGCTGGCATGCCAAGATCTGTCTTATGCTCCTTAACTACCCCCAACTCCCGAAGGACCTCCTCGGTCATGAGCTTCCACATGATGGGGAAGGGGTAGAGGGAGCGTGGAGGGACCTCGGCATCCCAGTCGATGACAGCACGGATACGTTTGTCGAAGTCCGCAAACCTCGCCGCCAACTCGGGAGTTAGCAACTTCTTGGGATCCATGACATCCGTCTCTAGCTTCCCCCGAGCCCACTTAGTCGGAACATGCGACCAGCCTCCACCACCTTTAGGAAGAAGAACTTCCTTTGCCACCCTCGCTAGCTATCTTTGGTAGCGAAGTTGAACATGAATTTTTTGCTCCCAGATCCTCGAGGTAGCATGAAATAAAAGCCACCCTTCGGGACCGGATAGAGCTTGTAGTACTGCATGAACAGGATAAAATGGGGTTATACCCCGAAGACCCTGCACATGCAGAGAAAGGCGTTGAAATAGCAGTATGAGTTGGGAGGAAGCTGATTCACGGCTATGCTATGAAATTGGCAAAAGTCGCAAATCATCTTCGTGGGGGAAAACCGAAGTCCGACCTTCAGTTGGGCTCGGAAAACGGTAACCTCATCGTCCCGGTTCATAAAGCTAAAGTGACCGAGGTGGGGTAACCGTATGGTGGCGTAGGAAGGAAGGAAAAATTTGGTTGTCCACTTCTCTAATTTCTCAAAAGTAAAGCAACAAGGGTGAGGCATAAGAGGTTGCCAGCTCTTGGGGATAGGCGAAGACATGGTAGGCCAAAAAAGAGACTTCGGAAAGAAGAAAAACGACTTCAGGAAGCAAGAAAAAGTAAGAAAACAGAAGAAACTTCAGAAATCAAAACCCACTGAAAGTTTTGCCAAAATCAGGGTTTGAAGACGCCGTCATGAATGGTGGCCGGAAATCGCTCCGCCGTGAATGCCGCCGTAAGAAAAGAGGAGAAAGGATGAAAACAGACGAGAGCAAAACGAGAGCAAAGAGAAAGAAAGGGAAGATTATGACGGAGGAAGGTTTATATAGACCGAGGAAGGGTAACCGAATCGACATCATAATTGCTCCGTGAAGGCGAACCGACGCCATAACTGCTCCTCACACGTGAAAAGAGGCAGCTGGTCTAACCGACGTGACCATCCCCCAACCAGTGTCTGCCATGTGTCAACCAGCGTGGCAAACTAGGCCACACTTTCTGACACCCTGAAAATCTGGGCACGTCGCTCCAGACTGACACGCCTGGTTACGAGACATGACGGTTCGCTGAACAGCTAAAAAGGTAAAGAGATTGGGCACCTCGATGGCATCAAAAGGCAGACAGTGACACCTGGCTGAATAGGGTAGGCCTTCAGACAGTGAAGTGCCTTTTCCGAGAATGTCACGATTCCGAGTCTTGAAAAGCGTCCCCAGAAAGTCTGCAAGTTGAAGTCCCACTTCAGCTTCCTGAGGGGGTGGCATGTCATAGCCGAAGTGCTGTCGCCCTTGTAGCCCACGAACTGAGGTCAAGTACTGCATTCGGTAAGTCGAGTCTTACTCACAAGGAGTGCCTGTGGAGACCTCGAAAAGGATGAAGTCTGGCACCTCGAGCATACGACTTCAGTGGCCAGCCAGCACCTCGAGCATACGACTTCGGTGGCCAGCCAGCACCTCTGAGGATGACAGCTCCGACCTCGGAAAGATAGCGTGTTGCCTCCCTCGGGAAAGTAACCGAACTACCTTTGGGGAGAAGGACCAGCCACTCTTGGTAGGGAAAACCCCCCACCCCCCCCCCCCTGAACAAGGAACTTCAGCACTAAAGAATCCCCCGAACTACTAACACGACCCCGGAAGAAAGGTCCTCGCTCCGAAGGACATCCTCGAGTAAGGGGACCTCGGGGGTATGGCAGAAGCATTTAAGGAGCCTCTGACATGTCGCCCGCACACGCTACACGCCGCCTTCATACGCGCTCTGACACGCCAGGACAGTCCACGTCCTGTCATGTAGGACTATGACTACCCCAGCTCGTGGCCCGAGGAGCCTACAAGCGGCTGGAGGCCCCCACGCTCAGAAGGTACAAATTACATCCGACCGAACACGTGTCACGATCTAAGTGGGCCACACCCTCTTATATATACCCAGGAAATGGCATCACCAGAGGATCTTTTTCTGGTCGGACTCTCACGAAAAGAGGTAACCGACAAGAACTTCTGGCCCTTAATACTTATCTCCACCTCCAAAGAGCTAACTTGGGCGTCGGAAGCTTCTCCCCGGAAAAAGGCCCCGGGGACCTCCTAACCCTTGTTTTCTGAGTATTTTAGGCAGGTCCTCCTGGGAAACATACACTTCAGGCATTCTCCCTCACTGGAAGTCCCTCCCGGCAACACCATGTTATACAATGAAGATGCTGTAGGGCATCAAACTTGGTCCTTCCCAGAGAGGTCTTGCTAAATATCACTATCTGGTATTTTACTGAATCTCTCTCTCAACCAAGAAAGATTAAAATTGTTATTGGGCTTCCCACCTTTCCCTAAAACGGCTTCACAATCCCTCAGTAGATCTAAACATAAACCAACAACATCATTTGGAACTTGACAACACAATGGTTTACCTACTATAGAAAAGCCAGTAGTTTGGAAGACATGGCTCAATTGAATTCTTGGTTTGTGGTTGCCGAGTCTAAAATGACGTTCTTCAACATCATAGTTATTGGTAGCAGCAGCAAGGAGGTTCACATTGATCTTCAAACCACCAAGAATATGGAGTTTATCAAATCTTGTACCAGAAAGTCTCTTTAAAACAGCTGGATGTGGTTCCCAAACTTGTAGGTTACGAGTATGATTGTTTGTTCTGGCCCTTTCCATTATCACAACCTAAAAATTGAGAATAGTAGTAGAGCACATTCAATTTTTGTTACCATAGAAGCCTAGAAGCTAGAGCCCGTATTTGATTCCAAATATTAATAACAAATTCAGAACAAAGTCATCATTTTCAGTACCGTTAGCAGGAGAACAAAGTGTATAGCATTGTATTTCTGATTAAAAAATTGCTTAAGGTTCATGTATTAAAAAATCATCCTTAGCAGGGGTTGTGAGTTGAAGAGCAAAAAATCATCCTTACAGCGTTGTGAGTTGCAGAAAACCAATCCGTTAGCAGGGGGAACGCAAGACCGGCGCGAATGAGTATTATAGGCGCGAATGATCTCGCTGAATAATTGATTTTAAAGGGTTTTTCGGAAGATTCTAAAATACACTTTGACCGTCCATCACAAGAAAATTGATTTTTGGCTTAACTCTAGATTTTAACCAAAAGCCTTACTCTTTTGACACGGTAATGCATAAAGTTTATTTTCTGTTCGATCTCTTTGAAACTAGAGTAGTCAAATTTTAAAAGATTTTATCCTACAAGTAATCAAAGATTATTTTTGAGATTTTTCTTGATTATCACCCAAGTTGCGTAGGACCACGAAACTATACCTACACATAAGATATGATTCCATGCCAGATTACACATAAGACATGGGTAAATTAACACTTCTAACACTAACCTATGCTTAGGCGCTTAGGCCTTTAGACAAGTTAGCTCATGGATTTATGTTTATAATGTTTTTTAGAAGGCCAATAAGAGACTTGATGAGAAGAAGATTGAATTACCTTTATTACTTTCTTTTATGGACAATTGATTCACCAGTTGTTGCTGCTGCGTTGGGAACACAATCACATTGCTTAAACCCTAGCCATAAAACTATCTCGATCGGTGTTTATCATGCAAGGTGAACAAGAGCTCAATTGTTTGGAAGGTCAACTTTGCTCCGCTGAACCGAAATGAACAAAAAAAAATTCAGAAGAATGACCAAACATACACACCAACAAACAATAGCTAATTATTGCGAACCTAAATCTGGTGCCATATAAACCTCCTTGGGTACCATTATGGACAAAATGACGTACCCTCATTAGCTGAACCAGTACCAGGTTGACCAATAAAGAGGTACCATTATGACCGAATTAGGAATTTAGAGTCTAGTGGGGAAGAAATATTGTGGGCGAGAAATAACGGTGAGATTAATGTTAACCTCAACCATTAAATCCTATTGCATTAGGAGACGAGAATAATGATATATACACCCACAAAGAGCAAGTGGGTTAATGTTAACCTCAATCGTTTACCAGAACAACCTAAACTTGTACCACTATAAACCATATGTGGTACCATAATGACCTCATCTTGCTACCGCTATGACCTAAATCTTACCCATCTGGCTGGTAGGGTTATCCATCATGGGTAAATTAACACTCTTAACTATGACCAAAATTTCACCCATCTGGCGGGTAGGGGTATCTATCGTGGGTAAATTGACACTCCTAACACTGACCTATGCTTAGGCCTTCAGACTAGTTAGCTTGTAGAATTATGTTTATCATGTTTTTTAGAAGGCTAACAAGAGACTTGATGAGAAGAAGATTGAATCGCCTTTATTACTTTCTTTATAGATAATTGATTCTCCAGCTGTTGTGGCTTCATTAGGAACACAATCACATTGCTTAAACCCTAGCCCTAAAACTATCTTCATCGATGTTTATCATGCAAGGTGAAAGAGAGCTCAATTGTTTGCAAAATCAACATTGATTACCCCTTTTATCACTACCAACCTAAACCAAAATGAACAAAAAGATTTCATACGAAAGACTGGGCAAGGCCCACAATCATACACCAACGAACAGTAGCTAATTATTGTGAACCTTAATCTGGTGCCATAGAAACCTCCACAGCTACCATTATAACCTAAAAGAGGTACCATTATTACCTCAAACCGCCACCATTCTGGTGGCATTAGGAATTTAGAGTCTAGTGGTGAAGAAATTTTGTGTGGGGGAAATAACTGTGAGATTAACGTTAACCACAATCATTAAATCATATCATATTAGGAGCTGAGAACAATGTTATATGCTCCCACAAAGAGGAGGTGGGTTACTGTTAACCTCAATTGTTTACCAAAATAACCTCAATTTGCACCACTATAAACCCATAGTGGTGCAATAATGAGCTGAGTCTGATACCACTATGACCTATAGCTCACCCATCTGGCTAGTACAAGTGTCTATCATAAGCAAACTCCTAACCATGATAAAAATCTCACCTATCTGGAGGGTAGGAGTATCGATCATGGGTAAATTGACGCTCCTAACTTAAAGCCTAGTGGTGAAGAAATAACGGTGAGATTAATGTTATCCTCAATCATTAAATCCTATCGCAGTCGGAGATGAGAACAATGATATATACATCCACAAAAAACAAGTGGGTTAATGTTAACCTCAATCGTTTACTAGAACAACGTAAACTCGTACCACTATAACCCATATGTGGTACTATACTAACCTCATCCTGGCACCACTATAACCTAAATATCACCCATCTAACTGCTATGGTTATCCATCATGGGTAAATTAACACTATTAACTATGACCAAAATCTTACCCATCTAGCCGGTAGGAGTATCTATCATGGGTAAATTGATGCTCCTAACACTGACCCATGCTTAGGCCTTTTGACTAGTTAGCTCGTGGATTTATGTTTATCATGTTTTTTAGGGGGCCAACAAGACACTTGATGATGAGAAGATTGAATCGCCTTTATTACTTTCTTTATTGACAATTTATTCTCCAGCTGTTGTGACTGCGTTGGGAACACAATCACATTGCTTAAACCTTAGCCCTAAAACTATCTTCATCGATGTTTATCATTGATGCCCCGAGGCATCATTGTTAAGTGACATTGTGACTTCTGGAGGGACTTCCTGAGAGGGAGAACGCCTGGAGCCCAGATTTCCCAGAGGAGCGTGCCTGAAAAGCTCAGAAGAGAGGGTTAGGAGGTCCCCGTAGTGTTTTTCCGGGGAGGAGCCTCCGACGCCCAAGTTAGTGTCTTGAGAAGGTGAAGGGGGAGCACTAAAGGTTTTAGTGGCCTTGCCTGTTCGTGTTTTCTCAAGAAAAAAGGGGGTCTGGTCCTGGAGAGTCCCCCTGCCAGGGTTTGTTTCCTGATATTTATAGGAGTGTTCAGTCCGTTCAGATCATGACACGTGTTCGGTCAGATCTTTCCTGTACCTTCGGGCGCAGGGGACAAGTGGCTGTTTGCAGGCTCCTCGAGCCTTGGTCCGAGACAGGTCGTGACAAGACCTGGACGGCGTGGACGTGTCAGACCGCCGTTCCAGGCGGCGTGTAGCGCCTGCGGATGACATGTCAGAGGCTCCTTAAATGCTCCTGCCGTACTCCCGAGGTCCCCTGGGTGAGGTCATCCCTTGGTACGGACGTCCTTCTTTGGCCGGTGTACCACTAGTTCGGGAAGCCCCCTAGCTCGGGGGTTCCGCCTTCGGGCCAACTATTCTCCCGTTTTGGAATAGCTAGACCTTCGCCTCCGAAGGCGATCCGCTTGGTCCCCCGAGGGAGCTGGTAACGTTTTTGGAGTTCCTGAGGTATTAGCCGAAGTCCCGAGTTCGACACGTCTTGACTTTGCTACTTCTGAGGTCAGTGATAGTGCCTCCTTCGGGTGACATTAAGCTCTCCGGTTACCTTGTTTTCGGCAGGAGGCACGGGGTGAGAGAGGCGATAGTCCTTCGGCTATCACAAGCCCCCCTTTGGAAAGCCGAAGTAGATACTTCGGTTTATCAGCTTTTGAATGCAGTCTTTCAGGGCCTTGGTTATAACAATTTTGCCGAGGATGGACCTCTTGTCTGAAGACACCGGCTTGTTCGGTCATAATCTGTCTCTTGGTGTCTTCGAGGTAACCTACCTCTCTCTTTTTGTAGATCTGCGCCACGTCGCGTCTCGTAACCAGACGTGTCAGTCTAGAGCGGCGCGCCCAGGTGTAGGAGTGTCAGAAGGCGTGACCCCCCTTTGGCGCAATGGCTGACACGTGGCAGCCTGCTATTGGCAGGAACTATATCGGATAAAGCAGGCGCGTCTTTTCATGCGCTCTGAGCAATTATGGCGACTGTTCGCCTTCGCGGAGTAGTTATGACGCCGGTTCGCCTTCGCCTCTCGGCCTATATATACTCCTGTTCCGTCATAACCCTCTTTTGCTTCTGTTTTTGCTCTCAACTGCTTTCACGTTTTCTCCCGCTTTTTCCGGCGATCCTTTTTAACGGGGTGTTTTCCGGCAACCTTTCGCGACGGCGTCTTCAAATCCAGATTTCGGCAAAACATTTGGTGGGTTTTAACTTTCAGAGCCTTTTGCTTTTTAAGCTTTCCCGAAGTTGTTTTTGGCCTTTTTCCGAAATCATTTTTCAGCCAACCATGCCTATTCCCGAGAGCTGGCAACCCCTTTTGTCTCATCCTTGCTGCACCACTCCTAAAAAATTAGAAAAATGGAAGACCAAGTTCTTCCTTCCCTCGTACGCCGTTACCCGGTTGCCACGTTCGGACCAATTTAGCTTTTCGAACCGTGGCGACGAGGTTACCGTTTTCCGAGCTCAACTGAAGGCCGGACTTCGGTATCCTCCTCCGAAGATGATTTGCGACTTTTGCCAATTCCATGGCATTGCCGTAAATCAGCTTCCGCCGAACTCGTACTGCTATTTTAACGCCTTCCTCTGTATGTGTGGCGTTTTCAAAATAGAACCCCACTTCATCATCTTTATGCAGTACTATAAGCTCTTCGTGGTCCCGAAGGGTGGCTTTTACTTCATGCTACCTCGGGGATCAGGGAGCAAAAAGTATATGTTTACTTTTGCCACCAAGGACAGCTGGCGAGGGTGGCAACAAAAATTTTTCTTTCTGAAGATGGAGGAGGCCTGGTCGCACGTTCCGACCAAGTGGGCTCGGGGAAGGCTGGAGATGGACGTCGTAGATCCGAGGATAATGCTGACTCCCGAGTTGGCTCCCATATTCGCGGATTTCGACAAACGTATCCGCGCCGTCTCCGACTGGGGTTCCGAGGTCCCTTCGCGCTCCCTCTACCCCTTCCCCATCAATTGGAAGCTGATGACCGAGGAGGTTCTTCGGGAGTTAGGGGTAGTGAAGGAGCACAAGACCGACCTCGGAATGCCGGTTCCTGACATCGCTGGGAAGGATTCCTGGCTGGTGCAACTCCTTCGGGAGGAAACTACTTACGAAAATTTTTACGAGCGTAAGTTATCTCCGAATCCCTCTGTTATAATTTCACCTTGGACTCACGCTGATGTCTTCTTTCTTTTTCAGAGATGGGCGACGACACTGCTGCCTATTACAAGTCCTTTTTTCTCGGTCAAGCCGAGAAGGGCGAACAGATGAAGAAGGCCGTCTCCCGAAGGCGGAAATCGTCTGGGGCTGGGCCATCTGTGGCCAAACGGGCGAAGAAGGATGCGCCTCCTCCTCTTCCAGAGATTTCCGAGGAGGCAGGCGAAGAGCCCGAGGCTGCTACTGTCCCGCCGGCCGAGGTCGCTGCCGACCTCACTGCTCAGAGTCCCACTCGTTCGGCGACTCTTCTGGATGCTTTGGTAGAAGCCCCTTCTGCCGAGGAGCGCCGTAGGAGCAAAGGCAAGGAAATTTATGCCGAGGGGACTCAGGGCTCGGACGACGATGTCACCGAGGTGCCTCCAGGTTTGCTTTCTCAGACAAACTGTGATGCCTTTACTTTTTTGAACTTTGAAATTTACTTGCCTTGACCAGCTTCTTGTTTTGCCGTGCAGGGGAGTTACTTACTCCGGGTTGGGCAGCCGAGCACGCCCGGAAGCGAGCCCTTCGGGATGCCCGTATCCCGAAGGGGAAGATCCCGAAGGAGCCTTTCTGGTCGTTTACGGAGGACATGAATTTGTACTCCGGAGACTGCCAGCAAATGGCTAAAGAGATCTCGAAGGGGATGCTTACTGAAGCCTCCTTCAGGGCTATTGCGGAGGCTCACCCGGGCGATGATTCCCTGGCCGTGAAACTTTCCGAGCACGCTGCCCAGGTATGTTTTGCGCCTTTCTTTTTTTTTTCCTTTGGATTTTTTCCAAGTGTTTGGCTCTCCCTTTTCTCTCTTGCCTTACTGACTTTGCCTCTTTTTTTGCAGCTGCTGGGGTACGTTGGTTTCCTCAGAGTTCGGGTGGCGAGGCAGAGAGCGTTCCGAGCCTCGGCCTTAGATGTTATAGAAAAAACTAAGGCCACGTGCTCGGAATTAGCTGCCCAGAACACGCAGCTGGTGATGTCCGTGGACATCTTCGCTGGAGGACATGGTGGTTTCTGGAGGGACTTCCTGAGGAGGAGAACGCCCGAAGTGGAGGTTTCCCTGGAAGTGGTACCTGTAAAGCCCAAAAGGAAAGGTTAGGAGGTCCCCGGGATGTTGTCCGGGGAGGAGCCTCCGACGCCCAAGTTAGTTTTCTGAGAGGTGAAGGAAAGAAAGCACTTAAGGGCTTAGTGGCCTTGCCTGTTCGCGTCCTCCCAACTGACTGACCAACCCCTTGCAAGGGGCTGCTCTTTGGTATTTATAGAAGTGTCTGGCCCGTTCAGATCGTGACACGTGTTCGGTCAGATCTGCTGTGTACCTTTGGACAAAGGGGACAAGTAGCTGTTTGTAGGCTCCCTCGAGCCTTGGTCCGAGACAGGTTGTGACAAGGCCTGGGCGGCGTCGGCGTGTCAGAGCATCGTTTGAGGTGACATGGTGCGTCTGTGGGCGATGTGTCAGAGGCTCCTTAAATGCTCCTGCCGTACTCCCGATGTCCTTTGGGCGAGGTCGTTCTCTGGGACGAACACCCTTCTTCGGGAGTTATGTTCGCAGTTCGGGGCGCTGCCTAGCTCGCAGGTTCCGCCTTCGGGAAATCCTCTCTTGCTTGCGGTAGCTGGTTCTTCTATCCCGAAGGCGATCCGTTTAATCCCCCGAGGGGGCTGTCTGCACCTTTGGAGCTCTCTGGGGTACTAGGCTAAATCCCGAGTTCGAGGCTCTGGAATTCGCCTAGTCCGAGGTCAGTACTAGTGCCTCCCTCGGATGGTGCCAGGCTTCCCGAGCATGCTTTTGATAGGAGGTACGTTCTAGGAGAGGCGATAGTCCTTCGGCTATCACATGCCCCCTCCCTAGAAGCCGAAGTAGGGACTTTGGCTTTTGTCAGCTTTCGGGGGGTACCTTCGGGGCTTTATGCATGGTACCTGTGCCGAAGATACACCTTTTGTCTGTAGACGTAGCACAGACTGTCTCTTGGTGTCTCCGAGGTAACCTATTTTCTGTAATCTTTGTAGGTCACTGAAACGTCTCGTCTCGTGCCCAGGCGTGTCAGTCTGGAGCGGCGCGCTATTCGTCAGAAAGCGTGTTCCTTATTTGGCGTGGTTGCTGACACGTGGCACGCCGTCATTGGAGAGGGTTACATAGGTTACAGCGGGCGTGTCTTTTTATGCAAAATGGGTAATTATGGCGACGATTCGCCTTCGCACAGCACTTATGACGTCGATTCGCCTACCCTTCCTCGGTCTATATATACCCTTAATCCTTCATAACCCCCTTTTGCTTTTGCTTTTGCTTTCTCTCTGTCTCTCAACTGCCGCAGTGTTTTTCCTGCTCTCTTACGGCGGTGCTTTTTGACAGAGTGGTTTTCCGGCAATCATTTCACGACGGCGTCCTCAAATCCAGATTTTGGCAAAACGTTTGGTGGGTTTTAGCTTCCAGTTTCTTCTGTTTTTCCAAATTTTTTCTTCGAAATAGCTTTTTGCCTTTTCCCGAACTCGGTTTTTTGCCAGTCATGCCTATTCCCGAAAGCTGGGAACCCCTTCTTTCTCACCCCTGCTGCACTACTTCTGCAAAACTTAAAAAATGGAAAAAGAAGTTCTTCCTTCCTTCCTACGTCACTACGAGGTTGCCTCGTTCGGACCAATATAGCTTTTCAAACCGTAGTGACGAGGTTACTGTTTTCCGTGCCCAACTGAAGGCCGGACTTCGGTATCCTCCGCCGAAGATGGTTTGCGATTTCTGCGATTTCCATCGCATTGCCGTAAACCAACTTCCGCCGAACTCGTACTGCTATTTCAATGCTTTTCTTTGTATGTGTGGTGTCTTCGGCATAGAGCCACACTTTGTCATTTTTCTGCAGTACTACAAGCTCTTCGTGATCCCAAAGGGTGGCTTCTATTTCATGCTACCTCGGGGGTCAGGGAGCAAAAAATACAAGTTCACCTTTGCCAACAAGGACAGCTGGCGAGGGTGGCAACAGAAATTCTTCTTTATGAAGAAGGAAGAGGCCTGGTCGTACGTCCCGACGAAGTGGGCTCAGTGAAAGCTCGTGATGGATGTCGTTGACCCGAAGATACTGTTAACTCCCGATTTAACACCTATTTTTGCGGACTTTGACAAGCGCATCCGAGCGGTCTCTGACTGGGATTCCGAGGTCCCACCGCGCCCCCTTTACCCCTTTCCAATTAACTGGAAGTTGATGACCGAAGAAGTCCTTCGGGAGTTGAAGGTGGTAAAGGAGCACGAAACGGACCTCGAGATGCCGGCTCCTGCCATTGCTGGGAAGGACTCCTGGCTGGTAAAACTTCTTCAGAAGGACATTACTTATGAAGATTTTTTCGAAAGTAAGTCATCTCCTAGTCCCCTTGTTTTAATTTCATCTTGGACTTACGCTGATGTTTTCTCTCTTTTTCAGAGATGGGCAGGGATACTGCTGCCTATTACCGATCGCTTTTCATCGGGCAAGCCGAGAAAGGTGAACAAACAAAGAAGGTTGCCTCCCGAAGACGGAAGGCGGCTAGCGGGGGGCCTCCGGCAGCCAAGCGATCGAAGAAGACCGTGCCCCCTCCTATGCCGGAGATTTCCGACGAGGTGGGCGAGGAGCCCGAGGTAACCGTTGCTGCACCTTCGACTGAGGTCGGTGCAGATGTCGCTCCTTCAAGCCCTAATTCGGCGGCTCTTCTAGACGTTTTGGTGGAAGCCCCCTCTGCCGAAGACTGCCGCAAGAGGAAAGGGAAAGAGATTTCTTCTGAGGGGGCCCTGGATTCTGGCAACGACGTTGCCGAAGTGCCACCAGGTTTGATGCCTTAGACACTCAATTTCTGAATTTTTTGGCAGCTACTTGTGTTTGACAATTTTTCTGCTTTTGTCGTGCAGAGGAGATTCTTCCTCCGGATTGGGTTGCCGAGCACGCCCGGAAGCGGGCCCTTCGGGATGCCCATATCCCGAAGGGGAAGATTCCGAATGAGCCATTTTGGTCTTTTAGGGAGGACATGGACATGTACTACGAAGATTGCCCGCGAATGGCCAAGGAGATTGCAAAGGGGGTTCTTACTGAAGCTTCTTTCAGGGCCCTTGCGGGGGCTCATCCAGATGATGACTCCCTCGCCGCGAAGCTTTCCGAGCACGCCGCCCAGGTGTGTTTCTCACCTTGCCTTTCCTTCTAAGTATTTGCCTTTCCTTTTTTGCCTTGTCTCATTCTTGCCTCTGTTTTTCTGCAGCTGCTGGGATATGCCGGATTCCTCAGAGTTCGGGTGGCGAGGCAGGGGATGTACCGGGCCACCGCTTCAAAGACTATAGAACAATACCAGGCCCAGTGCGCGGACCTGCTTGCTTGGAACACTCAGCTGGCCCAGGCTTCGGCATCAGACATTGCTGCCCTTCCGGAGGAGTTTGCGAAGGAAAAAGAAGAACTTATAAAGGACTCCTCCCAGAAGATTTCCGACCTCGGTGAAAAAGTGGCGGAGCTGACTTCGGTTAATGAGGCACTTCAAAAGGAGAAGTCGGATTCTGCGGCTCTTCTGGCGAAGGCGGAGGCCGAGAAAGCCGCACTTCAAGCCGAGGTCGATTCTTCGAAGAAGGGGAAGGATGAGTCGAGGAAAAAGAAGGTGAAGGCGTTAAGGAAAAATGTTGAAGACCTGGAGAGGGAGCTTAATGATCTTGGGGTCGAGAAGAGGAAATCCGACGAGATGACCAAAGTTGGTTTTCAAGACGGGTTTTGCCTCGTTCGTCATCAAGTTCTTATGAGGTTTCCAGATCTCGACCTTTCTTTCCTGGAGGCCCTAAATATTCCTGAGGGACCTCGGTGGACTTGGTCCAAGCTCGAGCACTTGAACCTGCCTCAGACTCTTCCGGCGCGGGTGGTGGCGGAAAAAGATGCAGGGGCTAGTGGCTCCCGGGACGCCGAGAATCCCTAATTTATCTAAGGCCCCTTCTGCCTTCTATTTCTTTTTCCTTGTGCTCTTTCTTTCTTGCTAGTCCTTCTTCTTTGTAAACCGATCTTGTCTGTTAATAAAGACTTTTTTTCTTTCCTGTAAGAAATTTTGGCTAAGTCTTTTTTGTGAGATTGTTCATTCCTTTTTGCCCCGAACGCGTTTGCTCAAGAGACTTCGGAAGATTAGATCGGTTCTCTGTGAGCCTTTGTATTTAGAAATTCTCGCAAGGTTTTACATTTCCTATTGTCCCGAACATGCTTGTTCAGGGGATTTCAGGAAATCGCACCCATGCTTATTCTGGCGACCATCTTCGCGGAATTTTAGTATTTTTTTTGTTCAAGAATCTTTCTTTTCAGAAGCCCGTGTAGCTAGAAAATTTTTCTAACTTTGTACAATGTAAACCCTTTCGTCAAGATTCTATGCATAGAACTTTTTCAAGGCATCTGAATGCCAAGTGTTTTTTAATTCTACGCCTTCGGCGTCACCGAGCTTGTACACCCCTCTTCGTACTTTGGCAAGAACCAGATAAGGTCCCTCCCAATTCGCGTGAAGTACGCCGTGTGATGGCCTCCGGGGTGCGAATTCCGCCTTTCGGAGAACGAGATCACCCTTTTTTATTCCTTTTGGCCTAGCTCGCAAGTTTATAGCGGCGGCCACTCTTTGCTGGAAAGCTTTCCTTCTTAGTTCCGCTATTTCTCTATGTTCGCCGACGAGGTCGAGCTTGGTTCTTAAGCCGAGGTCATTTCCACTTTCATCAAATACCTGCACTCGTATTGATGGTTGCACTACCTCTACTAGGATTATGGCCTCCGTACCGAAGACGAGTGAGAAAGGAGTTTCCCCTGTAGCCCTTCGGGGCGTTGTTCGGTAACTCCATAGTACGCTTTGGAGTTCTCCTGGCCATTTTCCTTTTGCCTCTCCCAGTCTCTTTTTTAGTCCATCTTTTATGGTCCTGTTAGATACTTCCACCTGCCCATTGCTTTGGGGGTGAGCTACCGGGGCGAAGTGCATCTTTGTTCCGAGGTTGCTGATAAACTCTTGGAACCCTTTGTCTATGAACTGGGATCCGTTATCAGCCACTAGTACCCTCGGTATGTCGAATCTGCATACTATGTTTTTCCACACGAACTTGCGCACTTCTCTTGCCGAGATAGTCGTCAAAGGTTCTGCCTCGACCCATTTAGAGAAATAGTCTACTGCGACTAAGCAGAACTTCACGCCCCCAGGCGCTGTCGGGAGCGGCCCGATAAGGTCTATGCCCCAAACGGCGAAGGGCCAGGGATAGTTTGCCGAGGTCACCAGCTCCGAGGGTGTTCTATGGATTTTTGCTTGTCTTTGGCAATTACCACATTTCTGGACGAACCGTCTAGCGTCTTTCCTCAGGGTAGGCCAAAAGTATCCTTGGCGAAGTATCACCGCTGCCAGGGCGTCGGTTCCGATGTGCAAACCACAAGCGCCTTCGTGAACTTCTTGGAGGATTATTTCAATATCCTCTTCGCCAACACACCTCTGTAGCGGATTTGCATATCCCTGCCGATATAGCTCTTCTCCAATTAGAAAGAAACGACCGGAGCATCTCCGCACTTTTGCTGCTTCACTGGAGTCTTCAAGGAGCGTATTGGTTTCGAGATATGTTTTTATTGGGTCTTTCCAGCTTCTTCCCGAAGTCATTATGCTCAGCACTGTAATGCTCGGCTGGCTTAGCACCTCAGTATATGCTTTTGATTTTGCCAATTCATCTGCCTCAGCGTTATGTCTGTGAGGCACGCTCTCGATTTGCACAGTGTCGAATTCTCGAACAAGCTTCGTTACTAATTCATGGTATTTTTCCAGTGTTGGATCCTTCGCCCCGTAGTCCCCTGCTGTTTGCCGAACTACTAGCTGGTCGTATGGGCTTTCAAGTTTCTGACACCAATTTTTCTGGCCAGGCGCAAGCCCGCTATGAGAGCTTCATATTCAGCCATATTGTTGGTGACATTGAAGCTGAACTTAATGGCCTTCATTACTTCCAGGCCTTCGGGGCCTTTAATGATCACCCCTGCTCCTTGGTGCTCGGCGCCCGAGGCACCATCAACGTACAAGGCCCATTCTGGCTCATTTCGTCGGGACTTGGGTGGCTGTCCTCGGTAATGGGGACCTCGGCAATGAAATCTGCCAAGGCTTGAGCTTTTATGGCTTTCCGAGGTTCATAAGTGATGTCGTGTTCGCCAAGCTCTATACACCATTTGGAGAGCCTTCCCGAATGGTCAACCTTCTTCATGACGTCCCGCAGGGGTAAACTACTTCGGACGATGATGGGGTGAGCCTGAAAATATGGTCGTAGCCTTCTTCCTTCCAGGACCAAGGCATATATAGCTTTCTGTAACAAAGGATATCTGATTTCAGTGCCATGCAAGGACTTGCTCACATAGTAGACTGGCCACTGCTTCACCCTTTCCTCTTTCATAAGGACTGAGCTTATTGCTTTTCTGTGACGGCGAGGTACAAGACAAGAGGTTCTCTTTCGCGGGGCTGTCGCAAAGTGGGCAGGCGAGCCAAGTAGATTTTGAGTTCTTCCCAGGCTTTTTGACAGTCTTCATTCCAAGCACGATCATTACTCTCGAGGTCGTCCTTCCTTTTTGCTGCCTTAGTGAGGACTTTGAAGAATGCTCGGCACCGGTCTCCATATCTGGAAATAAATCTGCTAAGGGAGGTTATTCTTCCAGCAAGTCTCTGCACATCTTTTATTGTGGCAGGAGTTCGGAATTCCAACAGAGCCTTAATTTTTTCTGGGTTAGCATCAATGCCTCTTTCTGATACCATGTACCCAAGGAACTTTCCCGAAGTTACCCCGAAGGTGCACTTCTCAGGGTTAAGGCGAATTCCGAAGGTCCTGAGCTGGTGAAAAGTTTCCCTTAGGTCTGTGACATGGTCTACAGGCAGCTTGCTTTTAACTATCATGTCATCTACGTACACTTCCATGTTCCTCCCTATTTGGTCATTAAAGACCTTGCTCATCAACCTCTGGTAGGTGGCTCCTGCGTTTTTGAGCCCGAAAGGCATCCTGGTGTAACAGTATGTCCCCCCCTCGGTGATGAAGGCTGTTTTTTCTTCGTCTTAGGGGTCCATCTTTATTTGATGGTAGCCGCTGAAGGCGTCTAGGAAACTTAGGAGCCCGTATTCGGCAGTTGAATCTACCAGTTGATCTATTGGCGGGAGAGGATATGAATCTTTTGGGCAAGCATTGTTCAGGTTTCTGAAGTCGATGCACATCCGAAGTTTGTTGCTTCCTTCTTTTGTGGCGATCACCACATTGCTTAGCCATTCGGGGTACTTGACCTCCCTGATTACATCTGCCTCCAATAAACGTTGGACTTCGGTTTTGACGAAGTCATTTTTATGGGCTGAGATGCCTCGTTTCTTTTGCCGGACAGGCTTTGCTTCCGGACTTACTTTGAGGCTATGTTGTATTACGCGCGGATTTACCCCCGGCCTGTCTTTCGGCGAGTAGGCGAACAGGTCTTTATTCATTACCAGAAAGGATACAAGTTTTTTCTTATCTCCTTCGGACAAGTTTTTTCCTATTTGGGTACTTCGTCCTGGGATAAGTTCCACTTCTTCCATTTCCACCTTGCCAGAAACTTCTTTCTCGCCATTTTTTGACTTTGAAGCCCCTTCTTCTACAGCTTGTGTGAAATTGTTTGCTGGGGCTTTTCGGGCTTTGACGAACACCTTTCTTACTTCGCCCTGATCTATGAAGATTTCTGCGTCTCCTTCCTTGGTGGCGAAAGTGACAGTCAAATGTCTCACGTCAGGGCGAATGTGCAGATTTCCCTGCGTCTGCCTTCCAAGGATGGCGTTGTATGATGAGGGGACATCCATGACGATGAACCTCGCCATCGTCGAGGCAAACAACTCAGCTGCTCCTTTGACCGAAGTCCCTCTCATCATTAATGGAAGGTCGATCCACCCGAGGACGGGTAACTCGGAAGGTCCTACCCCGAAGGTCGGTGAAGTGACAGGCCTGAGATCATTGATGGATATGCCTAAGCTCGGCAGCAGTTGTGAAAATAGGACGTCAGCGTTTGATCCGTCATCAAGCAATACCCTTTTGACATCCCAGTTTCCAATTCTTGCCATGATCAGCATCCCAGTTTCCAATTCTTGCCATGATCAGGAGTGGGTCGTCGTGAGGGAAGACGACTGTGGAACCATCTTATCGGGATACCTTCTTCGCTGGACTTTGATAGTCCATGACAGCTATTTCCCTGGCCTTCCTTTTTCTTTCCGAGGATGGGAGCCCCGTCGTGATTGTTTGTATGACTCCCGCAGAGGGTGGAGGGCGCCTCTTCGGACTTCGGTTTCTCCGCCTATCAGAGTCGTAGTCCTCATCTTCTACCTTTCCTTCCTCCTCTTTCCTCCCCTTCGGGGAAGGCAACCGTAGGTACCGCCGAAGTTGGCCTTGTTTTATCAGCGATTCAATATACTTCTTCAGCTGGAAGCAATCCTCAGTGTCGTGGCCATGATCGCGATGAAATTGGCAGAACTTCTTCATGTTTTTTCTATTTTCAGCGGTCATGGCCCTTGGCCTCTGAACTTGTGTTCCCTGCCTTTCCAGAATCATGAGGATGTTGGTCCTCGTGGTGTTCAGTGCTGTGAAGTTCGGGGGTTTCCTTCCTCGCATTCTCCGGGGGCGCGATGGCTGGTCGGTCGGATAGCGTGCCTGCTGGCTGGACCCCTCGCCACGGGTGTGCTCGGGCCTGGGTCCGCCCATCCTTAGTTCTTCGGCAGTCATGTACTGCTCGGCCCGTCAGTAGAATTCACCCAGTGTGTCTGGAGGGTCCTTGGAGAATTCGTAGAAGAGCTGGGAATCCCTCCGAAGGCCCCTTGTCATGGCGAGGATGCGTATTTCGGGCCGAAAGTCTGGGACACTTAAAGCCTCTCTGTTGAACCTCTCGACATAGTCGCGTATAGTTTCTCCGCTTCTTTGCGCTATGTCGAACATTTGAACGGGCATCTTCGCCGTCGGGCGACTCCCGATGAACTGTTGGGTGAAGGCTGTTGATAACTCCTGGAATTTTTCGATGATTCCTGGAGCCAAGGAGTTGTACCACGCGGTTGCTGGCCCAGAGAGGGTGACCTCGAAGCACTTGCACAAGGTGGCGTCGTCCGCACCGTGCATCATCATGCTGCGTCTGTACTTCGTCAGGTGGGCCTGTGGGTCGGTCCGACCATCGTACGTCTCTAGCCGAGGTACCCTGAAGTCACCTGGCATAGCTGCCTCGACCACAGCTCGGGTGAAAGGAGACTGATCCCCACAAAAAGACTCAGACAGTCTGGCCCAAACTGGCTTGCGAGCCACCTGCCTCTCGACTCTGTCCAGCCTTGCCAATATTTTCTCCATGAGGGCGGCGGCGCTAGGTTCTTCCTCAGGTGGAGGAGATTGACGGCGCCTCTTCGGAGAATGGCTTCGTCGTCGGGGAGAGGGTGACCTCGTCTCGGGCAAAGGGCTCCTTCGGCGTCGAATTTTGGGTTGGTTGGGCCCCGTTTGCCCTGGAAGGCGTGCCCCGAGGGGCATATTTTCTGTTGAAGACTCCTCACGTGGGTCTTCACTCCCCGAACTGCGGCGGACTGCTTTGGGGCTCTTTTCCCGAGGGCGTACCGGTGAAGGAGACCTTTGGGTTTGAGCTTGTTGTGGCCATCTTCTGTCTATCTGTTGTGTCATCTCAGCCACAACAGAGCGTTGGAAGTCACGGAGGAAGCTCATGGTTATGACCAGAGGACGTTCTTCCTCGGGCGTGGAAGTCCCTGGAAGAGTTTGCTCAGCAGCCGGTTGGACTTCAGGCGCGGACGGGGACTTCGGGAGTCCTTTGTCCTTAGAACGCCGAGTCTCAACGACGGCAACCTGAGGGTGGGTTCCCACAGACGGCGCCAAATGATGTCCGGAGACATCTTCGCTGGAGGACATGGTGGTTTCTGGAGGGACTTCCTGAGGAGGAGAACGCCCGGAGTGGAGGTTTCCCAGGGAGTGGTACCTGAAGAGCCCAAAAGGAAAGGTTAGGAGGTCCCCGGGATGTTTTTCCGGGGAGGAGCCTCCGACGCCCAAGTTAGTTTTCTAAGAGGTGAAGGAAAGAGAGCACTCAAGGGTTTAGTGGCCTTGCCTGTTCGTATCCTCTCAACTGACTGACCAACCGTTTGCAAGGGGCTGCTCTTTGGTATTTATAGAAGTGTCTGGCCCGTTCAGATCGTGACACGTGTTCGGTCAGATCTGCTGTGTACCTTTAAACAAAGGGGACAAGTAGCTGTTTGTAGGCTCCCTCGAGCCTTGGTCCGAGACAGGTTGTGACAAGGCCTGGGCGGCGTCGGCGTGTCAGAGCGTCGTTTGAGGTGACATGGTGCGTCTGTGGGCGATGTGTCAGAGGCTCCTTAAATGCTCCTGCCGTACTCCCGATGTCCTTTGGGCGAGGTCGTTCTCTGGGACGAACACCCTTCTTCGGGAGTTATGTTCGCAGTTCGGGGCGCTGCCTAGCTCGCAGGTTCCGCCTTCGGGAAATCCTCTCTTGCTTGCGGTAGCTGGTTCTTCTATCCCGAAGGCGATCCGTTTAATCCCCCGAGGGGGCTGTCTG